>CM073582.1:84664721-85147221 GCA_037074715.1 Magnolia kwangsiensis
CAATATTCAAATAGGTGAGCTTCTCTTTCATTGTGTTGTGTCATTTTTGAGGTCATGGACTCCTATACGCCCCAACCTCATCCCCTTCAATCTGAATCAAGGTGAATGACAAATAAATATCACTGTAGTCTTTAGAAAGGTTTCAACAGTTGAAATCGTTATTCCCATTGTATGGAAAAACGGTTGGAAGGCATGCATAAACCACATACATTCATGGTGGGCCAAACGGTTATTCAGTAGGCAATCCTATTTGAATAATGTCAGTGAACTGTGAGCCATTTCCTTCCCTAACATTCATTTCTATAACCATTTCTAGAATCTGAATGTCTCTATCTATTTAAATGCAGGGCGTACTAAGTGCATGCAACTCAGGGGCCAGAGAAATTTTGGATAAGCTGATATTTGTGTTTTCCATATATCTAAGTGCATGTCAACTTATAAATAGGTTACCTGGCAAATAAACATCACTGCCGGTCCTATTAAGATTTCAATGGCCAATGTTTTTTTTTTTTTTTTATAAATAATTTAAATTATAATTTTTTAAATCCTACACCATTTAGGATGTTTCATTCCCTCTTCCAGTAGGTTGCAGGTTGTTACCATACTTATGGTTTTCTAGTGTTCGTTCTCAAACTAACCCTCTCATTAGACTGAATTTCTACCAATCATTCTCAAAATACCTTCATCCATTAGCTTGAAAGTTTGCACCATTTGTTCCCAAGATGCTCCCATGCATTAGATTACAGCTTTTATCTCTGTTTATGACCCTTCCTCATATTGCATATTTACAGCCATGCAGTCCCTATCAATACAAATTTTGTCAAAGTGCCATTAATACTATATTGTAAGCTTTTAGCCTCGTTCCCAAAATGACTTATTGTTAGGTTTCAAATTAGATAGCAATTTGCACTATTTTATCACAAAATGCCCCTATATGTTTTACATGTGTGATTCATGTCATGCTTAATAATCGAGTTTTCCCTGACAAGTCTCTTTCAAAACATGCTTTTGTTTCTTCAAAATATATAGTGAGCCATAAATGAGCAATCTTCAAATGGAGAATTTCTCAAAATAGGAGAATTCTTTTGTAAGAGTGATAACTGACTAACTTTTTTTGCTTGTGCATTGGTTCTACCATCATTCTTTGATATGATTCTACATCCATCATTAGTAAATATTAACTCATAGCATTGATCTGTAAGTTATCCAACAGAATGATGTTTTTATAGCTTTAGAACATTGAAGATATTCGAGGGATGCTTGATGTTCCCAATATCTTGTAAGGTGATGCTATCTTCACATTAGAACTCAAGTTAGTGTTATCTTAGTGATAAAACCCTGATATATTTGACATCTAATCTTTATTAATGAAGAGATCTCTACTTAGTCTTATGTGAATCAAATACAATAAATCTATAAATCACTCATCACCACCTAATTTTGATGGTTGCATCAAATATATAGCCTCTTTAGTCTTTTCTTCATCATCATTTACTTATTTTCAGCTATGTTGTTTATGAGATTAAATCTCCTCTTCTGAATATAGTGGCCGAATCTTCTAATATAGAACAATAAAGTTGATTTTAGCCCAACTCTCTCTAAGAGGTGCCTTGCTTGTTGCTAGTAGTGGACCCCACCAGAGAAAACAGTGGGGAGAGTGACACCACCATTAAAAACTTCTAATGAGATTATGAGACTGGTTAGGGAGCCAGCCCTAACGCCCTAACCAACCCCTCTCATCCGCGTCTCTCTCTCTCTCTCTGTGCCTCTCCCTCTCCCTCCCTCCATCTCTCCTTCTCTCTCTTTGCGCCTCTCCCTCTCTCTCTCTCTACGCCTCTCCCTCTCCCTCTCCCTTCATCTCTCCTACTCTCTCTCCCTCTCTGCGCCTCTCCCTCTCTCTCTACGCCTCTCCCTCTCCCTTTACGGTCGAGCCCTTTCTCAGATCCATCATCTTCATCGCCTCCATGCTTTCGATAATCAGTGACCGGAATCAATGGTTGTCATAAGCGGCCAACTCATAGTAAAGGTATGAGTCTCAGGATTGTATGAAAGAGGGTTTATTTTTATTTTTAAAGAAACCCTTACTCCTTAATGGATTCTGAAATCCATGATGCAATCTGATTTGATTACAGAAATTGCTTATTCGATTTTTAAAATTTCAATTCTTCAGACGGAATTCGAAATCCCTGATTGGATTATGAGATTCCCAATTCCAGATATGCCAATTTAGAAAATCCCTAATACCGAATTTTTGGGGACCGAAATCCCTAAGCATCAAATTTGGGAATTGAAATCCCAATTCTTGATTTGGGGATGGAGGTCCCTAATTTTTTGATTTGGGGATCGAAATTCTCAATTTTTGATTTTAGATTACATCTTCTCTATGATTCTGGAAAGTTGCATTCCCATAGCTTTTATCATGACAATGAGCCTCGAGTGAACAAGCAAGCTCCAATTCAAATACCTTATGATATGTCATTGAAGCTTTTGACATTGGATGTGTACTGTTTGGTAGCTATTAGCTCAAATCCTGGTTGAAAATTTAAGTTATATATATATGATGATCGATATGGTGGTCGATGAAGGATTATTTATTTATTTATATATATGATGAATTCCGCCCCTTTTTCTCCACAATATGGAAAATTACAATTCCTCAAATAATGATTTTCATTTGAAGGTATTGAACTCGGATCTATTCGCAAGAGCGAATTGGGTTAACTTTGTACATGATTATGTCCCTCATTCTGGGATCTTTTGTTGCAAACTTCTCTCAAAAGTAGAAATCAGCTATTGTTTCTAGCTTTTGATACATTGATGATCTAAAGAAATCTATTCTTTTTTTATGGGATATGATTGTAGGATATGCATTTCCAATATATTAACTGTAAGTTGCAGCTAGGGGTGCACATTTAACCGTTGGATCCGTGGAACCGGACCGAAACCGTTGGATCCGGTTCCAGGGTGCTAATGGTCCGGTTCTGGTTCCCGAATTTTCAGAACCGTTGATTATGGATCGGTTCTGGTTTAGGCTCCTGTAGAACCGAACCGAACCATTGATCCGAACTGTTAGCTAAACCATTGATCCGAACCATAGATCTGAACCATGACAGGAACCGTGGTCCGTGGAACGGAACCGTTGATCAGACCTAGTTTAAAAAAAAACTGTGTTTGGGCGCCCGTTTTTGAGCGCCCGCCCTGTTTGAGAGCCCATCCCATTTCAACGCCCTACCCCTGCCCTATTTGGGCGCCCAACCTCTACTCTCTCTCTCTCTTTCTCTCGCCGCCCCCCCCCCTCTCTCTCTCTCTCTCTCTCTCTCGCCGTCCCAGTCCCAGCACCCTCCCTCTCTGTATCTCTCTATGTCGCCGTCCCGGTCCCAGCGCCCTCTCTCTCTCTCTCTCTCTCTCTCGCTGTATCTGGTTCCCGAATCCGATTCCCGGTCCATTTCCACGGCGGGGCAGCCCTGTAATTTCTCAATATTCCATGGCACGCGTGGATGCCACGATGAAGGAATTGGCGGGAAAAATGCGACTCTTCCTACTTTTTAGGAATGCTTTGAAGAAGTAGGGTTTTAATGCCGTTGCAGTTTCTAGTAGAAATCTGAGGTTAGTAACTCTCATTCTTCTGTTTCCAAATTCCCAATCTCTGATATGCTTATATTGGTGCGTTTGGATGCTCAATTGAAACAATTTGCAATTCATACAGTTTAGTTTACCCTATATGAAATGATACCCTGGGGCTGTCACCATTTCAGCGAAGTTGAACTAGAAAATCGATGTGATTGCAATTTGGGGATGGTCTCACTTTGGTCATTAACCTTTAATGGAGTTATTGCGATTTTGATTGAACAGCCAAACGGACCCATAACTTCTTTTATTTATTTATTTATTTTTTTAATTCTTGTTTGTGATGCTTGTCACCTGCCACCTGCACTTTGACACTGAGAACTGAGAAGGATGGTCTCTTTTTTTTTCCCCTTTTTCTGTTGAAATGGGTTTTTTTGTTGAAATGGATTTTCAATGGCGCCGGTTCCGGTTCGGTTCCGGTTCCATTCTGTTTTCACGGTCCGGTTCCGGTTCCGGTTCTAGGGTGCTAATGGTCCGGTTCCGGTTCCAAAAATTGTAGAACCGTCAGGAACGGTTCGGTTCCGGTTTCACCCCAGAACCGGACCAAACCAACCCGTGTGCACCCCTAGTTGCAGCTATCTTTGTTATCTACTAAAATTTTTCAGTAAAATGATTCTTTTTCAATGTATAGAATGTGATATTTGTAAAGATAAACAATTGAGGTAAGAACTTATAATGCATGTTGCATCTTTACAAACAAGTCCGTCTGCAAACATCTTAGGATAGAGAATGTTAAAATTTCACCCTACAAAAGCAAGGAACTTGTAACATCATGGTTAAGTTGGATTTCTGCCGCCAATACCGATCCTGCCTCTGGTGATGGTAAACAGCCCTGTATTTAATGCATGAAAATGTTTCCTTGTTATTGTTTTATACATTTTTTTTCCTGATTGTTGAATTTTAAAATTTGTTATATTGAAGCATGTTTTTAACTTTTGTTTTTTTGATGTGGTGAGTTGCAGAATATTTTGGACAAGCGTTTGCATCTAATTGCTGACAATTATCAAGAGTTGGAAGTGTTCAATTTGATGTGGTATGCATTCTCATAAAAAGGTTCTAATTTCATCTCATGTATGAATGCTGAATTTTTGAATTTCAGCCTACCCTAAATATCCACTAAGCTATTTTTGAATTTCTTCTCATGTATAAGATGCTTCATGTTCTAGAAGATTTGGACAGAAACAGGCTAAACGATTGGGCAACTAGCCACTAAGCTAAAGTCAATCAGTGGACAGTTACCAATCGATTGCCTTATACTAGCTGACTGATTGAATGTTTTTGAAATCCTGATTTCTTATGAGAGAGAGAGACGGGGTTCATCTTCATGCTCTGTTTAGTAATCGAAGGATATTCGGATAATACTACTGGACGAGGTTCACTTTTTGTTGATTACAGATGGTGGTTCTCCAGATGGATAGAAGAAGTTAGGGTAATGAAGGGAACCATCTCAGTTTCCTTTACCCATGTAAATAGGGATATTAGTGGTGTGGCAGATTGAGTTGGCTAAGAAGGATTGTAATTATGACAATTGATTTCCACAGCTTCTGTTTCTAATACAAACACCAGAAAACACCATATCCATGAAACTGATTTCATTTCCCCTGTTTACTATGAATGCCTAATGTAGCATGTCAAAATAACTGGAGATTTTGATTACAGGTATAACAGGTCTATACTATGGAACTGTGAGTAATATTGCTTCTTCAGCACCAATTTCTGCGGTTTACACCTTCACATACGAATCACTTAAGGGAGCGATGTTGCCCCTCTTGACAAAGGCGATCTTGCATGTTGAGTTTTGGGATGGTCTTTCTGTCATAACAAGTGTCTGATTTGCTTGCATTTAGGAGCCTTCACCTGTGTTTTTTTTTTTTTTTCCCGTGCAGGGGTACCATTCTTTTGCACATTGCACATTAGGTGGATGTGCATGTATTGCTACTTCATTTACTTTTACGCCAAGTGAGCGTATTAAGTAGCAGTTGGTTCACACTATCAGAACTGCTAGTATACTTCTCGTGTCTGCCCTTTTGGCTTCGATGATGGGTTTAACTAAAATTGCTTAAATTTTTATAGCAGTGTTCGATGTTATATTTCATGTATTGGCACCTGCAATGCTGTAATTTTTTACTGTATCAGAATTTTCGTTGCTGTCGGTGGACATTGTTGTGATGTGTCTTCACATTGGGTTTTATGCTCTTCTTATGAAGGAAAATAATTGGGTTTTATTTATTTATTTATTTATTGATTATAACTGCTCTCTCATAGTCTCAATTGAAAGGAAAAAATAAAAAAGAAAAAAAATCATTCACTAAGTTAGGAATTGTGTATGGGATAGATCCAGGGATTTGCTCCTCATTTACGCTTTCTCAAATTTTGTAGCTTTAGATGTTCTAATCATGCGTTTGCTAACACCATTGGAAAAAATCATGTGTTTGCGTACAAGGCAAGGGTGATTTATAGCTTGTGGACATGCTCATGCTTCTTCTCATGGTTGGTTTGTATAAGATAGCTTGTGTTTCCCACTGTCTAATATGCTTTTAAAGTTTTGTATTAACATGTGTCTCAACCATCCATGAATGATGAATGCTCTTAGTCTAGTTGGTTTCTCTCTTTGTACACAGTGGTACAAAACTTTGATAGCAGCAGCTACACTGACCATTATTTTGAGAAAAAAAATCTGCATGTTGTCATATTGCAAAACATGGCATAGTGTTTACTCTTATAATCTTCTTATAATAAGGGTTAGCGAGATTTCTCCCTTTTATTTTGAAAAAGCCTTTACTTTGGTCAAATTTCTCCCTCTCCTATTTGCTAGTCATCTAGGTGTTGAGATAGGCAGGCCACCTGTTCTATATTAGGCATTCTAATACATTGGCTACAAGAAGGAAATTTGTATGATTTTTACCTCTTTCAATTAGTGTATTTTTATGTGCATAGCACTCATTCGCCTTTCTCACAGGTTGGAAGATTTCCATTTCTTTCCTTCTAATTTTCTAAATTCTTGCAACTTGGAGTATTGGAATTTGATGGTAATGATTTTGTTAGTCGGGCTTATGAAAAATCCGGAAATAACAGTTGGTGTTGCCATCATTTGGTAAGTAGAATCTTTAAAATGGCTTAATCTCATTTCTATTGTTTATATTCGTTGGTTTGAATCGTCTATGATTTAATGTCTAAATATTTCTCTTATATATATATATATATATATTCAAATGCTGCAATAGCTTTCATTGTGTGTATGATCAATTCCACAAAGAGAAATAGGAGTGTTAAGGTTGCGTATATGATTCTTCAAGTTATAAATGTGAGTGCTTGTTAATTAACTTAGACATTGGTGTTTATAGCACCAGGTCACACACATCAATGCTGGTATGCATGGGACACCTGAGCCATTTTCTATGGACAACAATATGGGTGGCCTGGCCATTTGGACAGTCCCGTGTTTATGTATTCGCTCAAAATTGATGGAGCAGACCCGGATGTGCATTGGAGCTATCAAGATGTTGAGCGAGGGTCCCTGGAAGGTGAGAACTGCTGTTATGACCATAATGAATCTGTCCATTTCCTATGGACAACAATATGGGTGGCCTGATCATTTGGGCAGGCCCGTGTTTATGTATTAGCTCGAAATTGATGGAGCAAACCCGGATGTGCGTCGGAGCTATCTGGATGTTGAGCGGGGGTCCTTGGAAGGTGGAAACTGCTATTTGGCGTAGATTGGTCATCTGGTTGGTAATATCTGTTTGATCGGTGCTAGTTGGAGCCCACCATGATTTATGTGTTTTATCCATGCCGTCCATCCATTTTGAAAGATAATTTTAGGGCTTCATCCCAAAAATGAGGTGGTTCTAAATCTCAGGTGGACCACACCATGGGAAAAAGTAGTGATTGAATTTCCACCATTAAGGATTTCCTAGGGCCCATTTTAATGGTTATTTGACATCGAACCTGTTGATTATGTCATCACTAAAATAAACATCACTACAGGCCCTAGAAAGGTTTCAATGATGGAAATCATTATACCCCACTGTTTCTTGTGGTATGGTCCACCTGAGTTTTGGATATTATTTAATTTTGGTTTCAACCACTTAAATGATTGGGAAAAGCAGATGGATGATGTAGATAAACGACATATATTTACCTATAACCTATAACCCCTTATAGGTTATATGTTTAAGTAATAGTTTATAGGTTATAGGTTAATCTATTACTTATAACCTGTAACCTATAACCTAAACCATAACGTATAACCTAACCTAAACCATAACCTATAACTTATAACCTAAACCTAAACCTAAACCTATAACCCAAACCTAAACCTAAACCTATAATATAAACCTATAACCTATAACCTAACCTAAACCTAAACATATAACCTATAACTTGAACCTAAACTTATAACCTATAACTTAAACCTAAACCTAGACTCGAAACCGAACCCGAACGCGATCCAGAATTTCTAACCCTAAACCTATAACCTATAACCTAAACTTAAACCTATAACCTAAACCTTAAACCTAAACCTAAACTCAAACTTGAACCCGAACCCAATCCAAAATTCCTAAACCTATAATCTAAACCTACACCTAAACCCAAACATATAACTTAAACCTAAATCGAAACCCGAACCCGAACTAGAATTCCCAAACCTATAACCTAAACCCAAACCTAAACCTAAACCTATAACCTATAACCTAAACCTAAACCTATAACTTATAACTTAAACCTAAACCTAAACTCAAACCTGAACCCAAATCCGAACTCGAACCAAAATTCCTAAACCTAAACCCAAACCTAAACCTAAACCTATAACCTAACCTGTAACCTATAACCTAAACCTGTAACCTATAACCTAAACCTATAACCTAAACCTAAACTTGAACCCGAACCCGATCCAGAATTCCTAAACCTATAACCTAAACCTAAACCTGAACCTATAACCTAAACCTATAACCTATAACCTAAACCTAAACCTAAACCTATAACTTAAACCTAAACCTAAACTCGAACCCGAACCTGAACTCGAACCAGAATTCCTAAACCTAAACCTATAACCTAAACCTATAACCTATAACCTAAACCTAAATCTAAACCTATAACCTATAACCTAAACCTAAACTCGAACCTGAACCTAAACCTAAACCTATAACCTAAACCTAAACCTAAACTCAAACCTGAACCCAATCCAGAATTCCTAAACCTATAACCTATAGCCTATTACCTAACCTATAACCTATAACCTAAACCTATAATCTATAACCTATAACTTAAACCTAAACCCGAACCTAAACCTAAGCCTATAACCTAAACCTATAACCTATAACCTATAACCTAAACCTAAAACTATAACCTATAACTTAAACCTAAACTTAAAACTCGAACCCGAACCTGAACCCGATCTAGAATTCCTAAGCTTATAACCTATAACCTAAACCTATAACCTATAACCTAAACCTAAACCCGAACCTAAACCTAAACCTAAACCTAAACCCAAACCTATAACCTATAACTTAAACCTAAACCTAAACTCGAACCCGAACCCGAATTCCTAAACCTAAACCCCAATTCCTAAACCTAAACCTAAACCTATAACCTATAACCTATTACCTAACCTAAACTTAAATCTATAACCTATAACCTAAGCATATAACCTTAAACCTAAACCTAAACCTATAACTTACAACCTATAACCTAAACCTAAACCCGAACCTAAACCCAAACCTATAACCTAAACCTAAACCTAAACCTATAACCTATAACCAAAACCTAAACCTAAACTCGAACCCGAGCCCGATCCAGAATTCCTAGACCTATAACCTATAACCTAAACCTAAACCTGAACTTAAAGCCTAAACCTAAACCTAAACCTATAACTTATAACCTATAACCTAAACCTAAACCTATAACTTAAACCTATAACTTAAACTAAACCTAAACGTAAACCTATAACCTATAACCTAAACCTGAATCCGAACCCGAATTCCTAGACCTATAACCTAAACCTAAACCTATAACCTATAACCTATAACCTAAACCTATAATCTATTACCTAACCTAAACCTAAACCTATAACATATAACCTATAACAGAATATTTGAAATGTTTTAGGCTCTCGCTACACGCTTACCCACCGATGCCCCACTACCTCCGCCTTCATCTGATGCCCCACCACTTCCGCCTTCATTTTTGTGATTTTTTGTATTTTATTGATGATGTTAAACTTATATGTACTTATGCGTAGATGAATGTGATGTAGATAAGATTATTTGTGTGTGGATGGATGTAGTTTATGTTTGGATGGATGTCCGTAGTTTGTGTTTAGATGGATGTGAATGTGAATATGGTGAAATATATTATAATAGGTGTATATCAGGAAGAATATGATGAAATATATTGTAACAGGTGTATATTGGGAATTTTTGTTTGAATATTGAAAAAAAAAGAGACTTTTACCTACAAAATATTTCATAGGTAAATGTTTCATCAACATTCTTACCTACGAAACAATTTGTTGGTAAAAGTTTTGTACCTATGAAAAATTTCGTCGGTAAAAGTCTTATCATTGCCGACGATAGCCTTTACCCTCGGTAAACTCATTACCTACCAAAAGCCCTATTTCTTGTAGTGCCTCTTATACCAAGGAGTCTATCCGCATCTTGGACCATAAAGCGCACGTCCTACGGACAAAGACTATACCATTAGTCAAGGTTCTTTGGTCACATCATGGGGAAGAAGAGGCAACGTGGGAACGAAAGCTGAGGTTAAGGAGAAATACCCTCACTTGTTCAACCGCACACCACAGGTACTTTCGAGGACGATTTTTTTTTTTTTTTTAGGCGGGTAGATTGTAACACCCCGTATCTCTGGAACATCGGTGTTACCCTTTAAAACTACGTCTATGAAAACCAAGATCAATTAACTAGACAACTTGAACTTGACATGCACAGGATGAGACTTTCAGTCAAAGTTGAAGCCATCCATCGGAGGCTTGGGAACCGATTGCACCATACAATAAGCAAGAAGTCACCTTGAATTAAAATAATCCTTGAGTCAATTAGTAGTAAAAAAACAAAGCAACGCCCTAGTAATCGACCTCCAGGGGCTAGCGGATAGCGAACTAAACAACTAATACGTCCCAAACCCGCATTTGGCTGTTGAAATCAAGTACCAAGTCAGTCCAGCCATTGGATTGATGGTATTGGCCGTAAAGTAACCTGAGAAGCATGATATGGCCCACTAGGGCCTTGGCCCTGCCCCAAACTGGGCCGGGACCCCTACATGGGGATCCTAAGATAAATGGACGGATTGGATTTGTCACAAACGTCATGGTGGACCCCACATGAAGTGCATGTACACCCCATGCATTCATGCATGATGTGCACTGGAATGGCGGGCTCAGTCAAACAGCCTTTGACCGAGCCAAAATCAAAAAGAGAAAATGGGTTTCTCCCGTCCATTTGGAAATTCAAACTGTCGACCTTTAACCTCCAAAGTGGCCCACCCTGGCCACCATCTGGATGATCCAAACTGTCCATTGTGTTCATAGGGCCCACCTCATCATAACGGTATAGGCTTTTAGGCTCATACAAAAGGACGAGGAATTTCAGGTAGAAACGTCCATGGGCTTGCATGTGGTGGATATCCGCGAGGTGGGACCCTTCTTGGGCTACATGGGTGGCCCACGATCGGCCTGATCGTGCCATCCCAACCATCCATTGCCCAGGGAGAGCCACACTCTCTTTTCCAAAAATGGTTGAGCAAGGCCTGCCCAAAGAAAAGTAAAAAGAGACTTTCCTCTTTGGGAAGAAAGTGCCAACACATTTCTAGCCATTCTTAGGGCCACGTGGAGCTATCCTATCCGCTCGTTCAGGATGAGATGAGAAGGAGATGAAAAATATATCTTCTCATGAGAAAATAACAAGAAATGAAGATTCTTATGAGATGATTTGAAACTGACGTTGGGGCCCAAAAAATGTGGACCCCACGCTGGTTAGAGGTTCAATCTGGTCCGCTCAAACAGACCAGATCATGTTGAAGTATATGGTGAAGCGATCTATCATTAGAGGGCTGATCATCTTCCCCGATAACCCATCCAAACGAGATCACGAGATGGGCCCCACCAGATAAGAAAAGTTACTTTTTTAGTAGGCCAGGGCATCAGCAATCCATTCCTAGGATTGGATTGGCCCTGTGCATAGCCAATTTTTTAATCAAAACTATCGATAGGGAGGCTGTTTTCCAACCGGTGGGACCTTCTCTCCATTGCTATAAAAAGGGCCCTGTAGCCTTGGGATCCGCGCTAGAGAGAGAGAGAGAGAGAGAGAGAGAGAGAGAGAGAGAGAGAGAGTCAGTTCGACTCAACCCATTTGCTCAACTCGGTTAAGAGTCGAGTTGTGAACCAAAAAATCTGGAACCCGTCAGGTATGGGTCCCTAATCTGATTTGATCAGCCCCTCCTTTCTAAACGTCGCACTAACCTAAAGTGCACCTTGCAGGTTTTCATCATCGTATCTGCTACTAAGTCAAGTCGACTCGTTGGTAATAAAGCAGACCAGGTAACCCGAAACCTCCCTTGTTTCCTTATCTCCCAACAACACATTGCAGTTGGAGTTGCAGCCAGTATAAGTAGGGTCGAATCCAGGCCAACCAGTGTTGGTCTCTTGGACCAAAGCCATGCCAAATAATGGTTGTGCTTTGGGCCGAAACCAGGCCAGCCAGTAAGCCCAGTGTCGGACCGAAATCGTGCCAAATAATGGCCGTGGTTGGGCTGAAAATTTGACTATTTTCTGAGTGGTGGAAGGGTCTCTGATAGGCCATAAATGGAGATGGTATCAGACCCTTGCATGGGCCCTGAAACGGCCTGAAAGTAGATTCTTAGCCGAGCTTGGTGGTGGGCCGAAAACGGCTTCCACATAGGCCATGAAACCAAACCCAGTTGGCCCCGTTTTGGGCCGAATCGGGCCAAATAATGACTGATTTCTGGGTTGGGGCTGTGGCAGAAATCAGGCTCTTAACCGAGCTTTGTGATGGGCTGAAACCAAGCCAGATGGACAACTACCTTAGCTCGTTTCTCCTTCCAACAACACCTAGCTGTTGGTATCACATTTAGAGCTAGTCGGGGCCAGTCCCAGCCCTTGCTATGCCAGTATAAACTAGGCTGAAACTCAGCTTTTTTGGCTGTGCGGATAGGCCCAAAGACCAGGCCTCAACGGGCCAAGCAATGGCTGATCAGTTGGGCCGATCATGGGTCGTACATATGGCTGGAAACGGGCCATTGTATAGACTTGGAATCCAAATAGAGGCAACCCTTCAGACGGCCTGGGTCCAGGCTAAAGCCAGGTCTGGGGTCGTGCTAGAATCAAGCCCAAAATGGGCCCCGCTGTGTAAAATCTCGGTGGGCTGCACCTGAGTTTCAAACTCAGTGGGCCACACCATCTTCGGTTGGGCAAGGCGACTTAAATGTAGGCCGTGCCCTGAAGACCATCTAATCACCATCAGTTATGTGGGCCGCAATTAGGGCCGAGGTTGAACTGTGTAGGACCTAGGTTATGGGCCGAAACCAGTCTACTTGCTGGGCTGGGATCAGTCCAGTAAAGGAGGCTGAAGGCAGGCTTTCATTGGGCCTAATCCTGACCCAGGCCCAGCCGTTTGATGGAAACAAGGTGGGTTGGACCATCAACTAGTTCGAGCCCTGCTCATCGCAGGTGGGCCTCATATAACAGTGGACCGCACTGTATATTACAGTGGGCCACTCCACATATTACAGTGGGCCACGCCTTACAATGGGCCGCATTCCAGTGGGCCTCACCATACAATAGGTGCGGCCCATCTTTATGTATATGGTGAGGCCCACTGCAATGCAGGCCATTGTATGGTGCGGCCCACCTGAATGCAAGGTGTGGTCCACTGTAATATGTGGAGTGGCCCACTATAATATACAATGCAGTCCACTGTTATATGAGGCCGACCTGCGATGAGCAGGGCTCGAACTGGTTGATGGTCCGGCCCACCTAGTTTTCATCAAATGGCTGGGCCTGGGTCAGGATTACGGCCCAATGAAAGCCTGCCTTCAGCCTCCTTTACTGGACTGATCCCAGCCCAACAAGTAGACTAGTTTTGGCCCATAACCCAGGTCCTACACGGTTCGACCTCGGCCCTAATTGTGGCCCACATAACTGAAGGTGATTAGATTGTCTTCAGGGCAAGGCAAACTCACATTTAAGTTGCCTTGCCCAACTGAAGATGGTGCGGCTCACTGAGTTTGAAGCTCAGGTGCGGCCCACCGAGATTTTGCACAGCAGAGCCCATTTCGGGCTTGATTCTAACATGACCTCGGACTTGGCTTTAGCCTGGACTTAGGCCCTTTGAAGGCTGCCTCTATTTGGATTCCCAGTCTGTACAATGTCCCGTTTCTAGCTGTATGTACGACCCATGATCAGCCCAACTGATCGGCCATTGCTTGGCCCATTGAGGCCTCGTCTTTGGGCCTCTCTGCACAGCTAGAAAAGCTGAGTTTCAGCATGGTTTATACTGCCATATATAACAAGGATTGAGATTGGCCCCGACTAGCTTTGAATGTGATTCCAACATCTAGGTGTTGTTGGAAGGAGAAACGAGCTAAGGTAGCTGTCCATCTGGCTTGGTTTCAGCCCATCACAGAGCTCAGTTAAGAGCTTGATTTCTGCCACAACCCCGGCCCAGAAATCAGCCATTATTTGGCCTGATCTCGGCCCGAAATGGGGCCATAATTGGGTTTGGTTTCAGCCCCAAACACCACGTTTGTTTGTCATGGATTCAGCCTGAAGCACTGCCATTGATTGGTTTAGTTCTAGCTTGACTCCCTGGCCCGTCAAAGCTTGGCATGCCCTGGTTTCATGGCCTATGTGGAAGCCATTTTCGGCCCACCACCAAGCTCAGCTAAGGATCTGCTTTCAGGCTGTTCCCGGGCCCATGCAAGGGTCTGATACCATCTCCATTTACAGCTTATCAGAGACCCTTTCACCACTCGGAAAATAGTCAGATTTTTGGCCCAACCACAACCATTATTTGGCACGGTTTCGGTCCGACACTGGCCTTACTGGCTGGCCTGGTTTTAGCCCAAAGCACAACCATTATTTGGTATGACTTTGGTCCAAGACACCAACACTGGTTGGCCCGGATTCGGCCCTACTTGTACTGGTTGCAACTCCAATAGCAATGTGCTGTTGGGTGACAAGGAAATGAAGGAGGTTTCGGGTTACCTGGTCTGCTTTGTTACCAATGAGTCAACTTGACTCAGTAGCAACTACGACGATGAAAACCTGCAATGTGCACTTTGGGTTAGTACGACGTTTAGAAAGGAGAGGCTGATCAAATCAAATTAGGGACCCATACCTGACGGGTTTCGGATTTTTTTGGTTCACAACTAGACTCTTGACCGAGTTGAGCAAATGGGTTGAGTCAAGCTGACTCGCTCACTCAGTCTCTCCCTCTCTCCCTCTCTCTCTTTCCCTTCTCTCTCTCCTTTCTCCTTTCACTCTTGCTGGCGAGGATCCCAAGGCGACAGGGCCCTTTTTATAGTAGTCGGAGAGGTCCCGATGGTTGGAAAACGGCCTCCCTATTGACGGTTCTGATTGAAAAATGGCTATGCATGGGGCCAATCCAATCCTAGGGATGGATTGTTGATGCCTGACCCACTAATAAAGTAACTTTTCTGATTTGGTGGGGCCCATCTTGTGAACTCGTTTGGATGGGTTATCAGGGAAGATGATCGACCCTCTAATGGTAGATCACTTTATCATATATTTCAACATGATCTGGTCCATTTGGGCGGAACAGATCGAAGCTCTGACCAGCGTGGGGTCCACTTTTTTGGGCCCCAACATTAGTTTCAAATCATCTCACGAGAATCTCCATTTCTCGTGAGATGATATGTTTTTCATCTCCTCATCCCATCCTGAACGAGTGGCTAGGATAGCTCCACGTGGCCCTAATAATGGCTAGAAATATGCCATCACTTTCTTCCTAAAGAGGAAAGTCTCTTTTTGCTTTTCTTTGGGCAGGCCTTGCTCGGCCATTTCTGGAAAAGAGAGAGCGTGGCTCTCCCTGGGTGATGGATGGGCTGGGATGGCACAATCAGGCCGATCGTGGGCCACCCATGTAGCCCCAGAAGGGTCCCACCTCGCGGATATCCGCCACATGCAAGCCCATGGACGGTTCTACCCGAAATTCCTCGTCCTTTTGTATGGGCCTAAAAGCCTATACCGTTATGATGAGGCGGGCCCTATGAACACAATGGACGGTTTGGATTGTCTAGATAGTGGCTAGGGTGGGCCACTTTGGAGGTTAAAGGTCGGCAGTTTGAATTTCCAAATGGGCGGGAGAAACCCGTTTTCTCTTTTTGATTTTGGCTCGGTCAAAGGTTGTTTGACCGAGCCCGCCATTCCAGTGCACATCGTGCATGAATGCATGGGGTGTACATGCACTCCGTGTGGGGTCCACCATGACGTTTGTGACAAATCCAGTTCGTCCATTAATCTTAGGATCCCCATGTAGGGGTCCCGACCCAGTTTGGGGCGGGGCCAAGGCCCAAGTGGGCCATATTACGCTTCTCAGGTTACTTTATGGCCAATAGCGTCAATTCAATGGCTGGACTGACTTGGTACTTGATTTTAACGGCCAAATGCGAGTTTGAGACGTATTAGTTGCTTGGTTCACTATCCATTAGCCCCTGGAGGTCGATTACTAGGACGCTGCTTTGTTTCTTTACTATTAATTGACTCAAGGATTATTTTAATTCAAGGTGATTAATCAAAGTTACCTTCTTGCTTGTCGTGGGGTGCAATCGGTTCCCAGGCCTCCGATGGATGGCTTCAACTTTGACTGGAAGTCCCATCCTGTGCATGTCAAGTTCAAGTTGTCTAGTTAATCGATCTTGGTTTTCATAGACGTAGTTTTAAGGGGTAACACCCGTGTTCTAGAGGTACAGGGTGTTACATAATCTTTATTCATAATGTGTACTATTATGCTTTCCAAATAAATGTCAATTTTCTTATGTTTTATTCGGTTTTTGTAATATTTCCAAGAAGGATGTAGCTACTCATCCATTTTCATTCCCTCCATCATTAATTCATATACCCGATTAGTAAATCTGGTTCATTACAGGTTTATTATCTATCATTTCATAATGAAGGAAATTTGTGATAGCATGTTTCTTAAATCCTGCATCTCCAATAACATATTTCTTTTCTAATGCAGTCCAAATATCATTAGTATATTCATACGAAACATAAATATTGTATAGTTCATTTGATAAGGTATTCAGAATATAATGTTTACGGTTAGTTATTAACATTTCTAAATTCATTTTCATTGGCTAGATCAACTATAAATAAATATGAAAGAATGTAAAAGACCTTTAATGTTTTTGCGTAAAAATGATTTTTTTTTTTTCCATCTTTTGAAATTATGCGTAGTGAATGGTTCAGTTTTTGACAGTTCAGTCATAAGGCTGACTTTGATGGTAGCCATGGTTTACAAAATTTGATGATCGAGTTTTAGTTGCAACACAGTTTTCGAACATGAGTTATAAAGGTTCAAAAGAAGAAGAAAACAATTTCTGTTTTTGAACAAATATTGAATAAGATGTCTACTGTTTCCAACAATTAATTTGGTTTCAAAATTATTGAAAAATATGTATTGGAAACAATAAATAAAATTAAAAAACAAAAAGTAAAATAATAATAAAATAAAGAAAATAAAAGATGACTTATAGTTTGAGTCGAGGCGTGATTGAGTCACTCGGCTTGAAACCAAATGTGCCCTCATTAGACCGCGTCCCAAGTGCAACAAGAATTTTGAATAGTTAACCTCCAGGATATAACGACTATGATCTGGTCCTAACGGCGTACTCACTGTACATGAGCTCAAACTAGCGTGCATAACTTAAACTCGAAGTGAGTTTAGAGACAAAGTTTGAAAGACAGAGAAAACTTGATTTTTTTTAATGTTTTAAAAAAGATTAGAGTTGGTCTATTTATAGATCACGATCAGGTGCTTAAAGCACTGGAGCAAAACTGTTAGCACGAGTGTACTTTTAGTCCACACATAGACCCAGCGTGCTTGCGTTTTAAAGAGATGGTCCAGCCCAAATGTCCATTGCTCCTTAGCAACTTAAGCCTTATACAAACCACTTCTCATATGTACATGAGACTTTCTTTCATAATTTCTGATGTGGGACAAGAGAGTCACACAAAAGACAAACCTTTTCCAAAATAAAAGAAACATGGGGGAAAATTTGAATTTGAAACATTTTATTTTAGAAAAACCTTTTTAAAATATAACACCAAGGACCATGTAATGCCTCTCAATGCCATGCTCAATGCAAGAAAATCTTTAATTTCTTTTGAGGTGTACTCTCTTCCATTATCTTCTCAAATACTTAATTTTCTCTCTTTTCTGATTTTTAACTAAAGCTTTAAATTTAATAAAACAAGCAAAAGCACCACTCTCCCTTTTTAACATGTAAACTCAACTAATTTTTGAAGAGATTGTCAATAAAAGAAACAAAGTACTTTAATCCTCTCAAGGATTTGACTGGAGCCTCCTAAGTATTAGAATGAATTAAATTTAAAATATACTTACTTTTGGTAGTATGTGAGGGAAAACGAGCTCTATGGAACTTTCCAAAGAAGTAATTCGTACAAAATATAAATTAATAAATTTTAAAGTAAGAAATAAATTTCAATAAGAAGTACATTTAATCACTACTTAGTACTTACTCATGTCACCCAACCACCTATGCTAGATTGTAGGAGAGTCTATCATGACATTAGCAACAATAACATCATTAACCATGGTATCCTTGATAAAACAATATAAACCACCCATTAACTCTCATTTTGCCATCACCATCACCATCACCATCACCCCTTTAATAATCTTCAACCGATCATTTGCATTAGAAAATTCATAGTCATCTTTATCAAAAATTTCAATGACAGAATACTTTTTTGTAGGTTTGGTATGTGCTACACAACTGAAACTGTACATGTGATACCATCAAACATGATAATTCTGACATCTTCAATCTCCATAATTTCACACATGCTATCATCGCATATGTAAACTGTGCCACCATCACATGACTGATATGTATAGAAACAATATCAGTGTGAAGTCATATTGAACAAGTACCCGAATTTAAGATCCATTGATGGCTCAGATTCTCGCATGGAATCACTTTAGACGAACTTCCCCATCTTCAGATGAATTATCTTTCTCGACTAGATTTCCTTAAAAACCCTTTGAATCCGATGCTTAATCATACAAATTAGGTTTAGAATTTTCTCTATTTGCTTTCCTAAATTTACAATTTTTGCACAAGTGACTATTTTTTCTACATTTTCATACTTATCTATTTTATGCGTTTTTTACTTGGATCTCGTCCTCGTCTGATTTCTCCCATTGATGCCTTTATTAGTATATCTTCCTCTAACATTATAACATTACCAATAGATTCCTCATGTATTTTTCTATAGAACCGTTCTGTAAGCAATATGGTTATACTAACTCTATATTGAGATCTTGACCATTACTGAGATTCATGATCAAATCATAACATGAATTTGGCATTAAATATAGCATAAGTGCAACCTTTTCTTCATCTTCAATCTTCACATCAACTGCCATCGATTTACTAATCAGGGTATTAAACCCGTTTAAGTGTTCTAGCAAAGAGGACACTTCATTTTCAAGTTGTACAATTATCGTCGGAGAAATATCTTATTTGACATTAATTTTCCTTCATACAAGTTTCGCAATTTGTTTCAAAAACCTTTTTACAGTGGTTTGATCAGACAAGTTAAATAAAACTGAATCATCCAGTGTAAGAAGAAGATTTGTTATAGCTAATTATTTTTTCTCCTCAAATACTTTAATTTTCATTTATATAAGCTTCTTTTCTTTCCTTTGAATTGCAATTACACATTATTTCTTTACCAACACTATGTTCATCTTCAATTTTCATAACACGTAATTGGATCTGTCAAACTTTGGCACCACGAATCTAGTAGAGCTTGATCCAATCATCTGAAAAATAATTGCAAAATAAACAATATTTTACTAAAATGTTTCTCAACCTTAAACTCTAATATCAATTATTATGGAAAAAACACCCTCACATGATTAATGTAAGCGATGCCAAAATACAAAAAAAAAGGGCCAAACGGGTCGAACAAAAACAAGAGAATAGAGACGTAGGGATTTACGTGGTTTGGTAATATGCCTACTCCAAGGGATAATAATAGAGCTTTCTTTTTCAAGAGAAACAAGAGAAAAAGAAATAAAATACTTACTTCTTTCCCACCCGTATAAGGAATCCCACACCAATGAATACCCCAAAAGATGAATTAATAGAATACTTCTCTCTAATTGTGATTCTTCTTATATAGACCACATCAGAGGAGAGAGCACCTTACCAAGCCCTAGGGAGTTTGGGCTTCACCTATACCTATGTATGTACATAGGAATATATGAAGGGAGAGGTAACAAATGTTTTCAATTATGAGATGTCATACGCTTGGATGTGTATGACTCTCCACCGCTACAATAGTAATTATATGTGTGGGAATAATGATTTTTTTTTTTAAAATTTTTATTTTTATAGCTAAGTGAAAGCATGCATGGAGAAGTAAATTTTGGAAATACATTCAAAATTTCACTTATGAAAAAATATAAAATTTAAATTCTCTTAAAGGATTGTTCACTCAATATATTTTGAAATTTTTTATATTCTAAATCTTTATCAAAATCCATTAAACATGAGACCACTTTAGCAACAGGACATGAAATCAACATTCAGAATGGAGTATACACTATAAGAAATGTGAGGGCCTTATGACAATGGTACAAATGGCTGAAAAATACATGTTTTCTTTAACAATTAAAAGTGCAGTATTATCAAATTTCAGTGTAATTGTCAAGGATAATATTATATGGCATCAACAACTTAGTTATCTTAATTTCAGTGGCTTAAAATTGTTATCTAAGAAGAAGATTGTTAATTTCCAACTTACCACCATTTAATACTCTTAATCACTTATGTGAAGGTTGCATAGTCTGAAGGCATTAATGAACTTTTTTATAGTTGGAAGTCGAGGATAACTAAAAAGCCATTCGAATAAGTGCATACAAATATTTGTGGTTTGGTTAGGATTTCATCAAATATAAGGTTGACACAAATAAAGAAATCACACCATATAATTATACATTAATCCATATGGTAATAGCAATTGTTGTAATTTATATGACTCAAATGGAACTTATATTTTTCAAGTTCAAAGACGAAGAGGCAAAGCAGAGATGAGAGGGAGGGAGAGAGAAAGTATGTGTATGTGAGAATGCCCCTGTGCGAGCGATACTCTCATTTTATTGGCTTTATCTTGCTTGAATGGTGCAATTGAAGTGCGATATTGGCTCGGATTAAAAATATGTTTGACTGAGAGTCACCACTAGTTAAATAAAGTTTAGAATCTACGGTCAGCTAGAAACCGTAGTATTACTTTTAGGTTTGGAGAATCACAAGATTTTCTAACTGATCAAGTCACTCATGCGATTTGATATGCGGTCATAGATTTTAGGTAAGGGCCTTGGTGATGAAAAATGAAAGGGTGAAGCACCATTTTCCACCCGCACCATGTGTAGTCTCTAGTTTTCATGATTTAACAATTTTTAGGGGATTTAATAGAGTTTCGGTGTTATTAGATCTAGTCATGCTTCGCAGAATTTAAGATTCGAGATAGGAAAAGAAAGTATATAACACATAACTTTACTTCACAAGCTTTAAGACCATGATTTAGGCAAGTGAAAAATGAGCAACACCAGACGTAACTTAACAAGGTTTAAGACCCTAGGGTGAGCAAAAGAAAATAAGTAGTACCTAGCCTGACTTCACAGGGTTAAGATATTGGTTAGGTAAATAAAATAAAAAAGAGAATGTAAGTAGATGAGATGATT
Source organism: Magnolia kwangsiensis (assembly GCA_037074715.1). Lineage (NCBI taxonomy): Eukaryota > Viridiplantae > Streptophyta > Magnoliopsida > Magnoliales > Magnoliaceae > Magnolia > Magnolia kwangsiensis. The sequence continues at coordinate 84,686,342 of CM073582.1, forward strand.
ACATAATAAAATAAAAGAAAGTGAACGTATGTTCCTTGTATGCTTGAAATGTGTGGAATAAAATGCAGTTTAAATTGAGGTTTGAGAAGAAAAATGAGAGAACATACACAATTTTTCTAAAAAAAGGGGATGGTCCATAATCTCAATTTTACTCCTCGCTCTTAACTTAAACGACTTTTTTAATAGGTTTTTTGTCTCTTAGATCAAGCAGCATGTTGGCATGGTCGGAATTTTACCTCGTCACCTTGGATGGACCACGAATGTCTCTGATTCTCCTTGATTTTCTAAACTCTTTAGCTTTTCTGGCCAATCCCCTTTTGTTTTTATCCATTTCCTCTTTTTTTTCTCTCCCTTAACCTCTATTGTTCCCTTGAATGATAGCGGTAATATGGTATTATATACACTCCATTGATGGGATATTTGTAGGCGAACACTAAATTATACTTTTAAAATAATACATAAAAGGACTAGAATAATGTTTAAAAAAGAAAAAAAAATGTGTGTAAGGTAATAATGCAAAAATTATATATATATATATATATATATATATATATATATATATATATATATATATATATATATATATATATATATATATATATATATATATATAAAAGATAATTTGAATAATATATAATAATATTTTTATTTTTTTGTCATTTTCTACGACCACATAAATGCTTGTATTTTTCTCGTTGCCTATATGTTTTTAGTGAGCTTAGGCATATTAGAAAGATGGTTAGAGAAGCTTTCACGTGTAGTTTCCCTGAATGCCCATATCTGTCGTGTTTTTTAAAATAAAAAATAAAATTCAAAAATAAAAGTTTATTTTAATAAGTAAATAAATATATTAATAATTAAAACTTTCAATAAATAGAGTGTGTAGTCAGTTGTTAGGAGAATGGGTTTTTTGTTTCTGCAACTAGGGTTCAAATCTCCTCATCACACCGTCCGCGCTTTATTAAGCGCACTTAGCACTTCACATGTACACATCGTCACACAGAGGCAACAGTGCCTTAGTATTTTTGACACTGGTTCAAATCATTTTGAGCCATGGTGCAACTTGAATTGAACTAGGGTCTACCACGAAGTATTTTAACCTTAGTGTTGATTGAGAGTGACTGTGACATAGTTGTACATGTGGCACATATGCCACGTGTCGCTTATGTGGCAACAATTAAGAAGATTAAAACATGTGGCTACAGTTTTATACTATTGGATAATTGTTTCTGTCTGAAAGGGTACAAAAATAACTGCCATAGGATAAAGAGTCATGTCATTTCTTGAAAGACAATTGTTTACTGTGAATGGGTAAGGAGTTCTTGAAGAGGCACATTAACATCTCTTCAGGAAGAACTCCATGACCCTTCAATTGCTATAAATCCTAAATAATATAATCCAGAAGATACACTCTTCATTCTTAAGATAATATCATCTTCTATGCAAGTACTCCCAATCTAACCTCTAGCTAAGTTTTTTCTGAACGTCTTAAAAGCGTATCGATGTCAAATCTAGAGATCTATTTCACACTTAAATGTGCAAATTTTCGTGTTGAAATTTGGATTGAGAGTTTATTGTATCCTGAAGACAATTTATAGATTTCCTACGTTTGCAGTTGCTGAAACTACTCGAAAAAGGGCAGCAAATTTGTCTTGAGATATTAACTATTCAAGTCAAGCCTTGAACTCGATAGATCTAATCGTCTCATTATCTTTTTCTTCCATCCTCTGTTGCGTATAAGATTCTTTCTTTTCTAACAATATCTTCATTGTTATGTATCCATTTTTGGTGATCTCGGAGTTGTTGGAAAAATCATCTGATAAGATTTTTAATGGGATCGAAATCACTTTAATCAGACCCCATTTGACTTGTTAAAAGTATGGCTATTCAGGGTATGAAGTTGGTCACACATAGTTTGATCGAATGTTGTATCTTCATCGTTACATGTCTAGTTTTGGTGATCTTGGACATGTTGGAAAGATCATCTTATGATCTTTTAAACGGGAATAGGATCATTTCAATGGGATACCATTTTACTGTTAGAAACAGGTCTAAATGGGTTATGGTTTTGATCATGTGATGTGCAATGCTGATACTCTAGAGAAAACAAAGAGGCACAATTTGTTTCGATTAAACAAATTGTTGAAATTTGGAAAATCAAAAAGTCGCATGTCCGATAAAATTGTTGTTGCTATCTACTCCTTGGACAAGCTGACTCCTATTAATGTCATTCTATATTTCGAGGATAAGGATTTTATCGTAGCAGTTGCAATTGTCATAGGAATGGAAATAACCCTTCTTACTACTTCAATAAGAAGTATTCCAAAGAGGGTATATTCAATACTTATAAATGAAAGGGGACGCTTCCTACATCTGATGAACTAATGAGGAAAGCTTTCTCTATCTTGGAGAAAAAGGGGTGGCAACATGCAACTTTAGTGACTGGGCTAGATTTTCCTCAACATGTGTTAGAGAAAGCTTAAGCTTGTTAAAAAGATCATTTGACCACATTTCCAATAAATCATAAATTATCTTGACTAAAGATCGTTTGTCCAGTCATCATCTGACTTGAAGTCTACCTTCTATAACACACTCACTTTGCATACAAAAATAATCGTACTAGTCTTGATCTCAACATAACTTGGAAACATGATCTTCACATCTCAACATCATGCTATATAGGAGAAATTGAGTAGTAAGGAAAGTGGTTATTAGACAGGGAGAATTTATTTTGTCCTTTTCCACATATCAGTTGCTACATTCAGAGAGTTTTTGGGGTTTTATAGAGTTTGGATGAGCGGCTGATCTTCACTGGATTCGGTGTTAGTCGATCTAGTTTGATGAGTGTTTTCGGGACCCTTTTGACTTGACCAATTCAAGTTTTTTTTAGTGTTTATCGGGTTGATTAAAAGCAATTTTATTGAAGAGATGCATGACCAGGGTTTCCAAAGAGTCCGATCAAGTTAGCTAATATTGGATTGGTCGAGTTCCTAATTTGTCAATCTGACTCATTAATTTCATCTGGGACAAGGATGCTCATTTTTCAACCCATTTGAATTTTCAATGATTTTTAAGTTAACAGGGGATGATTTTATCGAAGTTAAGTTGAAGCTCTAAGAATATTTTATTCTCATTTTAGGCGGGGTGTCTAGAGAGAGTATTTTTTAGTTTATTTCCTCCCTGATCTCTTATATATGTAGTACTGTAAAGTCTAGTTCTCTTAGAACGAGATGCATGGCTCATTAATTCAAGCCACCATATCAGCTGTAGAAGTGGAGGTTTATAGCTCACGATATCAAACTTTCCAAATGTTATAACTAATCTTTTCATGTTTGCATAGAAGCAAAATGAGAACATCTCATTTCTATAAAGTCAAAGGCAAACATCATTCAAACTTAATGCTTGGTGATGTTCTTTAATAATCAATTATGATGGAAGTTAAGCACAAAGTTTTTTTTGACAATTTATAAAAACGAAAAGGATCATTTTGCAATATTAAAATGTTAGGGGGATATTTGAAGTGTAGCAAAAAAGGAAAAAAAAAGAAAAAAAAGAAGGAATTTTATATGTAAAAAACTCTTCTTTTTTATTTTTATTTTTCCTGGTGTGAGCCCACACGTGGAAAGATGCCCAATACTAAGGGTATCAATAGGCCGGACTCGGGCCTGCAAAATCAAAATTTTGAATAGGTTCGGCCTGATAGCCCAGCCCAAAACAGTTCAAAATCTGGGCCAACACCAACCTCAGGCCCAGCCCATTGACAGTCATACTCAATACCTAGCAAAGTGGCAGGTTACTTGGAGGAGAAAAACTATGATACTCTGGCCGTAAGATGATAATGGGAAGGCACTGATGAATTGCATATGTGGCATAAACAAAATTGGATTTGGGCAGGCACTGATGAATTGCATATGTGTCATAAACATAACTCGATTTAAATCTTGTGCAAAATATTGCACTTATCCTACAATGGGATTGGTGGACATTTATGGCATTGTATCATTAAAAATATTAAAGATGAAAATATCCATGGTCGTATTTGAGAAAACATGTGTCCACGAATCAGAGTAAATTCATGTTACCCATCCGTTTTTCTAGATTATTTTAGGGCATAGTCCAAAAAATATGGCAGATCTAAATCTCAGGTGGGCCACACACTAGGGATAGAATTCCACCATTAAAAACGTCCTAGGGCCACAAAATAGATTAAGTTGCTAATTTATGTTTACCTTTATCCAAGTCTCTTGACCTTATCAACAAGTTGAATGGCAAATAAACATTACAGTGGGCCTTAAGAAATTTCTAATGGTGGGAATTCAATCCACTGTCTTCCTGTAGTGTGGCCCACCTGAGACTTGGATCTGTCTCACTTTTGGGACTATGCTCTGAAATGAGCCGTCAAAACAGATGGGGAGCATGGATATACAACCCATGCATCAAGGTGGGCCATACGGTGAGGGCCTCACCTACTAAGCTGTTACCCTTGCCTCATGTAATCCACCCCCTCCATGCAACGCCAACAATTTTTTTGCCGCATGCGTACAGTACACTACCAGATTATCAAATAGCTCCCCTTTGGATGATCCAAGCCGTTGAACATATGACAACCCCCCTTTATACATTGTGGCCCCAGATCAGGACGATCCGCCATTAGTTACACTTCTAAGTAGAAGAAACGTCTGTATTCATTTGTCAGATATGAAGGGAGTGTATTCATTTGTTGGATATGAAGGGAGCATTTTGCAGACAGGATGCCACGATGTCACATCTAGAGATATGTCCCTTTCAAAAACCCATTCTTTAAGATAAGTTATTTATTTCAAAGAACAAATTCACTACAAGAAAGTAAGGATTAGCCGACAGTTGGGTAATCCTTTGCCGGTGGGAAGTAGCCGCCGGCATAGGATATCTATAATAACCTCTCTCTCTGCGCCTCTCCCCTTCTGCTCGCGCCTCTCCCTTTCCGCTCGATCCGCGTCTGCCTCTCCCTCTCCCTCTCTCTCTGCGCCTCTCCCTCTCTGCTCGATCTCTCTCTCTCTCCCAAAACCCTAGCTCTCTGTCCCTCTCACTCGATTCCCCTCTCTCTCTCTCTCTCTCTCTCTCTCTCTCTCTCTTTCTCTCTCTCTCTCAAAACCCTAGCCCTCTGTCCCTCTCACTCGATTCCCCTCTTAGTCTCTCTCTCTCTCTCTCTCAAAACCCTAGTCATCCCTCTCTCTATCTCCTCGGCCCTCTGTTGCAATTCGGCCTTCGGTTCCTAGGTATGATATAAGGTTTTTCCCCTCTCATTGTTGCGTTCTGCAATTTAGAATACCTGATTAGGGATATGCATGGTCAAATCCCTAATTAGGAATTTATATAACAAATCCCTAATTAGGGATGTGTCTTGTCGAATCCCTAGTTGGGGATTTGCATTGTCGAATCCCTAGTCTGCTGCAAGGTGTGATTAGCCCAGGCAGAGTTGTGGTTATCTGTTGTGTTCTTACTGGGTTTGCTGCATTGTGGTTTGCATGTTGTGCGTCTGATAGGGGTAGAAGCGAACCCACTGAGTATGTTATGCAAATTTAGACCATACAAATCATGGGCCCCACTTCAAATGGGTGATAGACAGTAAATTAGACAGAGCTGCTGTCCTGGCTGGGTCTATTGGTAGATATCTAACAGACACAGTGAACGACCCAAACTCAACAAGCAGACGTTCATCAACCAGAGTTAGGATAATCAATCAATCTGATTTTGGATTTATGAACTATCTACAGTGGGTCCCACGATTGGAGTTATGTTTACCTTGCACAGAAAAAACTGATCCTAGTTCCTGTTTGGGGTCTTTTGATGTTTGGAAAAGGTCAAGCAAGTTGACCCTTGATCGATAGAAAAAATGGAAGCGTGCCGGTGTTTATTTGGTTGGGCCCATTGGTCAAAGGTATGTACTTAGACATGACAACTTGCCAGTACTGAGATGGCTACGGGACAGTTCCTTAGGCTCACAATGATGTATGTGTTTTATTCACATGTTTATCTGTTTTTCCATATCATTTTATAACATGAGTTCAAAAATAAAATAAATCTAAATCTCAAGTGGACTACATCATAAGAAAATAGTGCTGGTTGAATGCTCACCATTAGAAACTTCCTATGTAATGGTTATTTTCCATCTAACCTTTTGGTTAGGTCATATAGGCTTCGATGAAGGGAAAACACAAATATAAGCTTTGTCCAAAACCTTTGTTGCTGTCGAGAAGTTTTTAATGGATAAGCATTCAATTACTACTGATTCTTGTGGTATGGTCCAGATGAGATTTAAATTTGCCTTATTTTTGGGCTTCTGCTCTAAAATAATCTGGAAAAAAAAAAAAAAAACAGCATGGATAAAACTCATAAACCATGGTGGGGCCTATAGAGTACTACTATCCAATAGCTTACTGGATTTATTTATTTTTTGTTTTTTTTTTTTAATTTTTTTGGATAGGGGCACCAATGGGTATTTTTCATTTCCATCCTGCAATAATGTCCACCTATTTGGTAGTTATAGAAGTCTGGCTTTTGGTTTATGATCCATCTAAACTATCGATAGTGTCCAGATTACTTTGAATTACTTGTATTCCATGTGTACAGTATCTCAGCGCCTGGGTATCATCCATCACACTCTGCCAGAGTATCAAAGGTTCTTCTCATATTAAATATGAAATTATACCTTATGCTAGTTAAACAGCCTTTGCTTAAAACAGCAAGATGCTTACTTGATTCGAATAAAACAATTCATCATGTCCACAAGAAGAAGAAGAAAAAATAAATAAATTAAGGCTCTGTTTGGTAGACACCTAAAAATGAGGTCATTTCATTTTAGTTAAGACTAATTATGTATTAGAAATCTAGATCTATAATGAATAATGAGTTCATACTAACAGTAACTATGTAATAGAAAACAAGACCTCTGATACATTATGGCTATAAACTAAAATGAGATGAACTCATTTATAGGTGTCTACCAAACAGGGGGCTAAGTAGATTGGTTTCTATCAACATAGTTTACCTTTGTTTAATGGCCCCAACTTCATCTCTTTATTTCCTTCAAAATATGCAGAAACTTTTACTGAGGTTTTGACCAAAACCCAAGGCCCTGTTTGGAAGGCACTTAAAAATGACTTCGTCTCATTTTAGTTAATGGTATTATGTATTAGAGATTTGGACGGTGTTCGGTGGACCCCACAATGATGCATGTATTTTAGCCATGCGGTCCATTCACTTGGATCATTATTTTAGGGCAAGAGCCTAAAAAAGAGTCATATCCAAATCTCAGGTGGACCACACTGCAGCAAAACTGTCTTTCTTTCTTTACCTTTTGCTGGAAATCTGTGTGTATGGACTGATCAGATTTTAAGCTTAAAAAGAGAATATAATCTGCCCATTCTAAAGGTTGGAAATTTCTATTAAGATCCTGCAATGCTTTGGACTGAAAATTGATTCTAGATCAAGCATCCAGATTTAATCTCCATCACTTGTGTATTCATGTAAATGTAAAAAAGGACACTACTATTTGTTAATAAAAATTCCGAGCATGTCACAGTGAGACATTTCTATGCATCATAATAGCTGAAACCTAAATTTGGGGGTTGCCAAATGGACTCCATCACAATATCACTTATTATCCAAATAAAGTGTTATTTCCGATCCCGTGAAATTCCCGCTTGAATTCATCTTTTGTTGCAAACTTCTACAGAAAGTAAAAATCAACTATTGTTTCTAGCTTTTGATGCATTGATGATCTAAAAAAATCTATTTTTTTTTTAATTATTATTTTATATGGGATATGATTGTAGGATGTGCATTTCCAATATATTAGTTGTAAGTTGCAGCTATCCTTGTGTTATCTACTAAAAAATATCATTAAAATTGATTGCTATGTTCTGTTATAGATTAATGAACAGATGTTACTTATTTAAAGAAGCTGAAGTAAACTGCTCACAATTTTTAGTTCACTGCAAGTTTGCATGGCAAGTGTGAGCAGCTATCCTTGGTAAATTTGGAATAAAGTGGGAGAATTATGTTCAGGTTGGTCATGTAAGAGATAGATATGCTATGATTTTTTGCAGTTAAAGGTATTCTATGAATGTTAGTGTTATTGGTTAGAGAGGAACTATTGAATGTTCAAAGGGAAAGAATGTACAGTGGGAATCCTTTAAAAAAAAAGGGCCATAAAAGTTTTGGGTCAAGTTAATATTTGTAACTTTTCCTTTATTGTGACCTAATCAACAAGTTAGATGTCAAATAAGCATTATAGTGGGCTTAATTTAAGAGATTTTTAATTGTGGATATTTAATTATTACTGTTTTCTTATTTTGTTGTACACCTTAGATTTAGATATGATTCATTTTTAGGATCTATGAGTATGTTTACATCCCTCGCTTTTTGTATAGGTTGGTTTGTTGAATTTGGAAAGTGAGGACTTTGCCAAGAAAGTAGTAGACGCTTCGCAAACTAGTTTATAGGTTTGCAATTTGAGACTCCTGATTACTTTTGTGGTCTTATCCTTATCTTGATTGCATTTGGATATTTTTTTGGCTGTTGATATTCCGTCTGCATGTTCTAGCTTGCAAATTTAGTTTAAATTTCTTTAAAACAACGGCCCTTTTGGTAGAAGAGGTAACACCTCTATACGTACTCTCTGAGCAGTAGCTCCTTTGGAGCTTGCTTTCACGTCGACCCAAGGGTCCTAGCATGGAACTACCAAATCTGCCCGTTGAGTCTAAAAGAGAGATGCATTGTTTTTTGTTTTTGTTTGTTGGTTTTATTTTATGTTTATGACTATGAAGGCACTTAATTTAATAGATTTGATATTGAATTTGGTATACTTTTTGATACATTGCTTTTTTTGTGATGCACCTGTTTTTTTTTTTTTTCGCATCGAAATCGATCATCTACATAATTTCTCATGAAGGCATCATTTTCCCTCCAACTTTGTACTTGTGTATGACATTTCTACCATTTTAACTGTAAACACCATCATGAAGATCAACAAGGATAAAAACAAGCTAGTCCCATCATCACGTGGGCCACACCATTAGAATAAATGGAAACTAACAATTGGATTCAACATTCAGGTGTGGGCCATTTCATGGGTGGATTATAATTAATTTTTGGATACAACGGATCTTCATGATGAGGCCCACTACCAGCATGGCACTGATGTAGATGACATATTGATTTCTTATTAATTTTTCTGATCCCGATAGAGATGACATTATGTACAATAATTGATTTCTTATGTACCATATTGTCCTGATATTAGAAAAAAGAATTCAAATGTCCTTTTTTTTCCACGCGACTTTGTTATTATTATGATTGTTTTTCAAAATTTAAATGTCTTTTCATTAACTAAAGATGAAGAATATTATATTGTCATACTGTCATCTTGTTAGACATATACAGGTGATAGACATGAGGTGCATTAAACGCACGGCTAGGCGTCCGGTAGGTGCTATGATTGATGTGGGACCTAGCCAGACCCAGGCTATAACGGGTCCCTCACAGCCTCAAGATTCGCACCAGTCAACTTCTAGTGGTATGTTATGCATCGATTATTTCATGTGTTTTTATGCTAAGGAACTATACAAGTATGCATATTAATGTTGTGGTTTTAACAAATTCAAAGCGCACGATAAAAAAGAGAGGCCACACACAATGTCTCAAATTTTGGAAGATCCGTGAAGGACAATGAATTCCTATTCCCGTCAACACTAAAGGACAACTCGTTGGTGGCAATGTTAACAAGTTGACAAACTTCCTGGAGACAATAGCACGCAATGGGGAATATGCACCCCTTATGTTTACTGATTGGAGGGCAGTGCCGAATGAGAAGAGGGATGATATGTTGGGACTTGTCATGGTAATTGCGACATTGTTTTTTTTTTTTTTTTTCGTTTTTCATTTTTTCATTTTTTGTTCATCATGTGATTGTCTGGTTTTAACATATGATGTAGTCTAAGTTTGAGTTTGACGTAGATGCAAAGAGTTGGGTGTTACAATCAATTGGTAAAAAATGGAAGGATTGGAAAAGTGGTCTAAAAAAATTCCACTACTCTCCTCATGAGGCTGACGAGGAGCGGCTCGCAGATCTTGATGAGCTGGTCAAAGAGGATTAGTGAAAGGCCCTCATTCAGTTTTGGAACTCTGAAAAGGGGAATGTATGTGATGAGTAACTACTGATTGCTTTATGTTTTAGAATTACACAACAATCTTTTGTTGATATCTTATAATTTACTTTGTCGGTGTGTCACATATAGGCTCGTACTAAGACGCATATAGAGAATCGAAAAAAATAATTAATCGATCACGTTGTAAGCTCAAAGAGCTTTGCACGGATACGTGAGGAAGAGGTAAATTTTATTAATCTCTCGATCAACCATGTCAGTCTATTTCTTATATATAACTTGTTTACATAACGATAGAGGAAGAAAAAGGCCAGTGGCGAGGATCCAAACCGAGTAGATATGTTTATATTGACCCATATGTGCAAGAACGGTATGCCTGTGGATGAGGCTTTATTAAGAGCAATGGTATGTTCATGTATCTAATTGTTATGTTTTGTACTTAAAAAAAAAATCTCTCATTTATATCTAACTATGATCAACTTATTGCTTTATCATTGTACAATCTAAATCGATATTTTTTCTATTGCAGGAACAACTCAATGAACGGATTTCTCAGCAGCTCGATACCTCACAGAATAGCACGGGAAGGAATGACTTATTTTCTCAAGTAATGGGAGAAGATCGATGTGGCCGAGTCCGCACTTACGGGGTTAGGCCCCACTTTGACTGATTTGTGGGGAACAACACCTAACCAACGAAGGATGGCCTCCGCTGCTCAAAGTAGAGATGAACACTATGAGGGACTGCAGATTGAAATAGCATCCTTAAAATCGGAAGTATCATCTTTGAAAGAATCTATGGCGTGCAGCTGATGTCCTCCAGGACAAATCTGAAATCCACAGTATAAGATAATTTAGCTAATCTCAACCTGAACCAACCGACCTCATCATCAAGCCAGGTAATTATATGATATATATGCATTTATTTACGTGTGTATTATGTCCTATATTATATATAGTTTAGTCAGTATATGATGATTGACATTAATTTATCAATTGTAGGGACACTTAGCAAAAAAGGGAAAGACTATGACTTGCAGTAATGTCGGGGTAAATTTTCACATCAATTGAATAGTTCTTTTATTATTTTTTGAGATTATTATGTTCTTAATTAGATGTGGTATACAAATGAGTATTTATTCGATGTGATGTACTGTGTTAAATATTAAATTTTATTTGTAGGACCTGGTCGAAGTTCTTCTTACTAGTATCGTGAAACCTAGGGTTACTATTGCTAAATGAATTATCTTGAGTAAGGATCCGCTTACAAAAGTAAGGGGGTTCTAACTTGGCTATGGTTATTGGAAAATATTTGTTGAGGTGGCAATTGTACGTCAAGAGCATTTGTTGAGACCCCATGTATGATACAAAACAATTGGGGATGCAATTGAAACGAGTATTTGTTGGCCCGCTAGTTTATGTTTGGTAAGATTTTTTTTGCATATACAATAGAACTTCTTATATATGTTCTCCATCCTTTTGGCAGTTATACACTTTGTAAAATCATTTTTTCTTTTTTTTACAGGTGGTCACTTGGTCATCATATTTGTAGTGTAAGAGTTCCTATCATACCTCTTAGTGTTATAAGTCTTTCGCTCCATTTTGTCATCACATCAATCTTTATGAATATAATTTTTTCTCAAACCAAATGGAGCTTAAGCCCTTTTTTAACTCCACCAATGCAACTTCTTGCATTGCCGGTCCCAAGCCCGGGTAAAGGAGGAGGGAGAAGGGCGTCAAGGTGAGTCTTTTCTTCCATTTTCTTTTACATACAACGTTAATGCATCTTTTTGATGTTTTGAATATACGTCACTTTGACATTTGTTTATCTTTTTTGTTTTGCATGATCAAGTTCAGGGTTATTACTTTCCTTTTTTGTTTAACAAATACGAGTTTTTTTTATAGACATGTGCAGGGCATTTGTGACTGCTTGGAAAAGTTGATTAAATAAGAGCATGGTTTGATTTTCATTAAGATATCTCGAAATTGGCCAGTATCAACTTCTGCATTAAAGTTGGTCTCTCTCAAGAACTTGGATTTTCATTCAAAGGGAATTTCATTGAGTTTTCTCTACAAGGTTGTGGTGAGTTATACTGGCTGTTAATTTATTACTTACACAACATTCACAATGTTTGAACAAAACACTGCCATCCCATCCTTTATTCAATCGTCTGGGAGGAGACTTGAGCATCATGAGTAGGAAATGCAATCAGAACTAATAATCCTATACTGAATTCATTTTTTGGGTGTTTTTGGTAGGTTGAATGCAATGGATATGTTAGAGAGATTGCGAGGGAAATGGTTAGGTTGAGGGATTGTCTCCAGAATACAAGAATGCAGATCTTGTTGTCTTCAATACAGGACACAGGTGGACTCATGAGAAGACTGCTAAGGGGTATGTTTTTGTGATCTGTTTCATCCAAACATACCCCATTTTTCAAGTATCGAAAAAAAAATAATCAATTTCGTGTAGGATGAATTACTATCAAGAAAGCAGCCATGTCTACCATGAATTGAACATCGTCAACGCATTTCGGAAGGCTCTCATGACGTGGGCGAGATGGGTTGACGCCAATGTAAATCTTAACAAGACCCTGGTCTTCTTCAGAGGCTACTCTGCTTCCCATTTCAGGTAACTAAATCAAGATGAAATGGCTAAAATGTTCAATTGAGAATTGGAATGGCACCTTTGTATGTGATCAATTGTTGATAGAGATTCTCAAGCTCCAAAACCTACGCCACCTTCTGGTTTATCATTATACCAGAAAGGGGGTCTAGTTGCCATTTAATGTTGTGGATGGAATTAAGGTTCCTACTGGAATGATTTGTGCACTTCCATTGAGAAAATGAACCACCTTCAGCAATGGCAAGTATCTTTTCTTTTTTCTTTTTTCTGAATTGTTAATAAGAGAATCATCTTAAAAACTCATCTAATGGAATTGCACTATCTTTTGTTAGGCGAGTTGGGCTGTTTCTAGGGTAGAATAACTGTGTTTTTCACCGATTTCTTAAGCGGAGGTGATCAATCCACCTAGATGTCTCTATACACACAAAGATTTGGATGCAATGGTTTTCTTATTGGAAAAGATGGATATTGGGACTTCTTTGCAGGCCATTGATCATAAGAGTGGCAGTGAAAGATTGGTTATAGTTTTAGCTGATGAAGGAATTTAACCTGATACATCTATGCTTGAACCTTCATTCAAAGATGGTGGAAACTGCCACTGCAGGTACGACAACTCCATTCATTCACAAGAGTGATGGTGCTGCAACTGTCCTGCTCATGAAAAGAGAAATTACACTGCAGAGATGTTTGCCAATACTGGGAACATTCAGGTACTATATACTAATGACTTATGAGAGGAATCATCGAATCAAGAATGCAACAAACACAAAGTTTCCTTATGTTCTCATTCCGTACAGATGGGACCCATGATTTGGTTTTCCGAACTGTTGATGAGATGGGCCTCACACAGGATGTCTCATCATCATCATCTAAGCCTTATTCTGAATGTTTCAATATAAATTGTTTGTACTCACAAAGTTTTATTAAGGTCTGGACAATGTAAGGATGGTACTTTTATCATATATTTGTTATAGTTTCACCAGAAGCCTTTATAGTAATAGAACTTCTTTTTTCTCTTGTTTAAGTGTATTTTAAGTGTTGTTTCCTACTGGTTATATATAATGTCTACTAATCAGTAAATTATCATCAAGGACTGTGCTTGGATATATAAGCACAGTCTAGTGGTTATATATAAGCGAGTGTTGTTTCCTATATATATAGGAGATTTGATGACTTCACAAGTCTAGTGGTGCATCTAAGTGCTTATATACTAAATTATTTACATTGGTTTCCCTAAATTTCTCCCGATTGTTGCGAGTCCTCAGAACTCCTATTGGTACAACTTGAATTTAACCTATTGTAGCTCGAACTGAATTTAGCCGATCTTAGCTGCAGTACAGACCATATAACATTCTTTGGATATTTACTGGGATCAGCCTCCATTGGTTTTTTGCTTAGGATACAAACCTGGTTTCCATGGGTGAGCTGCTTCTTTGTACTTCTTAGGGTGCATTGTAATTATTTGTCTTATAAAGTGAAACTTATTTATTTATTTTGATCTGTTACATTGTGGAACCAATCAAACTGTAATTTCCTTCATATTCATAATATTGAGGGTCTGAGCTGCCTTTCATTACTTTCAGGTAGAACTTGAAAAGAAGGCATCTGAATCCAAAGGCTACTCATCATAAACCCCTTGGAAATATCAGCAGTTTTTGTCATTTTTTCTTTATTAAACTGAATGTTCTCAAGCCCTCATCCAGTATCAATCACGTAAAATCCCAAATTATAAGGCTTACCATGAAGGAATATTAGGACTTTTCTTTACCTTATTATATCAATATATCCTTAGGTTGACTGCTAAATTGAAGTTCATTGAATTGTTTCGATTTATTTGGCCATTGACGGTTGATCACAGAAAGATCTAATTCAGCTGTGAAGGTATGAATTAGTCTTCTTCTTTTTTTTTTTTCTCTCATTTTAAAGGGTGTTTTATGTTTTTAAGCATTTATTTATTTTATGAAGATATGATGTGGGTTTTTTTTTTTTAAAGTCATTTTTCTTTTCTTGTTTTGTTAGTGGCTGTGTTTTAGGGATTCAAGCATTTGAAATGATGGCAATTGCTGCTGTAGGGAACAACCTCATATGTAATTAATTTCCTTTTGCTATTTTGTTTTGCAGGATTTAGGCGGGGATGAATGGGAGCTGGATCGATGGATTTTATTTATTTATTTTTTTGTATTTGTATTTGGAACCATTCAACTTATTATTGTAAATATTATTTTAATATTCATTATTAGGACTGGCTAATGAATGGGCTATGGCTGAGCTCAGGTTTGATGGATCTTTCCTTTGAGGAACCCACAAATCCTCATTAAAGGCCCACCTGATTATTGTACACCTGTGACAGATGGATTCTCACATGCCAAGGCATCTGGTGGAATTTTGGATGGTAGAGCGAGCCTGCGGAGTTAGAGGTGTATATCTGAAGTCTATACACTTTCGGTAATATTAGCGATTGCCCCCATTTGGCATTCAATTGTTGGTGGGGCCATTCTAGCCTTTGTCATAATTTGGGTCACTAATTGACTGTGATCACAGGGACCTATTTAGCATTACTCTCTGGTAGTATGCTAATTTGGAAGTACGATTGCAATTCATTTTTTTAATTTATAATTGTTCCTTTTTTCTCCCTTTTAATTTTGGTTTATTATGATGTGCGCCTTGCTTTGGGTAATCCCTCCCCTCTTTAGGCAATCGCCAGATGATCCTAACCATGTGGTGCCATTGTTAGTCGTTCCTAATTATTTCTATTTCCAACAGGCGCTTCGAGAGGCCTTTACTGGTGCTTTTCGGCATTTCCTGGGTCTCATAAAAGTGCCGGTAAAAAGGTGTAAACCCCCGGTAAAGCCAACATATAGGGGGTGTCCAGCACAAGTGCCAGTAAAGGGCGCTGACTGCCAGCAACACTTTTACTGGCACTTTACTGACTGCCGGTAAATGTTTTGCTGGCAGTTTTTCGGGTCTTTACCGGCGGTTTTGACTTAGTAGACTGATCAGTTTCTGTTTTTGACTTAGTAAAGGGTAGTTTTGTTGTAGTTAAAAAACTAGAAACTAATACTAACATGTAATACAAAAAAATAAGTAGACTGATCAGTTTCTGTTTTATTAGCTATTACTGAAGTACATGAAGTTCATTTGTATGGACCCCATCGTAAGGTTATCAAAACCAATGTTGGAACCAGAGGCCCACTCATTCTCATGGGCGGTCCAAGGCGGTCTAATCACCCAGTTCTAGATTCTAAGTGTCTGTTTGGATGCTTAATTGAACTGAGTTGCAATTCATTTAATTCATTATAGAGACAATGGCCAAGAGTTCATAACATCCAAATATAACTAATATCATAGTTTTAAAAAGTTACTGACTCTGTGAGTCAACTCGGCTCGAGATTTTGAGCCAAGTATCTAAGAAACTCTATCCCGAGCATGACTCGGTTGGACTTGATGAGACCCATTGACTTGGCTGGATAACTTGGCTGACTCGATACAAGTCGGCATGACTCGCGTCAAATTAGTCATCTTTTCATGTGCATTCTAGCAATAACAAATAGATGTGGCCAGCAAGCTCAAGTTGAATTCTTTTGTAGGTATTTTATTTATTTTTCATCTCTAATAATTTTAAATATATATTAGCACTTCAAATATCCTTCATGATTATCATCCTCATCCAAGCTTTATCCTAATTAATTGGGATTAGTTAAATAAATCCAGTCCCATCATTTCACCTTCAATTAGAACATTAGTCATCTAGTCTTTTTTACAACTTTCATTTACATCATTTTGTCTTTCATTTTTTTTTTTTTTTTTTCAAATGACTCAAAAGACTCATTTGAGTCTTCAAGTGGAATCGAGTTGAGTTTTTATATTTTCAAACTGTGGCTGAAAGAATGCAATCAATTGAAGACATGGAAGATGCATAATCGCATTGCATGAAGAGTTTGATTTACTAAACCAAGGTCTACTTTTGACTTCTTATTAAGCAACATCATAACGTAGAGATAAAGAGGAGATAAAAGAGTATATCCGACGTGGCTTTCGCATTAGGAAACCTTCCCAAGGGTATCCAATCGAATTGGGTCCTACCAAGATTGAGTCAACTCAAACAAGTCGCACCTAAAACCATGATTTGTAGAACTGATGCTAGATTTTTCTGTATTGCTACTGTCTGTCTTCAAATTTCATGTAAGGAGCTTGTTTTGAGATGTATTTGAAGCTTGGGTACGTTTGATTTTTCTTTCTTCATATTGGTGAGCATTCTTACATATAGCTAAATTGACCCATTTAATCAACAAGACATTTCATATTGGTGCCTTTGGCTTTGGTGGATGATTCGCGGCTTTTGGGAATCTCTTGTTAGTAGAACATCCTAAAAGAAGAAAATAGACAATGGGTCAGTGTCTGGCTGCAGGCCGCTTATGAAGGAAGCTCTTATATTCCCACGCATGTAATTACCACTTGCCAGAATTGCTACGCTTCACTTTGCTTTCCTTGCATACAGGCATATGTGTACATACAACAGATCTTTACCATCGATTCAAAGGATTCAGTCTCGTACGGGATTGGATGGCTCAGACGGAAGATGGCCTTATTTCCTGTTGATGGAGCTGAATATCTAACTGCTACTTTTTCCAATGCCAACATCACAGAAACTTACACCCACCTTTTCCAATGCCAATATTACAACTTAGAACCTTCTTGGCTAGAGTTTTCATTTTGCTAAATAATGCGATTAATGGATTTTAAAGAGGTTACCAAAAATGTTTTTGATTAACCTTTTTTCTTAGAAAGTAGTAAAGTGGATAATGCTGGGTCCACGTAGTATGTGTATGACATCCAACCTATTCAATACACGCATCTCACCATGATGACACCATGGTGATCAAACGATAAAATAAATTTTTTTTTTTTTTTTTTTTAAATGCTGATCAAATCATGAAGTGGGCAACACATGAATATGGATGTTTTTGTGTGGTGTGGATTGCTTTTTTTTTTTAGTAGTGTGTTCTACTTATGATTGAATTGTCCGGTTTTTATTTGTCTGCTCATCAATAATGGATTGCATATGTTGACATGTTATATTTCATACACATACCAGGTATTATTTGTTGTATTTGTTTTAAAATAATATTAAAAATTTGAATTTTCAAATTTCGGTGTTTTTCCTCCACATTTAAATTTTGGTGTTTTTGAGGTGTTGGTTTTGTCCCACATCGGATTTGACAAGAGAAATTCTCTTGTTTATATGATAGACTTTTTGCCTAGGGCTTGAGCCCCTTTCAGGGGGCATGTGAATTTGGTCCTGTGGGGGGGCTATGCCAATAGCTCTAATTTATGCCATTAACCACACACGCGCGCGCGCGCGCCGAGCCGAGCCGAGTCCGAGTGCGGTGTAAGTGTACTCCAGAGAGATGCTTCCCTTCCGGTTGGTCGCCCCTGTTGGGTTTAAACCCAACGGACCTAACCTTTTGTAAAGGGTGCTTATGCACCATTTCGGAGTCTATATAAAGACTTCCGATTCCAGTTTCAACATACGAAAAATTCCCTGGCTTATAAAACTCTCTCTAATACGGTTTTGTTACTGAGTTCATTGCTGAGTCAACTCAGCACTTTCGGATTAAACTGCAAGTGGTTCGAGCCCGTGTACAGTGAGTGCACCGCTGGGACCGGATCATAGTCGTTGTATCCTGGAGGTCGATTGCTCTGGAAACCTGTTGCACTTGGGACGCTGTCCAAGGGGAGCAAATTCGATTTCAAGCCGAGTGACTCAGTCACGCCTCGACTCAATTCAATAAGTTTTTCTTTCTCTAAATTTATTTTCCTTTTTTGGTTCTCGATTTTTATAGTCTATTTAATTCAACATTTTATCCAACAATCTTGAAATCGAAATTTGTGTTGAATTACATAGACTATGGCTACAGTAACAGTAAATGCTTCTACTGAGTTAGCCAAAATCGAACCGTTTGCTGGACAATCCTTTAAACGGTGGAAACAGAAATTGATGTTCGCTCTTACCACCCTGAAAGTTTCATACATTTTATCTGAATCATTTACTATAGATCCAGCAAATCAAAATGAAGTAACAGATGAAAATAATTGTAAAAATTATATTCTAAACTCTTTATCCAACGAATTATATGATGTGTATGCTTCTTACGCCTCTGCTAAAGATATATGGATTGTTTTAGAAAAGGAATACATATTAGAAGATGCAGGCGCTAAGAAACATGCAATTGCTAATTTCCTTCACTATGAAATGACAGACGATAAATCTGTTACAAATCAGATTCACGACTTTCAAAGTCTAATTCACGAACTATCGACAGAAGGAATTAAGTTGGATGAGGTGTTTCTGTCAGGAGCGTTAATAGAAAAGTTACCGCCCTCCTGGAAAGAATATAAAAATAGAATGAAACATAAGAAGAACGGTGTTTCTTTGGAAACCACTATCGTACACATACGAATAGAGGAGGCCAATAGAATCAGGGACCAAAAAGGAAATAAAAATGAGATAGATTCAAAAGCGAATCTTGTGGAATCAAGTCGGACAAATAATAAGAAAAAATGGCAACTGTCATAACTGTGGCAAACCTGGACATTATGCAAATGAATGCAGGCTCAAAAAGAAGAATGCAAACAATCAATTCAAGAAAAAAGGAAACTGCTACAACTGTGGAAAGCCTGGGCATCATGTTAAAACCTGCAGGCTTAAGAAAAATAAAGATAAGCCGCAAGCTAATCTTACAGAAACAGGCAATGAGTCTGACATAGTAGTAGCTGTGGTGTCAGAAGTCTTCCTTGTAAACAACTTGGAGTGGGTGCTAGATACTGGTGCAACTAGACACGTGTGCAAGGATCGTAGCATGTTTACCTCATACCAAGTATCAGGAGATGATGAACAGGTGTTCATGGGAAATGCTAGAACGTCTCCAGTTGTAGGGAAAGGGAAAGTACTTCTGAAACTCACTTCTGGAAAGACTCTAATGTTAAATGATGTCCTCCATGTGCCTGACATTAGAAGAAACTTGGTCTCTGGTTCGCTCCTCAATAAGGCTGGTGTCAAATTAGTATTTGATTCAGATAAGCTTGTAATGACTAAAAATGGAACCTTTGTTGGTAAGGGGTACTGTAGCGATGGTTTATTCATTGTAAATGTATCCAATGATAATAAGAAAACATCTAGTTTTGTTTATATCGTTGAACCTTTTTATCTATGGCATAATAGATTAGGTCATTTGAATGTGACATCTTTAAAGAAAAAAATTAGGTTTATTACCTAATATATCTAATGAAGAGTTTGAAAAATGTGAAACATGTGTAGAATCAAAATTTATTAGAAAACCCTTTAAACAAATAGAAAGATCATCTGTTCTATTAGAGTTGATACATAGTGATTTAGGTGATTTTAGAAATCACATGTCTAGAGGAGGAAAAAGATATTATATAACTTTTGTAGATGACTACTCTAGGTTCACTAGAGTATATCTATTAAGGAACAAAGATGAAGCTTTAGATGCTTTTTCTAAATACAAAATTGAAGTTGAAAATCAATTAAATATAAAAATTAAAAGACTTAGAACAGATAGAGGAGGTGAATATGAATCTTCTCAATTTAGAGAATTATGTGAAAAGAATGGAATAATTCACGAAACTACAGCTCCTTATACACCAGAACAAAATGGAATAGCAGAACGTAAGAACAGAACTCTAAAAAAAATAAAAATAAAAAAAAATGATGTAGATAGATGTGTATATAGTAAAATTTTTAGAAATGATTATGTTATCATATGTCTTTATGTTGATGACATGCTTATTTTTGGAACTAATATTAAATTAGTTAATGCAACTAAGAAATTCTTGTCATCTAAGTTTGACATGAAAGACTTAGGAGAGGCAAGTATAATATTGGGTATTGAAGTAACCAGGAAAAATGGTGTTATTATATTATCACAATCTCATTACATTGAGAAGATATTGAGAAAGTTTAACCATTTTGACTGTTTACCTGTCAGTACTCCTTATGATTATAGTGTGACTCTCATGAAGAATACAGAAAATAGTGTGTCTCAATTAGAATATTTCAGAATAATTGGTAGTCTCATGTATCTAACAAACTGCACTAGACCTGACATAGCTTTTGCAGTAGGAAGGCTAAGTAGATATACACATAACCCTGGAAAAGAACATTGGAATGCATTGTCTAGAATTTTGCGATACCTAAAAGGTAATATGACTTATGGTTTACATTATAATGGTTATCCTACTGTATTAGAAGGATATAGTGATACTAACTGGATCAGTGATTCAGATGAGACAAAATCCATTAGTGGATATGTCTTCACTTTGGGTGAAGGAGCAGTCTCTTGGAAGTCCACCAAGCAGACATGTATTGCTCGGTCGACTATGGAATCCGAGTTTATTGCCTTAGAAAAGGCTGGATCAGAAGCTGAATGGCTTAGAAATCTCTTAGCTGATATACCATTGTGGCCAAAGCCTGTATCGGCCGTATCTATTCATTGTGACTGTCAAGCAGCTATAGCGAAAGCAAAAAGTAAAATATATAATGGAAAAAGCAGGCATATTAGACTCAGACACAATATAGTGAAACATATGTTGCGTGATGGAGTCATATCTATTGACTTTGTGAGGTCAGAAAAGAATCTAGCAGATCCTCTGACTAAAGGACTATCCAAAAAGTTAGTCAATGATACATCGAAGGGAATGGGGCTGAGCCTAATATATGAGCTGCCAGTGTCGGTAACCCAACCTATACAAGTGGAGATCCCATGAGATAGGTTCAATGGGTAAACAACAAGACATGAGGTAGACGATTGCACTGAGTTATATGAGCCCCTTCTATGGTGTACAGTGCGAGCAGCAACGCAGAAGGATGAGTTTTTAGAACTCTTAATGGATCCATAGCCATATATTTGGTGGTGTATACAGTTGCTGCATACACTTGATGGAATTCACCTATATGGGTGTGGAGGTGGAGGCCGCTTCCTATGAGAATCTAGGCGAATTCTCTAGAGCACTCATGAAATCCAGGTAATGGTGTATGGCCGAAACGCACCGAACCACAGAATCACTTGCAGAGGAAGAGTTGTGTGAGTGGCATGTACTTGCGATCTACATTAAAAGGATTCAGGTTCAAGACTATGGTGTCACCTGATTCCTGTAGACCTGTCTTGCTTACTCTAATGTCGGTTCAAGTCTATGGTGACACCGGCACCATTGCACAACTATTTCGCTTTAATCCGAAAGTATTTTATTTTAAAACATGTGGGGGATTGTTGTATTTGTTTTAAAATAATATTAAAAATTTGAATTTTCAAATTTCGGTGTTTTTCCTCCACATTTAAATTTTGGTGTTTTTGAGGTGTTGGTTTTGTCCCACATCGGATTTGACAAGAGAAATTCTCTTGTTTATATGATAGACTTTTTGCCTAGGGCTTGAGCCCCTTTCAGGGGGCATGTGAATTTGGTCCTGTGGGGGGGCTATGCCAATAGCTCTAATCTATGCCATTAACCACACAAGCGCGCGCGCGCGCCGAACCGAGCCGTGCCGTGCCGAGCCGAGCCGAGTCCGAGTCCGTGTCCGCGTCCGCGTGCGCGACGCGACGGGACGGGACGAGCTGGGCTGGGCGCGGGTGCGGGTGCGGGTGCGGGTGCGGTGTAAGTGTACTCGCGTGAGTGTGTGTGTATGGGTACTCGCAGGACTGTATGTGCGAGAGTGTACTTTTGTTACTGAGTTCATTGCTGAGTCAACTCAGCACTTTCGGATTAAACTGCAAGTGGTTCGAGCCCGTGTACAGTGAGTGCACCGCTGGGACCGGGTCATAGTCGTTGTATCCTGGAGGTCGATTGCTCTGGAAACCTGTTGCACTTGGGACGCTGTCCAAGGGGAGCAAATTCGATTTCAAGCCGAGTGACTCAGTCACGCCTCGACTCAATTCAATAAGTTTTTCTTTCTCTAAATTTATTTTCCTTTTTTGGTTCTCGATTTTTATAGTCTATTTAATTCAACATTTTATCCAACATTATTTGGTAAAATTGGAATTACTGAGGAATTTTGTTCTTAAAAATATTCTAAGAAAATTCTAAAAGAAAGGGTTTCATTTTTAGGGCATGAAGTAGGCTTCACTGGCCTCCATTGATGCAGGCCCAGTGACAGATGATACCCGTATGATCTCTGAGAACACCATCAATGCCACAGCAGCTTTAGTTTGGTGAGAGATTGCTTCGAGCCCTATCCAAGCCCGGCCCACGATCTAATTTATGGTCTCATCTACCTCAGGACAGTACTTGATCAGCTATCAGCCCTAAATGCTCAGATCCACAGAAAGTGCCCTATACTTTTATGCGGTGGAAATGCATTATGCTAGACAAATGGTGGATTAAAGAGCATTTGGTGGACATCTATACTACAAAAGTTCTCTTTGGGTGGCGCTTTTTGGGACTTTGATGTTACTTCTTGATGTGATTGAGTGATATTGATAAGATGTTTCATATATGTACCTAAAAATTAAAAATTTTAAAAATAAAATAAGTCATTGACTGAGAAAGACTTTGATATTCTAGCATAGTGTGATGGTTGATCCACAAAACGAATAATTACTTCTAAAAATTGCATGCAAGGAATACAAATTATTCAAAATATACTTTTAAAAATTGCATGCATGGAATACAAATTATTCAAAATAATGCATCGAGCTCCATGTTTAGATGTATCAAGAATAAAAACTTAAGTTAAATTCGATTAGCCACTATCTGATTGGTAGACATTTCTTGGACGGTTAAAAGTGGAAATCTATTCTTAGACTGAGATCCCTATCTTTGTTTATAAGATATCTGAAAACTAGTTTTCCGCTGCATCAACAGGGGAGCAGATTAGCTGTTACCCGAGTAACACCTTAGTGGCGTGACGTATAATATTGTATATCCACGATGGTCCATCAGTTTCTTCAGCTAATTTTAGGACGGTCCAAAAAATTAAAAAGATCGAAATCTCATGTGGACTACACCATAGAAACAGTTGTTATTGAGGGTCTCATCATTAAAAATTCCAAAATGCTCATCATAAGGTTCTCAAAATATTTATTTGCCATCCAACCTGTTGATAATGGTAAGAAGACCTAAGGCTCACTTGCACATTTGCTTGTTAGGCGCTGTGCTCGGACTTCTCTCTCGGGGAAGCCCTACGGTTGCTTTTTCAACAATTAATTTGTTCCACAGAAAGTTGTAACTCAAAAAACAATAGTTAAACTAGTATCTCGGAGGTGAACAGAAGCTGGTAATCAGCCCTCCCCTGAAGGGGGTGTGTTGCCTTTGTTGTGACATGTCGATGTGGAATGTAAAAAGATCAACTTAATCCAAAAAATTTTTGTGGGTCACAAAAAGTTTTTAATAATCATTCATCACTATTTCTCATGATATGGTCCACTTGAGATGGAAACATGATGCAAGGAAGGATGTGAAGTTGAGCACCTTCTTCCTCAGTGCGATAACTGTTCTGAATCCACAGAACTTTTCTGGACTCATCATAGAGACTCCTCGAATCCATAAGGAAAAGAATAAGAAAATAGAAAATAAATTCTATAAAATTCGAAATTGATTGATGAATGAAATAAACAAGTTCATAACCCTTTAAACATGGATATTAAGCAATGGAAGAAATTTCAGAATCAAACTACAACTAAAAGTCTTAGAATTCACAACATACTATAAATAGTAGACTTACTATTTATAAACAATTATGATTTCTACTAGTGCACAAGGTTTTCGGCCAAAAATAGTGTCCTATGTGGCTTCACCAAGTTGTTCTCCTAATTATTCTAAACACTTTTTACATCAGGCACAACTCCTAAAGCCTAATGGATGGAGAGTTATAATCAAACTAAAACTTACTATTTATAATAAAAATAGAATTAAAATAGGAAAACGACCATCGATATGATGATATTTCACAAATCCGGCTTTCACAACCTAACATATCGGGTTGGGTGGCTAAAGTAGCTCGTCCTAACTCAAAATTATATATTTTACGTCCGATAACTCATTTCGGATTGCGAGATATGCTTGATTTAAGGTCTGACAGTCTGGATCACTTCTATCGTCTGGGCTTTTTTTAATCTATTTAAAAAAGAAAAAAAGAAAAAAAGAAAAAAAAAAACAGATGGAGGACATGGATATATATATATATACACACAACAAATACATCAAGGTGCTCCCTAGGTGAGGGTAGTAACAGCTAATCCACTCCCACATCAGCATGGCTTTCAAGCATTCACCTTTGTTTTATCATACGAAGGAAGATCATATTTCAGTATCATGTACAAAATAATTAAAGGTAGAGCATGTGTTTGGACACTGAATCGATGGTGACTCCCACTGTCTCATAAAACATGAGAATATCGCATGTCATGATCATGGATGAGAATATTGAGTTTTCTCAGTTTGGAAAATCAGGGAGTCCATGGTTCAACAATCTCGACCATTGGTCTGTGGGGCCCACTATGGATGGACCATGGCCACCCATGTATGACAATCCTAACATTTCAATTTCCGGCCGGGGAATAGACAGTAGATGAAAAAGATGGTGAACATCTAACTAGAAAAGGACTTAAGATTGGTGGATGGTGCGTGTACCTTATGGTGGATATAGTGGGGGTACAATCAAGGTTTAATGGTGGGTTTTGGGTGCGGTATGCGTCACTCGTGGGTTGAAATTGAGGCCATTTGGTACCAATATATGCACAAGATTTAAAAGAAAAGGAATTTTTTAGGCCCACCATGATTTGAGTACTCCATCCAATCCATCCTAATAGTGATCCTCCATGGATAAAAAGAGAAGCCCCGAAATCAGATAAATGCAATCATTAGATGCGCCCCATCACTTGAATTAGTAAAATAATTTATGCAATTTTACATTATTTCCTATGTTGTGGCGCATTCCAGCTTTTGATTGGGCTGAATTTTAGATTTTCCAATAATCATGTTGAGGTGCACCAGATGTAGAGTTTGGATCATACAAACACAGACCCCAAACAACTCACTTTTCTTCCCTTTATATATACACGCAATAAGTTGTACTAGAGTTGTACACAAGACGAGTTAGCTCAGTCAGCTAGCTTGACTCGATTTGAAAAAGCTCGTTTCGCCTCGGCCCGAAATTGGATTCAAATGGAGCTGACTTGATTTTTGGAGCTCAAAAAAATTTTGACCCAAGTTCATGCTTGGCCGAGCTTGACTTAACTTAGATTGAACTTCAACTCAAATTGATTTAGATCGAATCAGCTTGGTGACTCAGTTATTTTAATATTGATGTTGCTCACTGTGTGTTTGACGAATTGACTCAAGGAAGTATTGTTTCAGGTGTGTACATTATCTATGGAATTAGCTGGTGGTGAGGAAGGAATGGATACGAAACAAATCATTACACCCAAAACTTTATATTATAAAACTTTCCTCATATCTGGATTTTGATGTTGTTCATCGGGTGTTTGATGAAATACATGTAATGTTATTACTGTTTTGCATTCTATGAAAAATTTAAAATTTGTTATATGTGTTTGAGAAGATATCATATAAGCTTGAACTCACCTCGAATTGGCCTGAGTTGCTGACCAAGCCGAGCCAAGATCAAGCTAGGGTTAGCTATTGGCCAAGCCAAGTCGAGCTGTGCCAAGCTCGACTCGGTTCAACTTGTTTACAACTCAAGTTGTACATGTTTGACTCAACAAGGCTTGTGCTAACTCATCCTAATCAACCACTGATGGATGAATTGCAAGCAATTTGCGCTAAGCTATCCGATTGATATGTGATGCTGTGCATTATTCCCCCGAGTGGAGAAACCAATACACATCAATACATATCAAACCATATGTGGCAGTTTAGGACCATATCCCAACATGAGCATCGTCTAACGCAAAAATCATCCCTATGTAGTTTATCAGTTGGGCCACACAAAATAAAATAACTTCTAGCCATTAATAAACTTCAAAAAAGAAGTGTGGTGCACTCAATAAGTAGATTTTTTTATTTTTATTTTTTATTTTTACATTTTTTATAAGGTTATCCCCATGATAAAGCCAATGTATTGGACAGGTTGGATGTCACACATACATGTTGAAAGTTATTAGTTGGGTGGACCATAACTTATAATCCAACCGGTTGGACTTGAGACCACCTCCTTTGCATAAATGTATATTTTTCTCTATAAATGAAGAGTAAAGGAGGAGGTAAACCCTAATCGTAATTCCATGAAAACTACAATTTGCAAATACTTTCATGAGGCAATCCTATCAGGTCATGGGTCATGTAAATCTTGATTTGCCATGGACCAACCTTGGCTTCTTGGATTGACTATGGATCCAGTTAACTCAGTCTAACTATGGTAAATTAGTCTAGCTGAGCAAGTCCATTTTGGTAACTCTAAGAAAGACGAAGAAGATCATAATGATACTGATGGTAGATAGGGACACTGCCAAACACCTTATATCCATTCTCATCACAATTATAATTATTATAAATAATCATATCCAAGCAATGTTATTCATGCGTCATAGTCTGTATGACGCAGGCCAATGGGTGGCTCAGATCATGCAGATTGGATTTAGTTGGTTTCTTGATTTGTTTAATCTGAGCTTCCAAGTGGGCCCAACAAATACACCATGCGCTGGTCAGGAAAGTGTTCTATTGGCTTTCAAAAGGCATAATACTAAATCAAGGGTGGATATTAAAGTGCATTTAATGGACATTTGGATTGCACAAATGCTCTCTTGGTGGAGCTTTTATGGTCTAGTACATCCGGATGCGCTTGAGTGATTGATAAAAGGTTTCATTGATTTAAAAAAAGTATCATTGATGGAGAAAAACTTCGATACTCTAGCAAAATGCGGTGATTGAAACACAAGACTTATAAATTACTCAGAAATAACACACATGAAAAAGGAACCGTTCAGATTAAATTGTGAAAAATGTGGGTCCATGTTTAGATGTATCATGAACCAAAATTTAAGGTAAATTTAACTAGCTGACTATCTGATTGATATTTCTTAGATGGTTAGAATCAAAATCTGTTTCAATAAACAAGTGTCCAAGAATCAAAGGTTAGGATTGTTCTACTAATCTAATTTTGAGACTATGGCTTAGCGACCATCTGTCCCATACAATCATCCAGTCCTATATTTAGGTACATTTTAGAGGGATAGGATCATCTGACCTATACATGTGTTGAATCAATTTCCATCCATAGTGGGTCCCTCAAGATAGAATAACTTGATTGAAAATACATCAATATGGCTCTACCACGTTTTGGATCTTTTGGCTCTACGGAGCCATATCCCTCAGGACAGTACTTGATCAGCTATCAGCACTGCATGGGTCGCGGTTTGGCTGATGACCCTAATACCAGTCATATAGCTGATGTCAAAGCTATGTGGGCCCAACATAATGTATGTGTTTTATCCATACTATCCATCCATTTTTCCATCTGATTTTAGGGCATGATCTCAAAAACGATGCAGATCCAAATCACGGATGGACCACAACACAGGAAAACAGTATTGACTGAACGTCCACCATTAAAAACTTCCTAGGGCCCGCTGTAATGTTTATTTGCCATCCAACTTGTTGATAAGGTAACACAGACCTGGATGAAGGGAAAACACAAATATTATCTTGATCCAAAACTTCTGTGGCCCCATAACGTTTTCAACAGTCAGCGTTCAGTCTCCCACTGTTTCCAGTGCTGTGGTCTATCTGAGATTTGAATCTGCTTAATTTTTTTTCCCATTTCCTAAAATAATTTGGAAAAATGGGTCCACAGATCTTTGACATCAGCTAGCCGGTTAGTGTTGGGGTCACTAGCCAAACCGCGTCCCACTAAAAGTGTTCTATACCTTTATGCCGTGGAAATGCATTATGCCACACCAATGGTAGATTAAAGTGCAGTTGGTGGACATCTATATTGCACGAGTTCTGTTTTGGTGGAGCTTTGAGTGACTTTGATGTAAGAGGTTAATTTCATTTTTTTAAGGACGAGAGAG
The DNA here is from genome assembly GCA_037074715.1 of Magnolia kwangsiensis. Lineage (NCBI taxonomy): Eukaryota > Viridiplantae > Streptophyta > Magnoliopsida > Magnoliales > Magnoliaceae > Magnolia > Magnolia kwangsiensis. Next base: position 84,715,161 of record CM073582.1, read on the forward strand.
AGAGAGACTTCGATATTCTGGCAGATTATGATAGTTGATTCTCGGGACTTATAAATTACTAAAAAATTACGTACGTGGAATATAAATTATTCAAATTAAAACATCGGAAATATTGTTGTGTTTAGATGTATCCTGAATAAAATATTAAGCTAAATTCGATTAGCTGACTATCTGATCATTGGTGGATATTTCTTGGACAGTCAAAGATTGAAAACATATTTCAATGAACCGTCCAAGAATCAGAGGATAAGATTGTTCAATTACCAATCTGATTTCAAGATTATCAATCTGATTTCAAGATTATCATGACTTGGCAACAGCGCAGTGTGCCATAACTTCAGTAAATGTATGGTCCCATTTCATGGCTAATGCCCCATTTGTTAAATCTCAAGTCTAAAGGCTGAATTTGAAATCTGACGTTAAAAAACTTATTTGGTGATTATCGCTGAAGTTTGAAAATTAAGCACTAAATTTGAAACAACTTATTTGTTAACAAACATTTGAAATGTCTGAAATATGTTAATTTGACATATTTGCTCCTGTCTCCTGTTTAGAAATGTTTTACTTTATAAAGAAATTATTTTTTATTATATGAAAATAAAATTATTATATCTAATTCAAATAAACTAAAGTACTTAGTAAAAAAAAAAATTAAAATATTATTATCCATAAAAAACAGATAAAAAAAATTAATGATTTGCATGTATAAGTGTGGCAGCAATTTCTTCTCACATATTGGACATAATAGTTAATTTGTTCAAAATCTCCAAATACTTTTTCCACTTCATGCATATCATTCTCTAACCTCAAAACACAAATATTATATTTATTCAAAACTTATGTTGCCTCACAAATATTTCACATTAGGATGTTTAATCCTCACGTTTTGGGCCCACTTGAGTATTGGATCCATCTCAATTTCGGTCTCATGTCCTAAAATAAACTCACAAAACTGATGGGCAGGGTGGATTTCTCACCAACATGAAGGTGGGCCCACCTATGTTTCCAGTGCAGGAAATTCTGCAAGAGGTTATAGCAGTAAATCCAACATCTGGACGTGTGATTCAACACTAAAACCAGGGATCGAGTATTCATGTGGTGTGGGTGGATGTGTGAGTGTGTGTGGGGTGTAAGTATGTGTGTAGAACAGTAGCGAAATGATCGATAGATTCAATCTAATTACATAAGAGGTCCCAGTGGTCTCACTAGGATGATCCATGCCTAAGAATCACGATTATCCCACAAATCTAAGATGGAAAAAAAGAAGCAATGGTCTATTGAAGGTAAGTGGGCCTAAAATATAATAACTAAAATTTGTATAGACAATTATACATACATATATATATATACATATGGCCATACATCATGGATATTTAGACATTCTTAATTAGTATAGTTAATTATCATGTGGACCATCCCACCCTAACGTATTAATTATATCTTTACACACTTCATTCACTCTTATATAGGAAATAGAGACAATAACAGGAATTGATCCTTCAACCTTCACTAAAGATATATTTATATTCTTACACCTTCACTGCTACAAGGGTAGTCTTAACCAATTAGCCAACCGCTTGTGTTATATGAAGCTATATATTTATATTTGTACTTATATAACTATGTAACATCCCGAAAATCGGGGGGTCGAGTAAAAATCCAACTCCCGAGTTTCAAAATGTTATTTATACAACATAGATATGTATGATTGAATGTTGTCTGTATTAATGTATGAAACATGAGTGAGATTACGCCAGAACAACATATCATACTCCAGAGACAGTTAAATTAACCAGCGGAAGACTGTGATAGTATGTATAATATATATAAACTGTTGTGTCTCTAGAGTGTGAACATATTACCAGGTTAAACATGTACATGTATACCTCAAAATAGAAAGAAAGCATATACATGAGTGCTCTGAAAATATAAAATAACAAGTGTCAAGGCATCTAATCAACCTCCCTATAATCCCGTCGATCAGAACACGCATAAAGGAGGGATCCTCCTCATCATCATCAAGTCCGGCTCTGCCTCGCAGGCCGCGCCATCATCTGTAATTACAAAAGGGTTTGGTGGGTGTCCAGGAACACCGTCCCGTAACGTGGGAGTGAGTAGCTAAATCAGTGGAATAATAGAGCAAGGATTAGCATGTTCTCAATTCAATCATACAATAATAGTAAAGCAGTAAATCAAACAATCTTAAAACTGTTGTTAATGCAATATGACATGACATGATGGATGCCCTCACTGACGTTCTCCCTCATACGGCACCATCTTACCCCCGCGGCATGCTTGCATCCCGCTCAATGCTCCACATCTTCCAGGCACATGCAATGTAATGGTGATATGATTACCGAGTTATTATTAGTCCATTCAAACAGTAGGATTGGAAAACTAAGGTACTTCCCTTGTATCAATCCCAACACAGATCCTGTCTAGGGTCGTCAGTCCTAGTAATCTCATACGAAGTATATTTTGTAGGTCGCTGCAAGGGCTGCCAGGGCTGTTGCTCGCACTCGTTGCACCGCTCCCCCATCACCTTTTTAATACAGGCCTACTGTACTCTCACTGCTACGGAAGGGTCGTCGCCTCCCGTAGACTCAGAATACGCTCGCGGTCACTACAAAGGACTCGTCGCCTGATCAGTGTAGGCCGACAGCAAGAATATAGTGTCCCATACCACCATAATCTGCTCACGAGACATAGGTGCTCACTGGTCACTACGGGGAGGTTTGTGACCCCAGCGTAGGCCGACAGCTCGACCACGGTGTCCCATACCACCATACCCGACTCATGAGTCTTTGTGGATCAAGGTACCATGGTTGACAGGGTTTACAATGGTAAGTTCAGTACCTTAGGTTCAAGCAGTTATGACTCATACAAGGTGAACATGTAACGGCCAGTCGGGTTACTTGACGGGCTCGACTATCACGATCCCATATCAAGTCGAACGACATGAAGTGCGTAAAACACTTCGCGTGGCCTAACCACTTCCGCCAACTCCAGAACACGGCTCGCGTTCATCGACGCGTCGTTCGTGGCAAAGATAGGCCAACCACGAACTTGCTCGATTACCGACTGTCTGGACTAGGCATAGTCCCAAACAATTATGAATCCACATCAGCAATCGTGTAAGAGTAATGGAAATGAAATACAACCATGTAAGCATGTTAACACATGTTATAACATACATCTTAAGTAAATCATTCAACGCAAGCATTTCATACATATAATGAAATCGTGCATATAGCTAACATGTAGGAAATCATTTACATCAGCATATTAATTGAGAAATCAATCTCAAACTAAATCATAACACCATTTAATTCAATACATACTAATACAAGCATTTATACAAACACTTACACTACACACTTAAGTCTACATATAATATGTCGACTCAAAGTGCGCATTTAGGCGAATCTCTTCGCCAAACTAATTATGCACGTATTCCTAATATCCTAATGCGACAAGAAGCCATGTCAATCACGTCAGCAAATTATGGATGAAAACAGTATTTCCTACAAATGACTAAAATGCCCTAAATCTCATATTCTTCGTCTATTTACGAAATAGGAAACGGACAGCATATTGTACATGTCAAACGGCGTTGCCGTCGATAATCTACTATTAAACGACATTGAAAGCGTTGGAAACAGTCAATCAAAGCGTCTAAAATCCGTACCTTATCTCCTAGAAGCGTATCGTTTCGAACGGAGCGTATACGCTTCGTCTACGGCGACTAAACCTGATTTACAAGATCTATCAGCTAACATGCTATGGAACGAAAGGAACACTAAATCAGCAACTTTTTAGGGTATTTTCTTACCTGAAAATGCGGAGAAATCACTGACCAAGTGATTGAGGTGTGTTGCTTAGGCACTTGCAACAGGTAGCACAAGCGGCAAGGAATTCTCCTCCACTCTTTCTCACAAACTCTCACCTTTTCTCTCCTCCAATCTAGAGTTTTTCTCAATTTTGGATGGGAGAGAGGAATGAGGGTTTCAACCCCTTTTATAAGCACAAAAATGCCCGAAATAGGCTCGGGAATAAAGTTTACTTGATGTATATCCAAATCGGGACTGTTTCGGTCCAAAAGACCATTTCTGGTGGTCCCCTGGCCGAACGCGATTGGACTTAAGTTCGTACATGTCGGATGTCGTTCACATCCCGTTTTCAGACCATCAGTGTTTGTACATCGTCCGTGGCGGTCCAATTTCAGTTCAGAGGTCACCGCACGTACATCAGGTCTGCAATTCTCATGATATGAAATATAAATTTTTCCTGATCCGAGGGTGTAATTTAGCTGAATTCTGACGGTCAGAACGCTCAATGCTGACGCGTCAAGTCGTGTGCCAGATTTGAATTTCAAATTCCAAGTCTAACCCTATTCTCACTCTCTTCAGTCCAGGCTCAATGAAATAGCCTATGAATGTCGGTTGGACTTGATTTTCGAAATGATTGTCAAGTCCAACAAGGCGGTTCTAACGGTCTAAGATTGTAGGTATCGGACTTTCGACGCGCGGTCTAGATCCAATACAAAGTTTCAAAGAGGTCCAGAGAACAAACCGGCTTAGAGTTTGATCCGAGGTTTTAGAGTATTATAGCACCATTGGTTCTACTAGATTTGGGTCTTGTAGAACGTATTTAAAGTGATCAGGGACTATTTTCCAGCTACTCTAGCGTTGCGCTAGCTAACTTATTCTTAGTTTCTAAAGGAATTAATCCTAAGGGATTTCTTTGGCTATGGAATTGGGTTCTGAGTGATTTTTCAGGTGTTTTAGTCGACCCATTGCCTAAGGACGTCTAATCCGAGGTTGGCCAAAATTCGGGGTGTTACAATCTACCCCCCTTAAAACACAATTTCGTCCCCGAAATTGGTAAAGGGTAAAGAGTATCTAGCAAGACTTCAGTCTTGACATTCTAAGGAAGGGTTAATCCTATTTAATGACCTAACCGTACGTATATCCTAAATCAAACGTTTCGATCCTGGGCCAGTGGGGAAGAGGCCAACCATGCTTCCGCTGCGCCACTTTGATCGAACGGTAGCGTTGACTAACCTAATTGGATTGGACTCAATATGTTCTACTCCCCTTAAAACTTGGTTCTACTTAAAGTTCAAGAATCTATGCATCGCTCCGTATATCGGAACGAGGTGCAACTTAGGGGCTATCCTTGACATGAATTGGGAAACAACCTCTCATTACAGTGGTTTTTTCCCTTGCCAATGATGCGTTCTATGGCATTGGTATCTATGGTGATAGAGATGAGCCTAATCTCTATTGTGGTTGAGTTCAGGGGCAGGTATGAGTTGGTGGCAAGATGTCTAATTCTCTACTGGCTTTAAGTCTTTGTCATTTTCCAAAGACAATGTGATCACGTTTGGTTGTAGGTGGTTGGGCCATCACAGAAGAAAGGTTATGTGGTGGGTCTAAGCCGGATACGTTGAACCTTCTGTCTAATCAGGACAGAAAATGCGTTGTATCAGTTCTTAATTCGAGTCGATGCCGATCTTCTGCTTGATCAGAGCATTGGATTCATTGGTAACCACTAGGATTAAGAAGTCGATTCAAACCGTGAATACTTCGCTGATAATTGTATTTCCTTTATTCCGCGTTCCCGAATGCAATAAGCCCTTGGGGAAGGCAATTCTAAGGGGCGTGCTAGTTCATTCTAAGTTCAACCTGAGGGATTTATAAATGTTCCCTGAGAGTGAATGGTTCCTTCCTATGGGCAACAACAGAAGTTTATAAGTCATAAGGGGATCTATCGAAGGAATAAGGTTCTACTTTAACCAAATCTAACCTACAATTCCTTAGCATATACAGGCTTTACACTACTTAAGGTAACTAGTAGGTTAGTCTGTAACTCAGTAGCTATAATCCAAAGCCTAAGATTATACGGTAAATGGTTCCATACCATTACTAATATAGGGAATTGCTCTATCGCTTAGGGTCAGGATTATCTAAATAAAATTATCTTTCCTATATCTTCAGATCCTTCAAATCTAGGAGTGCTAACACTAGGTCCAAAACTCCAAGGGCCTATGTGGCCAGTAGCGTTCAGTTGTATTAAATGGAACGGCATTCCTAGTCCCATGGCGGGATTGAAAGTGGTATGCTTGGTAGGAGGGTGGGTTGGGATAAAAACTAATTTGTAGGCTGAATCCCGGGAGTTACAATACTCCCAATCTAGGGACAATACCTTACAACAAACGAAAGGCATGCACTCCATTCAACAAAATTCGACTATATTAAGCCCAAACAACTAACACAAACACATTTTCTACCTAATAACAACAAAACACAGAAATTTTAAACGGTAATCAAACAAGCGAAGAACGTGGAGAAATGGGATGGGTAAGCAGGTTTCTGCGAGTCTGAGGATCAAATAAAAGGGACATGATAGAGAGGACGATGGAAAGGGAGGAAAAGGCTGAAACAGCCTTAACAATAGTCATGGAAAGCGGAGGAAATGCGGAGAAATGGTTGCCCAAATGGACAGAACGAAATCTAGGCGTTGTTGAGGGATGCTTCAAGCTCCCTTAGGATGTATTTTCAGAGAGAAAAAAGAATGAAAAAGGGGAATGGAGCACCTCACGATTTCAGCTCGTTTTGGGAATTGTAAGAGCTCCAAACGACGAGATTTGTAAGAGGGAAGGCTGCAAACTTTAATGGAGTGATGGAGTGTGATCGTTTTCAACCAAGAATAGGTTTGGGAGTGATTTAGAATCACGGTTTTGGGTTAGGACAGCAAGAAAACGAAAATAGGGCTAGGGAAGGGGACTTTTATGAAGGAAGTACTCCTTTTTGGAGTTTTCTATGGACGAACCACACATGGGGGGGGGGGGGGTGTACTACCCAAAATAACCTCATGCGCCAAAATTCACATCAAGTGGGCCCCACCGGACGGCGATGCATCGTCGAACCGGCGATGGCATCGCCGACCGTCCCATGATATGATCGGTGGGACCACATGGGTCTGGTCCCCCATGGTTCAGGGACTCCAAAAAAACTATGGGCCCCACTTTGGTTCATTGTAGATTGTCCTTTAGAGGCCCAAACATGCATTCGGGGCTTTTCGGGGCCAATCTGTAAACCCGAATATAATTCCCTATTATGTAGCATATGATTTTGGGGTAAAAAGAGCTAATACATCCATCTAGCCCATTAGTTGCTAAAGAAAGCAAACTTAGAATGGCCTAATGGCCAGTTTTCATGAAATTTTACTATTCACTGTAAAATTTTATCGAAGTATGATTTTATATCATTTTCACATTAGGATCAATGCCTAACATGAAAAGAATAAGAAAGAATTGAATAATGGAGTGGTGAGAGGAAGAGTTTTGAAGATTTTAGGTGAAACGGGGTTTTTAAGCCCTGACGATTGAATGCAAGGGTTGTGGTTGTCCCATAGCCCAGGGATTCACATTTACGAATTTAGAATTGTTCAAAGAACGTCCCAACCCGCTTACCTATAACCTAGGAGCCACTTAGATCGCTTCACGTGACCCTAGATGCATTACGGACTCGATCGCGCGATCGATATGAGTAGACTTCTCTTATTGGCGAATATGCGATCCTATAAGTGTTTCTAAACCTTCCTCGCACCTTCCTAAGTCAAAGGAAGCGACAACATACGTCGCGTGACCATAACCCAGGCCCGATTTAATCCAAATCATGCTCTGATACCATCTGTAACATCCCAAAAATCGGGGGGTCGAGTAAAAACCCAACTCCCGAGTTTCAAAATGTTATTTATGCAACATAGATATGTATGATTGAATGTTGTTTGTGTTAATGTATGAAACATGAGTGGGATTACGCTAGAACAGCATATCATACTCTAGAGACAGTTAAATTAACCAGCGGAAGACTGTGATAGTATGTATAACATATATAAACTGTTGTGTGTCTCTAGAGTGTGAACATGTTACCAGGTTAAACATATACATGTATACCTCAAAATAGAAAGAAAGCATATACATGAGTGCTCTGAAAATATAAAATGACAAGTGTCAAGGCATCTAATCAACCTCCCTGTAATTCCGTCGATCAGAACACGCATAAAGGAGGGATTCTCCTCATCATCATCAAGTCCGGCTCCGCCTCGCAGGCCGCGCCATCATCTGTAATTACAAAAGGGTCTGGTGGGTGTCCAGGAACACCGTCCCGTAATGTGGGAGTGAGTAGCTAAATCAGTGTAATAATAGAGCAAGGATTAGCATGTTCTCAATTCAATCATGCGATAATAGTAAAGCAGTAAATCAAACAATCCTAAAACTGTTGTTAATGCAATATGACATGACATGATGGATGCCCTCACCGACGTTCTCCCTCATACGGCACCATCTTACACCCGCGACATGCTTGCATCTCGCTCAGTGCTCCACATCTTTCAGGCACATGCAATGTAATGGTGATATGATTGCCGAGTTATATTAGTCCATTCAAACAGCAGGATTGAGAAACTAAGGTACTTCCCTTGTATCAATCCCAACACAGATCCTGTCTAGGGTCGTCACTCCTAGCAATCTCATACGAAGTATATTTTGTAGGTCACTGCAAGGGCTGCCAGGGCTGTTGCTCGCACTCGTTGCACCACTCCCCCATCACCTTATCAATACAGGCCTACTGTACTCTCACTGATACGGAAGGGTCGTCGCCTCCCGTAGACTCAGAATACGCTCGCGGTCACTACAAAGGACTCGTCGCCTGATCAGTGTAGGCCGACAGCAAGAATATAGTGTCCCATACCACCATAATCTGCTCACGAGACATAGGTGCTCACTGGTCACTACGGGGAAGTTTGTGGCCCCAGCGTAGGCCGACAGCTTGACCATGGTGTCCCATACCACCATGCCCGGCTCATGAGTCTTTGTGGATCAAGGTACTATGGTTGACAGGGTTTACAATGGTAAGTTCAGTACCCTAGGTTCAAGCAGTTATGACTCATACATGGTGAACATACAACGGCCAGTCGGGTTACTTGACGGGCTCGACTATCACGATCCCATCTCAAGTCGAACGACATGAAGTGCGTAAAACACTTCGCGTGGCCTAACCACTTTCGCCAACTCCAGAACACGGCTCGCGTTCATCGACGTGTCGTTCGTGGTAAAGATAGGCCAACCACGAACTTGCTCGATTACCGACTGCCTGGACTAGGCATAGTCCCAAACAATTATGAATCCACATCAGCAATCGTGTAAGAGTAATGGAAATGAAATACAACCATGTGAGCATGTTAACACATGTTATAACATACATCTTAAGTAAATCATCTAACGCAAGCATTTCATACATATAATGAAATCGTGCATATAGCTAACATGTAGGAAATCATTTACATCAGCATATTAATTGAGAAATCAATCTCAAACTAAATCATAACACCATTTAATTCAATACATACTAATACAAGCATTTATACAAACACTTACACTACACACTTAAGTCTGCATATAGTATGTTGACTCAAAGTGTGCATTTAGGCGAATCTCTTCGCCAAACTAATTATGCACGTATTCCTAATATCCTAATGCGATAAGAAGCCATGTCAATCACGTCAGCAAATTATGGATGAAAACAGTATTTCCTACAAATGACTAAAATGCCCTAAATCTCATATTCTTCGTCTATTTACGAAACAGGAAACGGACAGCATATTGTACATGTCAAACGGCGTTGCCGTCGATAATCTACTATTAAACGACATTGAAAGCGTTGGAAACAGTCAATCAAAGCGTCTAAAATCCGTACCTTATCTCCTAGAAGCGTATCGTTTCGAACGGAGCGTATACGCTTCGTCTACGGCGACTAGACAACCTGATTTACAAGATCTATCAGCTAACATGCTATGGAACGAAAGGAACACTAAATCAGCAACTTTTTAGGATATTTTCTTACCTGAAAATGCGGAGAAATCACTGACCAAGTGATTGAGGTGTGTTGCTTAGGCACTTGCAACAGGTAGCACAAGCGGCAAGGAATTCTCCTCCACTCTTTCTCACAAACTCTCACCTTTTCTCTCCTCCAATCTAGAGTTTTTCTCAATTTTGGATGGGAGAGAGGAATGAGGGTTTCAACCCCTTTTATAAGCACAAAAATGCCCGAAATAGGCTCGGGAATAAAGTTTACTTGATGTATATCCAAATCGGGACTGTTTCGGTCCAAAAGACCATTTCTGGTGGTCCCCTGGCCGAACGCGATTGGACTTAAGTTCGTACATGTCGGATGTCGTTCACATCCCGTTTTCAGACCATCAGTGTTTGTACATCGTCCGTGGCGGTCCAATTTCAGTTCAGAGGTCACCGCACGTACATCAGGTCTGCAATTCTCATGATATGAAATATAAATTTTTCCTGATCCGAGGGTGTAATTTAGCTGAATTCTGACGGTCAGAACGCTCAATACTGACGCGTCAAGTCGTGTGCCAGATTTGAATTTCAAATTCCAAGTCTAACCCTATTCTCACTCTCTTCAGTCCAGGCTCAATGAAATAGCCTGTGAATGTCGGTTGGACTTAATTTTCGAACTGATTGTCAAGTCCAACAAGGCGGTTCTAACGGTCTAAGATTGTAGGTATCGGACTTTCGACGCGCGGTCTAGATCCAATACAAAGTTTCAAAGAGGTCCAGAGAACAAACCGGCTTAGAGTTTGATCCGAGGTTTTAGAGTATTATAGCACCATTGGTTCTACTCGATTTGGGTCTTGTAGAACGTATTTAAAATGATCAGGGAGTATTTTCCAGCTACTCTAGCGTTGCGCTAGCTAACTTATGCTTAGTTTTTAAAGGAATTAATCCTAAGTGATTTCTTTGGCTATGGAATTGGATTCTGAGCGATTTTCCAGGTGTTTTAGTTGACCCATTGCCTAAGGACGTCTAATCCCAGGTTGGCCAAAATTCGAGGTGTTACAAACTAGCTAGTGTATGTTCATGTAAATGAGTGGAAGTGTGCATGAATAGTGTGTCTGTGCATACACACACGCACACACACACACACACACACACACACACACACACACACACACGTGCGCGCATACAAGTGATGAATGGTCGAAAGATTAATTGGACAGTTAGAAGATGTGATCTAGGTGTGGGGATTAGATGATTGTGGTTCAAGTCAAACAAGTAGGTTATGTTATAATTCTCTCATTAGATGAATAACTACAAAGTAAATTTTATATATTAGGGTTGAAAGTTGGGCGGGTTCAACCTGACCAACCCGTGACTGACCCAACATTGGTTTGGGCTTGAGCAGGACATATCGGGGCCGATCTCAAGCTTGAGCTATACAAACACCAACCTGATAATTAAAACTTGGGTTGAGCTCGAGTTGAGGTCTCAGGTTACTCGAACTCGAACCCGATCAATATATAAGTTACTTATAAATTATAACTGAGTGTGGATTGTTTGTGTCAAAAGCACACTAGTGATGTCGGGTCTCATTTGTCCACGTCATTTCCAAGGACTTAAGGTAACAAGATAAGCCAGATATATCTCTCCTAAATAGATTGCGTGCTATGCTAGATGACTTTTAAAGGAGTTGTATGTCGTCCTATATTTTAGCTTGTTTATTTAAAGAAAAAAATAAGTTTTCTATAATGAATAATCATATATATAATTAATAAAATTATAGATACAAAAAAAAAGTCGTATATTGAAATATAATAAGCTAATGTAATAACAAAAATATTAGTACGTATCTACCTGACCAACCTGATCAACTTGATCGAGCCCGCTTGGGTTGAAAATTCCCAACCCGAGATTGGGTTGGGTTGGGTTTGGGTTGAGGTATAGGAACCTTCGATTGGGTTAGGGTTGAGCACCAACCCGGCCCACCTGACTTTCAGCCCTAATATATATATATATATATATATATATATATATATATATATATATATATATATATATATATATATATATATATATATATATATATATATTCAGTAAGCTTGTCTATGGGCAATCAGTCACAACCATCGGAAACCCGATCAGTCCGGAAGGTGGGACCTTCGGCGTGTCGTGGAAATAACTGTGGACACCGAAGCGGATTGGTTGGTGACTCCAACACCATCCAGCTACGTGGTATTGAGTGTATGTGGCCCCACCTATTTTATATTCATGATGTCCGACTGTTTTACCAGCTAAATTTAGTCTACCAGCCCAAAAATGAAGGACGATGGAAGCTCAAGCAGACCACAAAGGAAACAGTGGGGATAATGATACCCACGGTTGAAACCTTCCTTAGGCAAAACAGTGTCAAGACTGATTTTTTCACACTCAACAGATCATCTGCTAAGGATCTGTTAGCATAAGCCGCTGCAGTACACATAAAATAAATAATTTTGAGAAATAATTTAAAAGCAAAAGGTTTTCAGTCTATAGCTGTAAAGGTAAGCGGCTTTTGGAAAAACAAGCTCTATATAAAAACTAGCTTCCATTCCATCCCATCCATATTCTTTACATTATCACCAGAAAAAGAACGTGGGATTTGTCACTTCCGTATCTCGTACAAAATAATTCAAAGTTAGAGAATGTGATTGGACACTGAATCGATGGTGATTCCCAATGTCTCATAAAGCAGTATAATATTGCATGTGATCATGAATCATCACCTATGAGAATATTGAGCACTTTTCTGTCTTGACAATTTAAGGGCTCATGGTTCTACAATCTCGACCATTGGTCTGTTGGGCCACTCCTATAGATGACAATCCTGACATTTCAATTTCGGGCCTTGGAATATATAGACAGTAAATGAAAAAGATGGTGAACATCTAACAGGAAGAGGGCTTAATTAAGATTGGTAGATGGTTTGTACCCTATGGTGGATATAGTGGGCTGCCTGCAATCAAGGTTTGAAAATGGGTTTCGGTGCACCGTACAGTGGTACCAATATGGGGAGGATTTTAACTAAAATAAAATAAACAAAGGAATTGTTTTTAGGCCCACCATGATATGAGTACTCCATCCAACCCGTCCAACTGAAAGATCCAATGATAAGGTTAGGGTGATCCAAAAATCAGACTGATCCAATTATCACTTGGGCCACATGGCAGAGAATGATGGACAGCCACCCTAAAGCTGAAAACAGTTTGTGAGGCCCAACATGATGTGTTTATGTAATCCAATCCATCCTAATAGTGGTTCACCATCGTAAGAATGAGATTCTCTAAAAATCAGATAAATGCAACCACTAAAAGCTCTCCATCACTTGAATCTGAATAATACTCTATACAATTTTACATTGTTTCCTATGGTGTGGTCCACTTAAGTGGGCACATTTCAAAAATGATTAAATTGCTCTATTTTTAAGTTAGGGCAAGATATAAAAGGTTAAGGAAAGGTTTTTTCTTTCTATCAGAATCTTAAAAATTAAATGTTTTCCAAATGCTAACAAGATGCATATAAAATAGAGATAATTTTCTTAAGGTGCTTTTAATTGTAGTTTGTGATAGTATAAATGTATATTGGGTGGTCCACAATTATATCAAACTTTCTATAAATGTATATATAATTTTTTATTTTTTTAAAAGTAAAGAGTAAGGGAGAAGGTAAACCCTAACCCTAATTCCGTGAAAATTACTGTTTACAAATCAGATGAGTCAACTAGCAAATATTCATGAGACAGCCCAGGTCAGGCAGTTGTGGGCTTGTTCTCCATGAACCAATTGTTGGATAATATGTTGAATTAAATAGACTATAAAATCGAGAACAAAAAAGGAAAATAAATTTAGAGAAAGAAAAACTTATTGAATTGAGTCGAGGAGTGATTGAGTCACTCGGCTTGAAATCGAATTTGCTCCCCTTGGACAGCGTCCCAAGTGCAACAGGTTTCCAGAGCAATAGACCTCCAGGATACAACGACTATGACCCGGTCCCAGCGGTGCACTCACTGTACACGGGTTCGAACCACTTGCAGTTTAATCCGAAAGTGCTGAGTTGACTCAGCAATGAACTCAGTAACAATGGTAAAACCGTATCAGAGAGAGTTTTATAAGACAGTATTTTTTCGTATTTTGAAACTGGAATCGGAAGTCTTTATATAGACTCCGAAATGATGCATAAGCACCCTTTACAAAAGGTTATGTCCGTTGGGTTTAAACCCAACAGGGGCGACCATCCGGAAGGGAAGCATCTCTCTGGTTTAAAATAAAAAGGCGCAAGTGCGAGTACACTCTCGCACATACAGTCCTGCGAGTACCCATACACACACACCCACGCGAGTACACTTACACCGCACCCGCACCTGCACCCGCGCCCAGCCCAGCCCGTCCCATCTCGTCGCGTCGCGTCGCGCACGCGGACGCGGACACGGGCTCGGACTCGGCTCGGCTCGGCTCGGCTCGGCACGCGCGCGCGCGTATGTGGTTAATGACATAGATTAGGGCTATTGGCATAGCCCCCCCACAGGACCAAATTCACATGCCCCCTGAAAAGGGCTCAAGCCCTAGGCAAAAAGTCTATCATATAAACAAGAGAATTTCTCTTGTCAAATCCGATGTAGGACAAAACCAACACCTCAAAAACACCAAAATTTAAATGTGAAGGGAAAATACCGAAATTTGAAAATTTAAAAATTTAATATTATTTTAAAATAAATACAACACCAATCTTGGTTTCTTGGATTGACTACAGACCCAGTTAACTCAGTCTAGTTTTAGTAAATTAGTCGAATTGAGCAAGGCTATTTTGGTGACCCTGAGGAAGAAGAAGATATATTAGGTAGCGACACTGCCAAACACTAGGCTATTTTGGTGACACTAAGGAAGAAGAAGATATGGTAGGTAGCGAACTGCCAAACACTGTATATCCATTGTCGTCACAACTATAAATAATCATATCCAAGCAAGCTACTGACGCATCTATATGATGTAGGCCAATGGGTGCCTCAGATCAAACAGATGAGATTTAGTTGGTTTCTTGATTTATTTAATCTGAACTCCCAAGTGGGCCCCACAAATACAACATGCCCCTAAATCACACCACTCAAATGATCCTAATTACCAAAGATCGAAGGGAGTTTGCACATCAAACATTGAGACATTTTCTTACCCAGCCATTCGCAATCGTCCATCGAATCCTCCAATCAATGGCTATCATCACTTCCAGTAGTGTGATTTAGCCAATAGGTGAAAGATCCAGATCTCGTGCACGTGCATGACATGTATGAATATTTTGAATGTTGGATAACTTAAGTAGATATTGACATTTTTTTTTATGGCAACCGTTATGATCATTTTCTTACATCAATTTCTTGGTAATTGCATCTTTATGTTAGTACATTGAAATGGACGGCCCAGATCTCATGCAAAGTAGCATGCATGGTTTCAGACTAACTTCTTCTTTGGACACTTCAATTGTCGACATATATTTTTAAAATTTTCAATAATTAACCCTAAAAAATTGAAGAGTGGACGTTCGAATAAATTATCAGACCTTATCACATTGGAAACAGCATATGATCAGAAGATTTGGTACTCTGCTGGCAAGTTATGGCCAGTCATATGTAGGCACTGTATATGTGGCCCACATGTACACCTGCACACGTGGCAGACATGTTACCCTCTACGGGGATTTAGGATACATCGTGGGTCGCCACCCACTGTGGCCCACTTGTTGAGATGATCGCATGATTAATGTTGTCTTTAATTACTACTGTAAATAAGCAAACTGTTGTCTAATCACAATAAAGGATGAACATGGATTGCCTGTGAACCGACTGCAAGAAATTCCTTCTGAAAGCTACGCCGGATAGTAGTGATGATCGTGAGAAATCCTCTTATTTTACCGTTTATGTTACAGCATGAGCTCAAAAATGTAAAAGATCCAAAACTCAAATGAGCCACGTGATAAAAAATAGTAGGATTTATAAACCCACCATTGAAAATAATGGGGTTGAATAAGTATTGTATCAAGCTAATATTTTATGTTTTCATTTTAATTTTTTAATGCACTCACACCCACAAGCACCACATAGGCACACGAACCTATGACCTTAGTGAGGCAGGACCCCAAAATATAATATTTGTTACTTATGTAGTTTGAACCATCGATCTATGTCTCATGTGGTCTCTTAGGGCCTGTTTGGCTGGGCAGATCCCACAGTATTAGGAGGGATGGGATCGCCTTAATCCCACCGTCCATCCCATGCGGCTGTTTGGGGCGGCATATATCCCGCAGCGAACGTATATGTCGGTGGGATTGAAGAAAGATTGTGAAATCGCTCACGGGATTGCCTGCCATCCTGCGCTGCAACCTCGAGCCCATCCCATGGAAACCTCTCCCATCCCGCGTATGGACTGACGGGATCGAGCGATGGCAGCGGTCAGGAAGTTGCTGGAGATGGTGGGAGATCATCATTCTCGCTCGACTCCGGTAAGCGTACAAAGACCTGCCTTCCGTAGAGTCTTCATCCCTGTGAGTTTTATCTGAGGGATTGCTTATGGAAGGTATGCGTTCATCTCCCTCTGAAGGGAAGCCTCTATCTATGCTTCTTTCATAGTCACATTTGAAATTCATGTGTTAACAGGTCCGTCATGCTTTCCTGATTGGGGATTTCTTCATGCATGTATGGTCCAACTATCAATTTCTCCTAGAAATTGGGGCTTCTACCTCGTGCACGTTGTCATCTCCAGTTTGAATTTTTATATGTCTTCTGGACGAGGTTCTTGGCGGATTTCACTATTGATGCCTTCCTCTAGGGGGTTTTGGTCCCTGCATGTCTGCATGCTCTTATGGATTGAAGCTTCCCATTTAGGGGTTTTGCTACTTGCATGTTCTGCTGCAGGATTTCAGTATTGATGCATTACTCTAGCTGTTTACCTCCTTACATGTTCATTCCATTATGGTTTTATACTTTCCATTTAGGGGTTTTGCTACCTGCGTGTCTTATTTGGTGGATTTGTAAATCTTAACGCCTTCCTCTACGGGATTTTTGATCCCTGCAAGTTGATTTCTAGAATGATTCGAAAACCATAATTTGGGGGTTTTGCGATCGCAATCTAGATGTTGTCATTATCCTTCTCCGTCCAAAATAGTCTCTCTTGGATTGTTTTCTGGCTTGGTATTTTCTGGCATCTGACTATAGATTCATGCCTTGAGGTGAGTGATGATAGAGATGAAATCGGGCAATTTTTGTTGTGATTCTTGGGCATCATAAATGTATTTGCGATATGATTTTTGTGTTTCTAATGTCATTGCTATAATCCATTAGGCAATGAAGCGCTTATGGATTCCCACCATCGATACTGATTCAGTTTTCTTTTGTTTTATTTCCATCCATCTCTCCCTCTCTATTTTATAATGTCCATTTGAATATACATGTGGTGCTCTATATGTAGATCTTGGATCTGTATTTCTCTACAAACCTCAAAGTAAATGAACTATTTGTCAATTCTTATCTTCTATTATAAATCAACGAGCTATATTAACAAGCTGTGTATTGTTGTAACAAATGTATAAATACCTGATGAATTGACTGTCCAGATTTCGTGAGCCGCACAAGTATGATGCATGTTTTTTTTTTTTTTTTTTCTTATTTTGTTTTGTTTCAACAGAGTTCCTTTTAAAATGTCATGGGTAGCTATGCTCCTCATAATGCAATTGAGTGACAATCATTTCATACATGAAAACGATGGGGATCTCAAGTAGCTAGAACATGAGTTCTGGTAACGCAACTTGGAATGAATCCCTTGCTGTTTATATTGTGAGAGGTTATGAATCACAACAACTTTGTTCTTTCCAGAGACATCAGGAACTCTGTCATTGTACTTGGCATCCCTCTGCCCTTGTGCATGCTAAGAACGTATATATGATTTGGAACAACTAACAAACCGAAATGTAATGTCAGTACCATTTACAAAACACTGAATCAGTTTCATATTTCAGATGTCAGAATCAGTGGAGAGACTGTTATAGTTATGAATTTGATTGGTTCCAAAGGGATTTTTGATTGGATGTGTGGATTCCTATGAATTTTACAATAATTATTTGGATGGTGGCGTAAAGAGCATGGCTTTCTTTTCGAATCTATTGCTCTTTTGTGCAATTTTTTTTTTTTTTTATAAAGAACCTAGCTCGTGGTTGGTTTGTTTTGATTGTATTTGAATTGAGTTTTGCTTGATTCAAGAAAGTATACATGAAACAACTAGAAGGCATTATGTCTTTAAAAAAAAAAAAAAACAAAACAAGTTTGATTGGATTTGAATCGTATTATGTTCTGATTCGTCTGCTCTTTGTAAATTACATATAAGAGCACTCTCTTTTGCTAATCTCGTTTTTGCGGTGCAAGGTTAACAAAATCCCCATTTCATTTGGTTTGATTTTATAGGTTTTGAACTGAGATTTGGTCAGATTCATGAATGGAATTTTTTATTAGTTTGGTGGGAGGAGGGGGGTGGTTGACTGAGCTATTTGCCATTGTTTACTCCTAAAAAGCTAAAGCACTCCGTATGTTGTCTTGGTTTCATGAAGATTAGGTCTGCTCAGGTTCCATTAGTTACAAAATAAAATTCACATAATAGTGTTGAACTCTTTATGGGTCTGCGTGCTGTTAATATTTTGTTGATAGCTCATCTTTCAAAAATAAAATAAAATTTGTTGTTCTCAATTGGTGCATTGGATCATGATGATGTTCAGTTCTGGTGAATGGGGTTATGCTTGGAATCTTGGATCTATAATGAATGGACTCAGATGGGATTTTCACTTGCCAAGATCTGAGAATAGTGTTGGTATATCTAGGGATATTTGCTATAAAACATTTTCTGGTTGTACTTCAATCGTGTGCATTCCAACAGATTATTTATTTTTCATCTCAATCATTTATGTTACTTGCACTTCATCTCAAATGTATAGGTACAACCTTGCTATATATGAATTTATATTAATATCCAACTGTTGAGAATGTGGAGTCACATCTGGGCCGCCTTCGACCGGTCGTAGGGGCCTGTTCAACCGATCGTGGACCGGTTCGACTCAAAGTCCAGTGTGCTATTTTTTTGGTGTCTAGGTTCTAGGACTGGTCGAAGGGATTCTACGACTGGTCGAAGGGGTCCTTCGACTGGTCGTAGCTCTCTTTCGACTAGTCGAAGGTTACGCAGATTCGTTTCCGAATCTGATGCGGACTGCGGATTTTGGTGTCGCCTTTCGCAAGAGTGCAGAAGGGAAGTTACCTAAACTATAAATAGGGGTTCCTAGGGCTTTCTAGGGTATTAGGAATATTGAAAAATATTTCTAAAGGTGTGGGCTAAGGGTTTTCTATATTCTTCCAAGGGAGAGGTTAGTATTTTGCCTTGTAATCTTTGTTCTTCTTCATAGTGGAAGTTTGCATCCGTGGTTTTTTACCCTAGTTTGGAGTTTTTTCACGTATATCTTGTCTTGTGGTTTGTTTTGAATTGCTTTGATCTGTTTCTAGTTTATATTCTTTTTTGTTTATCATTTGTGGGTGAGGCCTGAGATTGGATCTCGGCTTACTGCGTTGTTGGCGTGCTGCGGAACAACTGGTATCAGAGCTATTGGTTTAGTTCTATTGGGAGCGATGACGAAAGATGGAAAACTAGAATTGAGAAGTTTGATGGTTCAAACTTTACCTTCTGGAAGATGCAGATGGAAGATTATCTATATTAGAAGGATCTCTATATTCCTCTAGAAGGAAAAGAGAAGAAACCAAAAAAAATGACAGATGATGAATGGTTTTTACTGGATAGGAAGGATTTAGGAACGATCCGACTCTATTTGTCTAAGAGCGTCGCCTTCAACATATCCAAGATGAAAACTACAAAAGAATTAATGGAAGCCCTAGCCACCATGTATGAAAAACTCTCAACATCGAACAAGGTTCATCTTATGAAACAGCTATTCAACATAAAGATGTCAGATGGTGGAAGTGTGGCTGAACATCTAAACGAATTCAATACAATCACGAGCCAGTTGGAATCCGTTGACATCGTTTTTGACGATAAGGTCAGGGCGCTATTGATCTTATCCAGTCTGCTAGACAGTTGGGATGGTTTGGTGATTGCTGTGAGCAATTCTTCAGGGTCGACAAAGCCAAAATTTGATGATGTGGTCAGTCTAATTCTCAGCGAAGAATCTAAAACATGGTCCATTTGATGGAACATTCATTAAAATGTGTAGGAAAATATTATGTTGTCGACGTTGGATATGCGCATTCACTCAGTTTTATGGCTCCATACTGTGGCGCGCAATACCACTTACAAGAGTATCGAACTAGGAGAGCGCCTGCGAATATGAATGACCTGTTTAATTATCGACATGCACAATTATGTAATGCAATCGAGCGTTGTTTTGGTATAATGAAAAATAGATTTTCCATATTGAAGATGACCATTCTATATGAGTTTCACACACAAGTGAAAATTGTTGTAGCGTGCTGCGTTCTACATAATTTCATATGATCCGTACTTCAGTGTCGTGACGATAGATCTTTTCCTGTAGAGGAGAGTAACCCAACACCTCATGAGGTATCAACAAATGACGAAAGACAATGGTTGCTACACGTTACTCAACAAGAAAGGGATGCTTGTAATCATGTGCGGGATGATATTGCTGCTCGAATGTGGGCAGATGCGCAACAGAACAGTAGAAGGAGATAGTCAATTTACTTTTACTTCTCCCTTTTACAATTTTACCTGCAAACCAAACAATACTTAAATCCTCGTAATATTTATTACTTAACTATGGAAATATAGCTGTGGTGCATATGGATGCATCATATTTTTGCTCAACAATGTCTCATGTTCTCATTCCTAGAAGATTGAATTTGAAGGTAATTAATGTGTACTTGACATGTGCTGTATGCATAGGTGACATGTTAGACCCAAGGTCTAATGATAGTTCAACATCGACACAATCATTGCTTAGGACACCTGTGATGCCGACACAAAGTTCACCATGTGGGAAGACAGGAAAATCCCTCGCTGAGCCTTTGTCTCGAGTGACTAAAATAAAATGGAGTGCAGAAATAGATCAAGTGCTTTTCGATGTCCTGCTAGAACAGGTTGCTTTGGGACGTAAGGCGGATAATGGTTTCAAGAGGGAAGCCTACCAAGTAACAGAAGAAGAGGTCATGAAGCATATAGACATACCTGTTGACTGACAGAATATGCAGAACCATCTGAGGTATTACAAGCGTGAATATATTGTCATCAGAGACATGTTAGCAGCTAGTGGGTTTGGATGGGATAATGAGCGCATGGTCGTTACAGCCCCTGATGAGATCTGGGAGGATTACCTGAAGGTATGATTTATATAAATGCATCATCCATCAGACATTCATAAACCCATCAATCGAATATATTTCTCCTAACTTACAACTATATTTTATGGTAGCAGTCTCACCCGCGTGCTACACATCTACGCGGGATGATTGAGAGAATGGATGACCTTGCAGTCATCGTCGGTTCTAATCAAGCAACTGGATGATATGCGCAAGGAAATACGACTATGGCCATGTCATCCTCTAGGATTCAGCGAGATCTCAGTGAGTCCTGGAGAGACGCTGAAGATGATCTGGAGGATACCATCGACCTCTCTCAAGACCACGTAGCAGACTTGTTAGGTGGAAATTTTTCCTCAGATACTCCATCGATGGGAAGACGCAGAACCCGTGGCACTGACACTCGGACTCCAGAGTCTGACTATAACCGAGATGGGGGTACATCAAAAAAACGTATGTGGCCTCCTCGTCCCTGCGATGTACTCAACATCTCCCTTAATACCGTTACAGAGGCTATGCGCAATTTTAGCATCGACAAGGAGGTAAATCATACAACAAAGGTACTTAATATTCTTAAGGAGGTGCAAGGGTTGACTAATTCAGAATTTATCGAGGTAATTGTTGAGCAGGGACGAGAAGCTGGCATTATTTTTTGTCAGTCTTCGACCCGAGATGCACGTTGAGTGGCTGAGGAGAACAGTCCGTGAGAATGATGTCAATGCAGGAGTTGGGTCAATCTGACATGCTCTTACCTGTTGTTGAGTTGATCTGTGGTTTTATGGGATTGTAATAACTTTTTATACGCTGGGGACTATTTGTTTGATGTTTTTTTTTTTAGATGTTTGGATGACACAATTGGTATATCATGTATACCAATTTGATAGGTGTGGTAATAGACTGATTTTCTAGTTTAATATATTTTATATATGTTCTGCCACATGCTTGTTGCTTAGCACATTAAGACAGATGGAGCCACACACATCGTATGGACGAAGGGTACGTATTATCAGTTATTTGAAATTCAAATCCTCTGATCGTATTTTGATATATTTGTCGTATAACAATTTTCCGTATTTAGTATATGCACATTCAGACTTGCTGCACCTTGAACATGGTACTAATATACATTTCAATGCAGATGGTAAAGGAGAAATACTATATTGTTCATGTGGGCCGTCGACCGGGCATTTATTTAATGTGGGACGATGCTAGGCTGAAGGTTGAAGGATTTAATGGAGGGAGACACCGGGCATTCAAGAATTAGAGGGAAGCGATTTCCTGCTGGAAGAGTTACTTCGATGGGACTGGTGCACAATTGCGGCCTATGACAACAACTCATGCGGTTCATGTCGCCGCACAGTTAGACGAGGTTAACATCCATCTTTCGTCGACTTCGTCTATCCATCAGTCGACCCATGGTAGGGTTTCCAGGTCCACGATGACTGATGATCTTGCCCCATCCTGTGGAGAGAGTTTCTGTGGATTTTTTATTGGCATTCTCGTTATTTTCTTCTCTCTCTGTAGAGGTTCTGTAACATAATGAATATTATTTTTTGGTTCTCTTTTTTTTGGGGGGGAGTTTGATTGTATGTTTCCCTAGCTTTCTTTAGCTTTATCTCAGATTGTATGGTTTTTTTAGCTATCTTTCATTGCAGATCTACCTTAGATTGTATGGGTTTTTATATATTTTGATTGTATTTTTTTTTTTTTTGAGAAAGTAACCCTTACGATAGCAGGGTGGGGCCCACATTAGACCATTGCAGCGGGAACAGATTGGCTACTCCCCTTGACACCAGCCATTGGCTGGTGGTCAGTGCTCCGTGGGGCCCACCATGATCTATGTGTGTCATCCATGACCTCCATATATTTTTATATATCATTTTATGATATGATAAAAAAAATGAAGCACATCTCAATCTCAGGTGGACCACATTACAGGAAAAAGGGTTGAATGAATTTTGACATTAAAAAAGTTTTGGGGGCCATTAAAGAAACATGGATTTTGGGATATTTATTTTTACCCTTCATCTGGGTCTTCTTGACCATATTAATAGATTGGATGTCAAGTAAACAGTACAGTGGGCCTTAAGGAGGATTTTAATTGTGAATATCCCACGGTAGTTTTTGTCCTGTGGTGTGGCCCGCCTAAGATTTATATCCCTATCATATTTTGTATCAAGTCCTAAAATGATCTGTAAAAATGGTTGAATGGATGGGATGAAACACGTACATCATGGTGGGACCCACAGAGCACCGACCACCAGCCACAGGGCTGGTGTCAGAGGGAGTAACCAATTTGTTCCCCATTGCAATGGACGTCAACCCCATGCTGAAATCCTGGGATGGGAACTGCCCGCCCAAACAGAGTGGGTGTAAATTTAGGAGGGATTGCTGCAATCCCATGGCTAACCAAACAGGCCCTATATGTACATTCCGTGGGATATGGCCCACATCCCATGGATGACCCAAACAGACCCACCATTTCTGTCCCGGGATTGGTCCATCCTAAGGGATTCCCAACAGTCCACTGACACCACCATCATTACCTTAAATTTGATCCCATCCCTCTTAATACCATGGGATCTGTCCGGCCAAACGGGCCCTTAGGATGTGTTTGGCCGGGTTGGAAGGGATTGAATGGTATTAGGGTGGATTGCATCACTTTCAAGGTAATGATGGTTGCGTCAGTGGATTGGTGCAAGATCCATGGGATTGCTAAAACCCGAGATTAGATCACCGAGTCTATTTGGCCTGCCTGTCCAATCCCGGGATTGCACCTTCCAATCCATCGAACCAAACACGTCCAAGGCAAAATTGAATGGGATTAGGGTGGATTGGATGGGTTTGAAGGTAATGATGGTGATGTCAGTGGATTGCTGGCAATCCCATATGGGATTTCTATATCCTGGGATCAGAATCCCATGTCTGTTTGGCATGCCCGGCCAATCCCAGGATTTACCTTCCAATCCCTTCCAATCCGCCCAACC
Organism: Magnolia kwangsiensis; assembly: GCA_037074715.1. Taxonomy (NCBI): domain Eukaryota; kingdom Viridiplantae; phylum Streptophyta; class Magnoliopsida; order Magnoliales; family Magnoliaceae; genus Magnolia; species Magnolia kwangsiensis. The sequence continues at coordinate 84,739,396 of CM073582.1, forward strand.
AAACAGGCCCTTAATCACTTGTCCTAATATACAACTGTTGTGTTTTCAGTTCACCATAGTGAGAATGACCTTATGAAGGGTTATGATGGCATATGTACGTTCAAAGTGCACTTTTGAAAAAAAGTTTCAAAGGTGGGCATTTTTCACCCCCTTTTGATTATTGTGTTACTTACTTGAGTTTCGTATCTACCTCATTTTTGGGCTCATATCCTAACACAAAATTGGCCAATTACTCAACATGCTTTTATTATACGTTGGTCCTACCATGAATGTATATGCTTTATCCACGCTGTCCATCCATTTTTCCATCCAATTTTCCAACTCATTAGAAGGGGTTGATCACAAAATTGAAGCATATCCAAGACTCAAGTGGACCACACCACAAGAAACAGTGGGAATAATGACTTTCACTATTGAAACCTTGCTAAGGTCCACATTGATGTTTATATGTCATCTAACCGATTCATTAGATCACACAAAAGTAGATGAAGAGAAAATACAAATATTAGCTTGATCCAAAACTTTTGTCACCTATAAGAAGTTTTCAACAATGGACATTCAATTCACACTCTTTCCTGTGATCCACTTAGGCTTTGAATATGCTTCATTTTTTAGGTTTAATTTCTAAAATTATTTGGTAAAATAGACAACTGAGTAGATAAAATACATAAATCACAATGGACCCCACGGTTTTGTTAGTGTGCTTAGTGTTGGGGGCCGTTGCACAAAACCTTAGGATCTAGCCTCCCAAAAATCTCTGAATTATGGGATAATAAAGTAATGAAATAAATCAAAACACAAACCACACGACACAAGAAATTTTTACATGGAAAACTCTCAAAGAGGTAAAAACCATGGGACCTAGTCCAGAGCAACAATCCACTATAAAGTAGAACGTTACAACCGATCACAAACACAAACCGCTTGGATCAAACCTTCTTCACTCACGCAGGAGTGGATAAACAATAAGAGAATAAAGAAAAACAGAGAGATCTCTTCGATCACGAGGACGTAGAAGCGTTGAGATGTTGATTGCACAATAGATCACCTTTACAAGCATAACCCTCCATTCCACAAGCTTCCTCTCTCTCTTTTCTTTCTCTCTCTCTCTCTCTCTCTCTCTCTCACCTTGGCCGTCAAAACCCTTAGCACAATAGCTTTAGAAAGCCTTCTCAATACCCTAGAAAAGCCCTAGGGACCCATATTTATAGTTTAGGCAACTCTCTTCTGCACCTTAGCGAAAGTTGCCTCAAAATTCCGCAGTCCGCACAAAATTCGGACATGAATTTGGGTAACCTCGACTGGTCGAGCAGACTCCTCGACTGGTCAAGCAGCACGGAAGATTTAATACAATTGGTCACTGGACTTTGAGTCGAGCGCCACTCGACTGGTCGAGCACCACCCTCGATCGGTTGAGTGAGGCACTCGACCAGTCGAGCTTGGGGAGAAAATCTCCATCAAATCTTTCCCTTTTCGACTAAGGAGAAATTCATCCACTTTAAGCAAGTCCGATTTCTACAAAACTCAAACTTACCCTTAAATAAAGCCTTGGTCATCATGTCTAACCCAGTATCATCCGTGTGGACCTTCTCTAGCTGTAACACCTTCTGTTCCAAAGTATCCCTGATCCAGTGATACCCAATCTCTATGTGCTTCGACTTGAAATGTTGACTTGAATTCGTGCTCAATTTATAACACTTTGACTATCGAAGTAGACCATGTGCTGCTCCTACTTCAAGCTATGTTCCTGTAGGAACCTCTTCATCTAAAGCATTTCTTTACACGCCTCTGTGACTGTAATGTACTCGGCCTCTATTGTCGAGAATGCTACGACCTTCTATAGCTTTCTCTGCCAAGAGACCGCTCCCCTTGCAAACATGAACATGAACCCCGATGTAGACTTTCTGGAGTCTATGTCACCTGCCATATCTGCATCTGTATAGCCTTCTAAGACAGGTTTTTCGTCACTATAGTATAGGCTGAACCTAGATAAGTCTCTTAGACACCACAGTATCCATTTCACCGCTGTTCAATGTTCTTTGTTAGGATTAGCAAGATACCGGCTGACAACACCAACCGCATATGTTATGTCTGGGCGCGTACACACCATAATATACATCAAACTTTCTACCATCGATGCCTAGGGTATCTTCTGCATCTCATTCACATTTGCCTTCGTCTTGGGACATTGCTTGTTGATCAATCTGAAGTGACCATCCAGTGGAATACTGACTAGCTTCGCTGCATTCTTATTGAACCGCTTTAGGACTTTCTCAATATATCACTCTTATGACAGACAAAGCTTCCTACTATTTTTGTCAAAGATTATCTCCATTCCTAAGATCTGCTTAGCTGGGCCCAAGTCTTTCATCGCGAACGACTTACCCAACGCCTATTTCAACCTATTAATCTTCTTGATGTCTTTTCTCATGATGAGCATATGTCATTAATGTATAACAGAAGAATTAAGAAATCACCATCTGAGAACTTACGCGTGAACACATAGTGGTCTGATTCCGTTCTGTTATACCCATGCTTTAACATGAACGAATTGAACTTCTTTTACCATTGCCTTGAAGTTTATTTCAACCTATAAAAGCTCTTTCTCAGCCTATACACCATATACAATTTGTCATTGACTTCGAACCCCTCTGGTTGGTGCATGTATGTCTCTTCATCAAAGTCACCATGGAGAAAGACAGTTTTAACATCTAACTGCTCTATCTCCATATCTATGCTAGCCGCTAACCCAAGTAACATATGTATGGATGTCATCTTCACCACTAGTGAGAATATGTCCTTAAAGTCTATACCTTTTCTCTGACCAAACCTTTTCACCACAAGTTTGACCTTGAATCTCGTTTGTAAATTCTTCTGCTCAATCTTCTTTCTAAACATCCACTTGTTGCTTAAAACTTTCTTGCCCTTTGGCAATTTCACCATATCATAGGTGTGGTTCTTATGCAAAGATTTTATCTCCTCTTGCATAGCTTTCAACCACTCCCTCTTATGCTCATCGGTTAGGGCCTCAGAATAATCTTCTGGCTCTCCCCAATTAGTGAGTATAATATACTCATACGGAGAGTACCTCTTAGATGGTTGTCTGTCTCTAGATGACCTCCTTACCTATGGCTCAACAGGTGGATTAGGTGGGGGCTGCTCCCCCAGTCTATCTTCTGTAGGAACTCCCTCATCCTCTGCACCTTACTGTACTCCCCCGTCATCAAACACCACGGGAGGAATAACCGAATCCATATCCTCTAGCTCTCCTGAACTAGGCTGCGTCTTTTCCGGCTTGCAAATGTCTTCAATACATTGGTCTTCAAAGAAAACCACATCTCTACTCCTGACAAGCTTCTTCTCAGTCGGATTCCATAATCTGTAGCTGAAATTTTCATCACCGTACCCCAAGAACACACATTTTCTGATCTTCATATCGAGCTTAGACCTCTCGTCCTTTGATACGTGAATGGATGCCCTGCATCTAAACACTCTGAGATGACTGTACGATGAATCTTGTTCAATCCACACCTTCTCGGGTACTTCTCCATTCAACGGGGTTGATGGAGACCTGTTTATCAAATACACTACTGTGTGCATTACTTCTCCCCAGAATGTCTTGGGCAACTTCACATGGAATAACATGTATCTGATTCTCTTTATAATAGTGCGATTCATTCGCTCAGCCACACCATTATTCTGGGGGGTCTTGGAAACCGTCTGTTCATACCATATACCCAGGGACTTATAATACTCATGAAAGTCACCGATGTATTCACCACCATTGTCAGTGCGGATGCACTTCAATGATCTATATGTCTCTCTCTCTCGACCATAGCATGAAACAATTTAAATACACCAAAGACCTCGTCCTTAGAGTTCAAAGCATATATCTAAACCCTCCTATATGCATCATTTATAAAAGTGACAAAATACAATGCCCCACCTAAGGTTTTTGTTCTCGTAAGACCACAAACATCAGAATAAACCAAATCTAATACATGCACTTTATTAGTATAAGAAGCATATTTAACAAATGAAACTCTGTTGTTTGATAAACAATCAATATAGGTTTTGAGAGGTATACCTATCACGTCTGGAAGGAGCCACTTCTTTGCTAGTAGTTGAAGCTCCTTTTCACTCATGTGGCCAAGATGCCTGTGCCACATGTCAATAGTTGAATCTTTCGCTGTGTTCAACACACCCTTGCACACACTGACACTTACCTTATAAAGGGTGCAATACTTTTTTTCTCTTGTTGCAATCAACGAACTCTTGATGAGCTTCCAATGCCTACTAGCAAAATGGCTTTCATATCCATCATCATCTAACTTTTTCATCGACATCAAGTTGAGGCGAAGGTCTGGAATGTGCCTCATATCCTTGAGAACCAATGTATCATCCAGTCGATGTCCTGAGTCATAGCTGTGAGACAAATATCATGATTTGCTGAAAGAATAATTACAACGTCGCCATCTGAAGCGACCGCAGTGGAATCTAATTCATCTTCCTTCTCCTTTCCTTTTCCTTTCTTGTCATCCTTCTTCTTATGACATTCATGCTTGTAATGGCCCTTTTTGCCACAATTACAGCATTCAACATCCTTTCTGGTACTCGACTTGCCTCTTGATTTATCTAGGGCCTTCCTGCCCTTTCTGTTCTTTTCTCTTCATCGATCTTGTATCACAAGGGCTTCTTGTTGAGTAGACCCTTAAGACTTCCTCCTTGTCTCCTCATTGAAGAGATAACTAGTTACCTGTTCCATGGACATCTTTCCGTCTGGCGCAGAGTTACTCAAAGACACCACCGATGTCTCCTAACTATCAGGCAATGAGCTAAGCAATAGTAAAGCCTCTAATTCATCATCTAGGACCATCTTCATAGCAAAGAGCTGGTTCAATATATTGCTGACTTCATTCATGTGCTCAGCCACAGAACCAACATCTTTGAACTTGAGATTCACAAGTCATTTTATCAAAAAAATCTTATTGTCGGTTGTCTTCCTCTCATCCAACTCTTGCAATTTCAGCCATAGGCTAGCGGCTGAGGTCTCTATAGACACATGGTGGAATATGAAATCGTCCAACCATTGTCTAATAAACCTCTCTGCCTTCTGGTCTAATTTCTTCCAATCATCATCTGTCATATCCTTTATTTTTGCTAAGATGCTTAAGATTGGAGCATACAAGTCTTTATAATATAGCAAGTTCTCCATCTTAGCCTTCCATATGGTCAAGTTAGAACCATTAAGACTGATCATCCTTAATGAACCACCTCCATAATTCAAAATCGATCCCACTCTGTTCAACCAACTTGAACGCTTTGATACCAATTTGTTGGAGGTCGTTGCACAAAACCTTATGATCTAGCCTCCTAAAAACATCAGAATTATGAGATAATAAAGCAATGAAATATATCAAAGCACAAACCATATGACACAATGAATTTTAAAGTGAAAAACCCTCAAAGAGGTAAAAACCACGGGACCTAGTCTAGAACAATAATTCACTATAAAGTAGAACGTTACAACCGATCGTAAGCACACAATGCTTAGATCAAACCTTCTTCACTCATGCAGGAGTGGATAAATAATAAGAGAATAAAAAATGAAGAGATCTCACCGATCATGAGGACGTAGAAGCGCTGAGACGTCGATTGCACAATAGATCACCTCTATGAGCATAACCCTCTTTTCCATAAGCTTCCTCTCTCTCTCTCTCTCTCTCTCTCTCTCACCTTGGCTATCAAAACCCTTAGCACAATAGCTTTAGAAAGCCTTCTCAACACCCTAGAAAATTCCTAGGGGCCCCTATTTATAGTTTAGGCAACTCCTTTTGCACCTTAGCGAAAAATGCCTCAAAATTCCATAGTCCATACAAAATCTAAACATGAATCTGCGTAACCTCGACTGGTCGAATAGAGTCCTCGACCGGTCCAACAGACCCTCGACCGGTTGAGCACGAAAGATTTAACACAACTGGTCGCTGGACTTTAAGTCGAGTGCCACTCGAATGGTCGAGCACCACCCTCGACAGGTCGAGCCTGGCAAGAAAATCCCCATCACTTAGAGTATTGAGTTACTCACCCCACAATCCTCTTCCTTCTCACAAACATCAAAATGGCCCTACCTAGCTTTCAATAGTAGTAACTTTCCGTTGGGTGGCAGGCATCAATGAAAAATCACTTTAAAAATATTTCAGTCGGGTGGCAGGCACCAATGCAAATTAAATTATTTTAAAAAGAACCATGCGCTTGTATAGAAGTGGTGGGACCCACATTAAAACGTACAAAATTGCCATACATGAGCGGTACATGTGTAGGGGTGTACACGAATCGAGTTAGCTTGGTTAGCTCGCTTGACTTGACTCGAAAAAGCTTGATTCGACTCGTTTCGAGTTGTGCTGATTTTTCGATTCAAGCTCGAAAAATTTTTGAACCAAGTTCAAGCTTGCCTGAGCTCAACTCGACTCAAATCGAACCATAACTTGAATCGAACTCGGATCGAACTAGTTAGATGACTCAGTTACTTTAATATTGATATTGCTCACCAAGTGTTTGATGAAATAACTCAACGAAGTGTCGGCTAGTGGCAAGGAAGGTATGTATATGAAATAAATACCATTTTTTCTTGATTTTGATGTTGCCTACAAGATGTTTGATGAAATATTTGTAAACAACTGCTGCTATTTTACATACAGTGTGACTCGACTCGAATCGAATCCAACTCGAATCCAGAATCCAGCTCGAATTGAACTCGGATCGAACTAGTTCGGTGACTCGGTTACTTTGTCATTGATGTTGCTCACCAACTGTTTGATAAAATGACTCAACAAAATGTGGCTGGTGGCAAGGAAGGTATGTACATGAAACAAATACCCTTTTTTTCTTTGTTTTTCTTGGTTTTTTATGTTTCTTAGAAGGTGTCTGATAAATTACCTATAAAACCATTGCCCCTATTTGTAAAACAATGGGATTTTGAAGTTACAGTTCAAGTGTTTGTGGAAACGCCTCAATGGCGAACTCAGCTCGATCTTGGCTCGAACTCGGCCTGAGCTGCTAATCGAATCAAGCCGAGCTGGCCAGTCAGGCTCAAGGACCGAGCCTAGCCGTGTCGAGCTGAGGCTAGCTCGACTTGGTTTGACTCGATGTACACCCCTACTTACGTCACATCATGGAATCATATAATTGCATTAGGAACCCCGTGGGACCCACCACTTCATGATCCAGGCCATTCATCTGGCGAGCACCATCATGAACATGTGTGATGGCAACAACCCTCAATCAGAAAATCACAGCTGCATGGGACGTAGTTTAGCTAGTGACATTGTCACTGCAATCAAAAGTGGACCATCAGATCTAATTAAGACCATCAAGTTATTATCAAGTGCGATCAAAGCAATTTTAACAGTTAAAATAAAAATTCAACAGTTAAAATCCTTTAAAAACTTATAAAACAATCATAGTGTTGGGCTCAATGAAAAAATCACTTGATGAGTACCCGATTAACCCAAACCAAAATAAAAAACATGCTCTTAAGCAAACCAGTGGATCCCTTGTTGGACCGTATAAGAATTAATGGCTCCTGATGAAAGTACCCAACTACATTCACTTTATTGGCCCCTACATGGACCTCGTCGAAAGAGTAAAAGCTGACCAATCAAGATCATGACCCTTACATGTCCTCAGGTTTAAGGATTAATCATCTTTCATGAATCATCAAGTCCTGACCTCGCGATCATAGTTTAGGCTAATAAGCCCCCAGACTGCTAACTTAATCTTGATCCACCAATATAAGTGACCAAGGATCTAAACCTGGATCTTTTGTTCATACCACACTCAACTACTGTGCAAAGTAAGAGTAAGGCATAAACCGACACTAAGTCAATTCCAATGATGGAAACCATCCATCTTAACCCAAGTTAGTTCTCTCACACAAGATGATGGTACATCTCATGAATTGATCTCCACATGTATGTCTTATTCATCTATGATAGTCATGGTCTAACAGGGTAATAAGATTCATAGACCATGGCTCTCCTAAGTCAATGACTGTTATGTCCAATCTTAAGTTTACAAGTACTATCAACGGAATCACTCCTCAAAAAATCCATAATGAAGATTCATGACAACACTATACATTGAGGATCAATGGGATGTCCACCAAGGACTCATGACCATCATAATCTACGGCCGAAATTTCCCTAATGACATCCATAATGTAAATTGATTAGAGCTTATATTGGTTTTCCAGGGCATTAGCTCCAACAATCTCCTACTTTCCATATAATCAATACATGTTCAAATATCTTAAGCATATATGTCGAATAAGGACTTGAAAGATAAGAGGAATAGTCCTCTAATAGTCCACACGATTACCCTAATGGTCACTCACACTGTCTAATACAAACGGCTGTGCATTCCAATAATTTCACTACTGTCATGCAAGACTTACCTTTTAAACTCTATGATCTAAACCCGACCACTTGAAAGTTCTAAGTTCACTTAAGAACTCTATGATCCTCTAGAGAGAGTAAACATGTGCACTGTGTATATATAAATTATCTAAGAAGACTAAACACATCATATGCTAAACTGACAATGTTACCGTATGCGTAAAAGGCAAGTCTTAGATTACATCCTCATGAGAAGCGACACATCCAATTTAAGGTTTGTTCTAACACGAACTTCCTCTAAGGGCCTGTTTGGTTTTTCGAAATACCGTCAATCCACTGTAAAGAAGTCATCATGACTTCTAACGCGTGTTTTGAAAATGATATAAATACATGGTTTTTTAAGTTCGTCTGAAATGACAGTATATCGATGTAACTCAGCCGCCCGAAACACCTGGCCGCTACAAGTAATCAATGCGAAAGATTTTATCTCTTGATCGTACTAAAATGAGAAAGCGTAGTTTGCAGGAGCATGCAATCTAGTTCCCGTCCGTCCCAAGTTCCTACATAACCTCTCCAAACCCACTTTCTTCTTCTTCACCGCTAACCGATACTGGATTTCTTCGATTTTCTCTGTGACCAGGTAAGACAAGAACCATGAAGAGGAGTCTTCATTCCTCTTCATGGTTTGACTATTCATTTCTACAAAGCGCTTGCTAGAAGGTCCTTCATCCTCTCCGCTAATAACTCCTCCCTGTTTTCATGGTCGACAGACCGAAACTGTGTCGGAGAAAGCCGATATAGGTGGTCATCGGGCATTTCCGCGCTAAAGATCATGCTTACCGGATACAGTGGCCAAATTACTAGCTGGTTTTACTTTTTATTTTTTTGGACGGTTTTGGATATGTTTTGGATTATAATTTCTATAGGTTTATTAGTGCGATGGACTGTGAAAACGGAGTTGTGATATGTTTTGGACAAGACTATGGCTGCTATATCTACATAAGGTTGCAGTGGCAATATCAACCCTTCTTCAAGTATATTACATTACACTAATCAGGTTAAAATCTGCTAATTTAGAGTAGGTGTCTTTGAAATTTGGGTCTGCCATACGGTGCTTGATTCAGATAGTTGAGGCATATCCAAAAATCTAGTGGAGGAAACAATATGATGGAGTGGATACTGCTATTTGATTTCGACCGTTTATACCTTTCTAAGGCCATAACCGACAGGTGACGAATCAGAAATGTATGAAAATATGGATGAACAACGTAGATGAAGCATGTATAGAAAGTGGGGCCCAAAACACATTGACCATTGACCACCGGTCGACTGTGAACAGCGGTCAACAATCCATTTCTTTTTTCAAGATGGCAGGGCAAATCAAACAGTAGAAGTAGGTGTATTAGAGGTGAGGTGCTGGACACCATAGCATACTTTCCAATTAATCCATGTCTATTACACCATGGCACCAAACACACGACTGGTGATTTTATGTATAGTTTACCCTATTTTTTGTAGAAATCAAACATGTGACAATAATCAATGAAAGTAGAAATAATCATTACAAATACATGTAATAAGTAATTATTATCTTATTTACATCGAAATAACGTGGTATTTGAAAAACCAAACAGGCCCAAAAGTAAGCTAGGCTTATTATATTGTCTCGTTTTCCTTCTACTGACTAAGATGTCTTGTCAAAAGTATGATAATGTGCATATCAGATCACTGCGGGATTCTAATGAATAGTTAACATGCCACTTGGGATTAATCCCTTAGTGACGCACCTAAGTTGGTGCCATCTAAGTATCAATTCAGATCTAACCATACACGGTAGGAAAATTGCCATATAACCATAAAACTTTCATCGCAACCATTGTGATGAAATCTTGTCCTTCAGTATTCACGAATAAGGCAAGATAGGCATGTCATTTATCAAATCATCGATATTATAACTATGGGCTCAACCAAAAACCAGTTATTCAATGAGAATCACAAGGATACAACTGGAGCTCATGCTCTCATCACCGCTATCAAGCACATGGGTGGTGATAATAATTCCTTTAAAGGGGATTATATATGTTTGGTTAAAGGCCAACATATTGCACATGTACATAAGTCCATTTTACCATACATCCTACTGAGGCATTAACATGAGAGTGCCTTTGGATGTCTCTAATGAAACACGTGTGCTAGAAGTACAGTATCTCTCTAAGGTCTATATATGGTATCATGTTCCTAAACCCTAACGTGGGATACCTCATAGAGTCATATTAACCAATCACAACGTATCCTATCATGGATCACGAATACGGTAGAAGCAGTGTATAGGATAGTTTAACAAGGAGGAATACAAAATATGCTAGTGACTAATAAAGTGAAACTTAACCGAATAAACTATATCCATGAATAAAGTATAAAACTTTGTCCATGCCCTAATACAATTCCTCCATAACTACTCTAGACCTTGTATACATCCTACTTAAGCTACTACTGGATGATGCACACTTGTCCTCTTATCATTTTTCTTCCCGTCTCTTCAGATTTTCTGCATTGACCTCCTAAGCAACAAGCTTCTTGTAAGTCTCTCACTTATTCCTAAGTGTTATGGCTTCACGCAATACCAACAACATTTTTCTCTCGTCTTTTGGATGTTTCTTACCTTTTGGGTTAGCCGGGGCATTTGCACCCTTACAGATATTGCTGTTACCACGGTAATGCTTGTGCTTCTACTAGAGGATTCCTCAGTCCATATAGCCACACACCACTTTTCATGTTTCGTATTATTGGCCTCATAGAGAACCAATTGTGTGTGGAGCATACACTCATCATACTTGAGCTCATTCATGTTGTAGTTCTCTATAAACTTATTGTACATATGTATACAAGACATGAGAATCGTGCTGATGATGGTATCCTCTTCCTTGGCAACTCCAATCATTTCTAGTTCATTATCTACCTTAAACATTTTGAGGGCATGTTTGCTAACTGAAGCACCCTCCTTGAATTTCATGGGGTACACTTCTCTCTAGGGATTGGGCCTAGGAACCGACCTCGGCATCAAACATCCCCTCTAGGAGAAGGTAGTTGTCCCTAGCATTAATCATGTTACGCATTTTATTGTGAAGCACGTCAAATATGGAGATCAATATATCAACATTGGCCGCATTATTATCTCTTTCCCACTTAACACGTTTGGAAGATACAACTAAGGATTCAAAGTCATCCTCACGATTAGGACTAGGAAGAGGTGGCTCATGAATGATATATTAAAGTCACTTTAAGGCGAGAACAAAAAAAAAAAAAAAGAAGGCGAGAACAAGTTTAAGCTTCTAGCACCAATTGAAGTTATTCCTAGTAAGCTTCTCGAATGTGATAATTTTTTAAAATGCATTTCACCTCGACATTTTCTATGCATGACCAATAAATCCTCAGTCTAAATGGTGTTCCTTATGTCTTGTGCCAGGGAATACATTTTAGGCACACAGGAGCAGAGTCCATCAAGCTATGCTCCCTTTGAACAACACCTCCCATTGCACCAATCAATAAAGGTGTAACATGGTCATGCCATACAAAAAATGTTAACCATCCAAAGAGCACAGCCTTATGATAAGTGAGTACAAGGGTTGTTGTGCCAATACATCACCCACCACGAGATCAACATAGAATTGCATGTACCATAATCAAATGCTTAAGTGCAAGGCACTTGTTTGGACTTTGTCTGCCCTCCTGTATTGAATCTTACAAATGTAAAATGAGGTTAGGATACTTTCTAACGTTTCTAAGGCAGTAGAGTGCAACTCAAACCATCATTCATGGGATTATCATGCAAAGGTTATGGGAACCTCGCGAACATCTCCAAAAGCACTTCAAGGAATGATTAGTTGGAAACATATTATCAAGCTTCCCACAACTCTATCTAAATTGATGGATGTGTTTGGTACATCATCATTATGCTATACGTTAAGTTTAAGCCTAATCCGATCTCAGATGAGTGAGATGCATCCATCACAAAGTCATCGTCCCAGATACAATCATGGATAGGTCTGATCATGAATGGTCAGACCTGATCCATCTAGAGAAAATATATATCTATGGTATAACACTTCCACGTCAAATCTTAGGTCAAACAGACCCAAGATGAGTGAGATATGGTCCGATCAAAGTTTCCACATCGTTTCAACATTCAATTGTATCAGGTCCACAAAACTAATTAGGCGTCCATCCCATAGTGTCTAGCATTAAATCATCATTCATTAATCATGAAGCTTTGCCCAAGCCTATAACCCCACGACTAATGGAGATTTAACCTTAACATCAAGATGGCACGGAAGGTGAGGGTGCACCCACACAAGTGAGGGCCACACATCGCCATAAGTGGCTAGCTAGACATGTGGGCCACCTCCCACCAAGGGTACGATGGGCCACATACATCGGACACAATTAGACGTCCAACCAAGATCAACCATCAAATATAAAACATGCACACACACATAATGCAAATAGAAAAACAATATAGATCCAACCGTTTGAACCAAACCAAGCAAGGTTCATGGACTGATCTAATTGATTCTTCATTATCTAGTGATATTTTAGTCAATCTAAACTGATGGATGTTTCTATCACGTGCCTATTGAGTAAGGGGGTAATTTTCAGCCCAATCTAATTTCAAATCAGTTTGATTTGATTATTAAAAAAATAAAAATTCTTTGATTGTTAATGATGAGCCAATAGATGGTTTGCAATTTTTCTGAGTAGATCGGGACACAATCTGACCATCCTAAAGATCATCTCCAAAATATCCCTCAAATAATATTTTATATCAAATTGATCATCAAAACATGAGATATGGTCCATACAATGGACATGATTGCTTGATCACAAGAGAGTCAATCTTATCAATCCAATAACTTCGCAGTCTGAACTCTGATTGGGGGAAACAACCCTGGGTTTTGAAGCTAATAATGAGAACTACAAAACCAAATTAAAGATCTTATCTCTCAAAATATCATCACAGGATCCATAAGTGGGCCACAATAGGCTGTTGGCCATCTATAATAGTAAGTCTACATGCACCTGAACAACCCAACTTGTTTTATCTAGATTTCAGCCATCCGACGTCCAAACGAGGCATGCGACCTCTTGCTTTGAAGTTATCGACAAGTATACTATCAGATGTATGGTTTACTTTCTTTAAAGGAGATATAAAATAGGTAAAACACTAGATGCAATTTAACTATATATCCAAATTTATCAAGTGCAGATTTTTCCTGTGCACTAAAATTTAGCTAAAACGTGGCCCCACATGTGGATTTGTGGACAACAGATGATGTGGCATATTCTCATGACAGTGGTCAAGAGGGCCCCATAAAAATGTGATTGCATGGCTGGATCAAGGTCGGCACAATCAAATATAGCCACATTTCAACCTACAACGCTTATAGGAAACAATGGATGGTTAGGATAATCCCAGGAATAAAGGCCCACTCTCATTTCCATATTTGAAAATTTTTTAAAATCTCAAAATATAGAAGTCTATTTAAAATAGGATCCTTGATATTTAAAAATTTCAAGAAAAGAAACCCAATGGAAGAAAAATTGAGAGATAAATAAGGAAATAAGAGGAAGGAGAACTCACATTTTTAAAACGAGATGATTGAGAAAGAGGGAAGGTACGCATGGCACCTATCCAAAGAAGGATTGGACACAGTGGGTCCTACCAAGGGCCAAGGGTAGAAGATCTACTCTGTTCATATCACCTTTATTTCTCCATACGACTATCAAGGCCTACATAAACAAAATGGATAGTGTGGAACACATTATCTAAAATCTCACACTTAAACAACCATTTTAATGAATCTAGACCCTTTATGACAAGCCTCATATATTCCATGGCTAGTGGGTCTAAATCCCTCATGAATTACAAGGTCATTAATGATTTATCCTATATAATTAATGAAAATTATTCATTGTGTGAGACCTTATATCATGACCTATCCACGGTTCACCCCGAGATTTCCTAATCAACTATTTAAAAGAAAATAAAGCAACATATACCATATATGTAAAGCATCTCCAATCAATGTGAAGATTAAGATCAAAACATCCCATCTCAAAATCGAATCTAAAAAGGATACATCTAAAATGGCCAATTTTGAGAGACTGGATCTCCCAATCTAGGAATCTGATCGATGCAAAATGAAAACCAGTTCAATCCTCATTCAAAGGTCAACGATCTAAACAGATCTCATCACTTAAATAAGTAGCTGGAATTAAAAAATAAATAAATAACTAATTAATGATGATCGTAGAACGAGACCGCTTTGATTCCAATCTGATGGGATTTCATCGAACTGTGCAGTGGAATTCAATTTTCTCTAAATTCAAAAATGAAATCCTAATCCAAAGTTCTCCTGAATATGATCATGTAAAATTTTTAAAATCTATAACTAGCTTGAGAAAGTTAGATCATAAGAGGAATCTGACCATATGTATTGATCCCATGTCGATGATGGTCCTCCAAACTATGAGGTCTCTCCTTGATCTATCCCAATACAAGAGAGATGTAGATAACCCAAGGAATTTTCTTTGGTAGGTGCGAAGGAATCCCACAACCATCCACAAGGATGAACTACACAAAGATGGAGAAAATGCTGAAAAACTCATTTGCACTCTTTACACACTTTTCTCTGTTTTTTTTTTTCTTTGACTCGCACCTAAGGGGAAATGTGCGTAGGGCTTCTTGTATCAACTTCTTTAAGATAGGATAAAATAAATGATGAGCAAGATAAGGTTTCAGGGGAATACCAGTATGGTACTCCGCCACCCTACGCACAACTTTGTAATCTACCGTGAGGGAAGTGTGCCCATTTGTCACATTTATGCATATACTCATTATCTAATCCCTTCATTGCCATGACCCTCCACTAATTATCATATCCCATGTGAATCTGATGGCGTGGACCATTAAGTTATCATCAGATGCAATTAAAACAATTTTAAAAGTTAAAACAAAACTTCAATGGTTAAAAACTTTTGAAAAACCTATTAAAACAATTAGAGTGTTGGTTCCAGTGGAAAAACTAATTGATGAGTTCTTGATTTATTTAGGTCAAAGCCATAAAATTTTTCCTAGGAAAACTAATGGATCCCTTATTAGACCGTGAAAGAATAAACGGGTCCTTATGGAAGTACCCAACTACATTTACTTTATTGGCCCACATATGGACCTCGTAGGAAGAGCCAAAATTGATCAATCAAGATTGTGAATTTTAAACGTCCTTAGGTAAGGATTAATAATCTTTCATGCATTATAAAGTCCTCATCTCACGATCACAGTCCAGGCTAATGGGCGCTCCCAGACTATTGACTTGGTCTTGATCCACCAATGTGAGTGACCAAAATTCCAAACATGGATCCTTTATTTTTGTCACACTCATGTTCACTCCCCAAGTGCAGGGTTGTGATGTAGTAATAAACTCGGTAAGACCGAGGTCGAATCCCAAAGGACTGAAACTTGTACGTATTCTAAAACTAACTAGAACTAGAACTAGAACTAGAATGAGATGAAATTTAAATCAATTAAAAATTAAGGAATAATTGTAAAACTATTATCTAACTAAAGAGAATTCAAAAAAAGGAAACTAGGGATTCAAAGGATCCACTTGTAGATATCAGGGAGGTCTTATGTCTATTTAATAGAAATTTACTGAACTGTCATTGATCTAGTTTTCAAGAGATGAAAGATATATGAATTATAATGGATTCCATCACTAAACCATGCCCATGAGACTATAGCAAACAACAGAATTAAACTAATTACCAACCAATCACATGCTATGAAAGTTAGGAAGGGTACTGACATCCGACCATGCCCAAGAGACGATGGTGAACAACAGGGCTTCCTGACGTCATAACATAAAAAGGAAAAGGAAACATTCGAAGCCATCGCAGACCCACTGTAATTTTAGTCACAACAGACCATTAAAGACTAAAAATATTCCTATTAATCAACTATCATCAAAATCAGTTCATAATATGTATCAAGGCCATAAGATCATTCCCGTCATGCCACAAGCTTCACCTCTTAGCCCTAGCTAAGAGGTTTAGCCTAACATAGTGAGGCTAAATTCTAATAAATTAATAAGAAAGAAAGAAAGAAAAACTAAAAATTCTCCCTGTCTCTCTCTCTAAACCGTCCCACGTCCAAGCCCAAGCCTCTACGGGTCTGAATCTTCCTCCCAAGGTCTGAATGAATGCTCTCCACGTCCAAAACCTCCTTATATAGTTGCTGGAGTGGTGAAAATCGAATTTGAAAAGCTATGCATGCCCAACTAAAGCTTTTTCGCAGCCAAGTTCGGTGCCTCAAAAATCACCACTTTTCTCACTTAATTTCCAAAGAAACACCGTCTTTTAGGACATTTTTGGGTCCTCTACATGATAGACGGTTCAGATCTGCCATATGATCAAAGATGATGGGCCACATCAGCCTGAAAAAGTCAGTTTTCGCAGATGTGCGAAACCTTTCGCACCATTTCGCTGTTGTGATCGGTGGGTCCCACAGAAGCATTTTCTGAAAAATCCACCTCGTCCATTGGATTTAGAACGAAATTTCTGTTTAGAATTAGTGGTTTTGAACGTCCATTGATGCAGAAAAGAGAAGATATCATAAAAAGATTAGTTTTGAACGTTGCAGGGCAGCCCACTTGTGGTCCTTGTATCGCACACATGTGTATGCATGGATGAAAAGAGTCAACTTGGTTTTGTAGTGCTCATGCCCCTCTACACGGTGGACGCTGTGGATCGTCCGTACGGGGCATGTGTGGGGCCCACTATCATCCGCAAAACCGACCGCCTTCGCTCGTTTTCGCTGGATGAAAACGAAAATTTCCGTTTTGAAGACGGTCGCGGGCGAAGTGCGGGTCAGCGCTGTGATGGCTGGTGGGGCCATGGCTGATGTTAGTGGGGATATCCACTCCGTCCATTGAGATCCACTTGAAAAACCGTTCAAAGAGGGCCAGTTTTGGATCAATTTCTGGTGTGGCCCACGAGTTTCCTATTCAACCGTCCGTCCGATAATTAAATGGCTGAGATCCCATTTCCTTTGTCATTTTTAAATTCTGTCAACTAGGCCTTAGTGGTATGGGCCGCAGAAGTCGTATGGACGGTATGGATCAACCATTCGAACCATGAGTGGGGTCCACAACTGCGTCAGATCCTGGACAGCGTCGCACGCTGTAGCAAAAACGGTAACTCCGTTTTTAAAGAAAGAAAGCTCGGTCCAACTGAGCTTTGACCGGAATTTTCGTCCAGTGCACATTGAGTGCACACGCACTTTGTGTACTGGCGATATACATGTAGCTCCATTGTGATGGTCTTGAGAAATCTGTACCATTCATCAATTCTGAAATATCATTTTAGACATTAGGACCAAAAGTGAAGCATATCCAGGAAGCATGTGGGCCCCACTTAATGAATTAAGGGGCTGATCTATCCGTTGGGTCACTTCCAAGGCGATCCAATTCTAATTTTTCACATGTACGATTAATTTATGGCCCCCATCACATGTATGAATTTTCAACTCAATCGGATGGCGAGAACCCTGTGATCTTGCATTTTTAGACCAATTCCGGGCCTTTTTAATGTAAATAGCTTGATTTCCTCGAGTCCCTGACCTGCAAATCTGTTGATCTTAGTCCCTGGAGTCCGTCCCTTACCTTTGGTGTCATCAAAGCGTTAAATCCATGCTTTAAGCTCTTTATTTCAGTTCAAGCTCATAAAGACACCCTGCATCACAAACACGATTAAATCGGGCTATTAGACAGTGCAAAGTTCATAAATTCAGGCAATAACTGGGGTTTAATATGCAATATTTGACCCTCAACACAACCCCAACCAGCATTTTGCTAGTCCCGAGCAAAGTATGCGAAAAATAAGTTGAGAATTATAAGACGATTTCTATGAACTCGAGTGATTTTTGGAAAAGAATCCAAATACTATAATTCTAATACTTATGAATGTTGGGCATTACTTTTGCTGGACTCAGGCACATGGTAAACTCATAATCAAGGTATTAATCCATAAATCAGACAATTTATTAACATTAAGATCCATGAGTGTATAGTGTAATATCGGCTTATCAACATTAAAATTCACTTCTCTATTCCATGATACCATTGGTAACCAGCAAGAGCATTCAGGACGCCCAAAAACATGCTTCCTAGATCATTCTTCCTCTTTCTTTCAGCCCTTGATTTTTCTATTAAGAGTTACGCCAAGAAGGGGTACTCAAATCCTCACCTATAGGGAGCAAACCTATGGTGAGGACTATACATCCAGACCTTTTTCACATATCATCCATGGGGAAATAAATCTACACCTATAGGGAGCAAACCTATGGTGAAGATTATTTGCCCAACCCTTTCCAAAGGTATCCTTTTCTTCTTTCTCTTTTTTTTTTTTAATTTTTTTTTTATTTTTTTTATAGCTGAGTATCTTCTTTTTCTTGAACTGATCATGACAAGCAAATTTTCAGACTGGTTCCTTACATGCTTAGTAGTTACCAAGTAACGCTTCAATATCAAATTGAAACCTTAATGTGAAAGCAAGATGTACCATGTGAAGTCATGACTCAATCAATGTTTATAACTTCTAATTCTGGATTAACACTTCAATATTAACTGTGAAATCTAACAGATGCTGAATCCAAGAGTCATAAATTACTAATATTACGTATCTTAAGATTCTAAATCAAGGATGTCCGTCAAAATCACTTCGAATTCACAAGAAGTTCCCAGAAAAATTTAAAAATTTTTCACAATTTTTGCTCAAGACTAACTGATTAGGCAACTTAATCTCCCACCCCCAACCAAAAATCTACATTGTCCTCAATGTAAAAGATATAACATGCAATGGACATGGGACAACAAAAGTAAATAAGAAGTGATGGGAAGATAGTACCTGGATAACGAATCGAGAGATATTTTTCAAGAGATCGCTGAGATAGAGCAGGTTAGTACGAAAGAATAACAAAAATAAAATCCTACCTATACCACTTTTGCAGGTGCTCTCGATTGCATTTAGCGTATGCAACAAGCCTTTAAACCCCTAGGTTACCCCTAGTGGACGAGTTGTAGTCTCGTGAGGGTTTGCAGTAATGTTACCCACAAACATTGAACGATCTAACTAGAAAATGAAATGGAAAGAAAAACTGGGTTGCCTCCCAGGAGCGCTAAATTTATCGTCTTCAGCCAGACAAATAAAGCAACTACCCTAGTCCTATGAAAGCGATAAACCTACCTATACCTCCATCAGACTAGGAGATCAGTCCTGGTAAACAGGAGCAATCAGAGGCATGGACATGTCCTCTGAATCAAATGTCTCAACAAATGGCTTTAATCGATGTCCATTTACTTTAAACTCCTTGCCATTGTCAGGATCTCTTATCTCGACGGCCCTATGAGGATAAGCAGTGACAACAATGTAAGGGCCGGTTTAACGAGATCGAAGCTTACCCGGAAAGAGGTGGAGTCGAGAATCGTACAAAAGGACTTTCTAACTTGGCGTGAATGATTTCCGTAGAATATGTTGATCATGAAACGCCTTCATCTTTTCCTTGTAAATTCTCGAGTTTTCGTACGCATCATTCCGAATTTCTTCAAGTTCATTTAACTGAAGTTTACGTAACAAGCCAGCGTCGTCCAAATTAAAATTTAGATTTTCGATCGCACAGTATGCTTTATGTTCCAATTCCACGGGCAAGTGACAACCTTTCCCATAAACAAGTCTAAAGGGAGATGTTCCAATAGGAGTTTTAAAAGCAGTACGGTACGCCCATAAGGCATCGGTCAATCGGATTGACCAATCCTTACAGTTATGGTTAACCGCTTTTTTCAGGATATGTTTGATCTCTCTATTGGAAATCTCAGCTTATCCACTTGTCTGTGGATGGTATGGGGTGCTCACCTTATGAAAGATACCGTATTTTTTCATTAAACTCTCAAATGGTCTATTACAAAAGTGTGATCCCCCGTCACTAATTATGGCTCGAGGCGTTCCGAACTATGACAGGATATTTTCTTTCAAAAATTTAACGACCGTGCGATGGTCATTTTTGCGGCATGGAATTACTTCGACCCATTTAGTGACATAGTCTACGGCGAGCAAAATATATAAATTTTCAAAGGATTGGGGAAAAGGTCCCATAAAATCAATGCCCCAACAATCAAATGCTTCTATAATAAGGATGAGATTCAAGGGCATCATATTTCGACGGGACAATGCTCCCAATTTTTGACAACGCTCACAAGCCTTGTAAAACTCATTAGTGTCCCTGAACATAGTGGGCCAGTAAAAGCCACACTGTAGAATCTTGGCCGTGGTCTTTTTAGCAGAAAAGTGACCACCACAGGCCTGTGAGTGACAGAAGGAGATGACACTCTGATGCTCATCGTCTGGCACACATCTCCTTAGGTTTTGGTCTGGGCAATATTTAAACAGATATAGATCATCCCAGAAAAAGTTACGCACCTTGGTAAAGAATTTCTTCTTATCTTGTGACGTCCAGTGTGTCGGTATGGTACCTGTAGCAAGATAATTAGCAATATCAGCGAACCAAGGTGAATGAGAGACTCTAAACAGTTGTTCATCAGGGAACATGTCATTGATATGGGTCGCCTCAAGGGAATCAGAGGTATTAAGGCAAGAAAGATGATCGGCTACTACGTTCTCTACTCCCTTTTTGTCTTTAATTTTTAAATCAAATTCTTGGAGTAGAAGGATCCATCGTATCAGGCGGGGCTTAGAATCATTCTTAGAAAGAAGATACTTAACTGCCGCATGATCTGTGTAGATGATGATCTTGGATCCGATCAGGTAGGACCTAAATTTGTCCAAAGCGAACACTACGGCTAAGAGTTCCTTTTTCGTAGTCGAGTAATTCATTTGGGCAGGATTTAGAGTCCTACTTGCGTAGTGAATAACGTAAGGCCGCTTATCTTTTCTCTGGCCTAGAACCGCTCCAAGAGCATAATCAGAGGCGTCACACATAAGTTCAAAAGGAAGACTCCAGTCGGGTGGCTGCATGATAGGTGTAGTGGTTAACATGCCCTTAAGCTTAGTGAAAGCTTCTTGGCACTGCTCAGTCCACTCGTATGGTGTATCCTTTTTAAGAAGATTACATAAAGGACGAGAGAGGAGACTAAAGTCCTTTATGAATCGTCTGTAAAAGCCTACGTGTCCTAAGAAGGATCGCACGTCTCTGATATTCTTGAGTGGAGGTAGGTTAGAGATAAGATTAATTTTTGCCTTATCTACCTCGATTCCTCTGGACGAGATGATATGCCCAAGGACAATTTCCTTTTGAACCATAAAATGGCACTTCTCCCAGTTAAGTACCAAATTTTTTTCTTCACATCTTTTCAGCACACATTTAAGACTTGTTAAGCATTCGCTGAAAGATGAACCAAAAACAGAGAAATCGTCCATGAAGACCTCTAGATATTTCTCCACCATGTCAGAAAAGATACTCATTATGCATCGTTGAAAGGTGGCAGGGGCATTACATAACCCGAATGACATCCTTCTGTAAGTAAAGATGCCATAGGGACATGTAAATGTGGTCTTTTTCTGATCCTCAGGGACGATTTCAATCTGATTATAACCTGAATACCCGTTAAGAAAACAATAATAGGAATGACCAGCTAGCCTTTTTAGGATTTGATCAATGAAGGGCAAAGGAAAGTGGTCTTTCCTTGTGACGGTATTTAGCTTTCTGTAGTCAATGCACATTCTCCAACCAATGGTAACTCTGGTCGGCACGAGTTCATTATTGGCATTGGCTACGATGGTGATCCCGGACTTCTTAGGAACCACCTGAGTTGGACTCACCCATTGACTATCGGATATGGGGTATATGATCCCCACATCCAATAGTTTGAGAACCTCGGCCTTAACCACTTCCTTCATGTTTGGATTTAATTTACGTTGTGATTGCCGAACAGCCTTTGCATTGTCCTCAAGATATATACGGTGAGTACAAATCGATGGGTTAATTCCCTTGAGGTCCGCTATCGTCCATCCAAGAGCTCCCTTATGCTCAATGAGAGTAGATATCAACATACTCTCCTGTTCCTTCTCCAGGTGGGCAGAGATCACCACCGGGTATGTCTCATCTTGACCTAAATAGACATATTTTAAATCAGAGGGTAAAGGTTTTAGGTCAAACTTCGGTGGCTTGAGGTTAGACGGTAGAGGCACTACATCAGTTTGGGGCAATTCATCAATTTGTGGCCTCCACCGGTTAACTTCAAGTACCGGTGCAGTATCCAGCATGACACACGTCTCCCTAATTATATCATCATCAAGATCATGGAAGTGGGCCAGATACGTCTCTAGAGGATCAGAGGATAAGGTGAGAGGTGTTCTATCTTCCACAAAAGAATCAATCATGTTAACATCGTGAAAATCGTCATCATCCTCTGAGTTACTGCCGTTATTGAAAAAGATATTCGATTCCAATGTCAAATTTCCAAAAGATATAGTCATAACACCATTCCTGCAATTGATAATTGCATTTGAAGTGGACAGGAATGGGCGACCAAGGATGATGGGAATCTGAGTGCTCGTGTCATTGATGGGTTCGGTGTCCAAGATGATAAAATCAATAGGGTAGTAGAATCTATCAACCTGGACCAACACATCCTCGATGATCCCTCTTGGTATACGAACAGAACGATCAGCAAGTTGTATTGTGGTTCGAGTGGGTTTTAATTCCCCCAAACCTAACTGTTGGTATACTGAGTAGGGAATCAGATTGACGCTTGCTCCTAAGTCAAGAAGTGCGTGGTCAATTCGATAGTTTCCGATTACACATAATATGGTTGGGCAACCGAGATCTTTAAATTTTTACGGTACGTCTTGTTTTAGGACGACACTCACCTTCTCAGTCAAGGAGATCTTCTTTTGAACACTTTTCGTCTTTTGGTAGTGTATAAGTCCTTTAGAAATTTAGCATATAAAGGAATCTATTTTACAACATCAAGCAGAGGAATGTTGACTTTCACTTGTTTCAACACCTCTAGGATATCCTGAGAGTTAGATAGACGTTTTGGTTCAACCAACCGTTGGGGAAACGGAGCAACTGGCTTTTCTAGAGGTTCCGGTTTAAATTTTTATGGGGCGCCATTAGATCCATCATTGTTGTCCTCTTCTGGTTCTTGAGGCTTTTCGGGCCTAACCGGAAGGGTTTTATCAATAACCTTCCCACTCCTAAGAGTGGTGATGGATTTAGCGTGCCCCATTTGATTTGAAGAGCTGGGATCACCTGTCTCGTATTGCGGTTTCGGATTAGGGAGTGATTGTGCAGGGAGCATCCCTTTTTCCATAGCTGTCATACGTGAATCTATTTTTTGCATAAAATCTGAAATTCCTTGCATTGTCCGAGCCAGTTCTTGTATGGAAATTTGAACTGATTCTTCTTGAGGTTTCCTCTGATTTGGATTTTGATTGAAGAAACCTTGAGGGGTAGCAGTTTGTCCGTTCCTCCAACTAAAATTCGGATGATTTTTTCAGCCAGAATTGTACGTATTAGAGGGTGGTCCATTGAAAGGTCTTTGATAGTTATTTACGGCATTAGATTGTTCATTCAATACTTCTCGAAAGGCAGGTATTGAAGGATAATTTTTAGTAGTATGAATGTTGCAATCACAGATGCCGCAAACACTTTCATTAACCTTTTCCTTCCTTCCTTCCATGGCCTCAAATTTTCTGGTGAGATTGGCCACCTTAGCGTTAAGATCATTATCCTCTTTCAGAAGATATATTCCTCCTTTTTCCCTTGAATGAGTCGGCCTAGACGTAGTGTTCGTCCTTGGGTAATAATCCCATGATTGCATTTTTTCAGCGAGACTATCGAGGTAATCCCATACCTCGTCGACATATTTATTTATGAATTCTCCGTTACACATTGTCTCGACCATTTGGCGCATGGAAGATGTTAGCCCATCATAGAAAAAATTTGTAATGCACCATATTTCAAAGCCATGTTATGGGCATGCATTAACCAGATCCTTGAACCTTTCCCAACATTGGAAGAATATTTCATCTTCCTTTTGGGCAAAGTTCATGATTGCTCTCCTGAGGGTAATTGTCTTATGATGTGGGAAAATTTTCTTTATAAATTTCCTCTGCATATCATTCCATGTGCCAATGAATCTAGGACGCAGTGAATGTAACCATGTCTTGGCTTTTTCTTTCAAGGAAAATGGAAAGAGTTTCAGCCTAATAGTATCCTTAAATATATTAGGAAAGTATAAGGTGCCTATGATTTCATCGAACTCTTTCAGATGCAAGTATGGTTCTTCAGACTCAAGCCCATGGAACTTAGGAAGGAGTTGGATAACCCCTGACTTGATGTCCATATGTCCTGTATTCTCAGAAAAAATCATGCATGAGGGCATACTCACCCCCGCCGGTTGTAAATAATCTCATAAAGTACGAGGCGGGGGTGCCTGATGCACCTCATTCTCATCATGTACTTTCTCAACCCTAGGTTGGGGTAGTGCTTGAGGTTGGTTTTTAGCCATAACGTCCTCTAACTCAGGAGAATTCAAGTGGTGTCTAGTCCTGCGATGGACAGTCAACCCCTCAACTAATCCTCCTTCAGTCACGAGACGTCGAGTGTTGTCGCGTGCCCACTGGGGCATAAAACACACTCAGCTCTCAAATTCTAACTTAAACCTAGGAGAAAGGAAGAAGAAATCTAGAAAATAAAAGAAAAAGATGGAAAGAAGTTACTAAATTTGAAGTCCTAGGTTAAGAACCTGCAGAATAAACAAACAAGTTAGTTTTTAAACAAAAAGTCTATAAAATAGAGAAATTCTAAGAATAGAATAAGAACCAAAGTTAGGATTTTTAAAAAGACTTAGAATTAGCAACTACTAAAAAGAAGAAATAAATCCTAATCTAAAATAGAGAGGAAGAGTTTAAGAAAGAATTTACCAATTTTGAAACTATCTTAGAAGCCTACAAGACAGGGAAGACAAGTTAGTTTCTAAAAATCGAGAAAATCTAAACCTAATCTTAAACTAATCCTAAAACTAATTAATTTCAGAAAAACGTAACCGACAGTCCCCAGCAACGGCGCCAAAAACTTGTTCACTCCCCAAGTACAGGGTTGTGATGTAGTAATAACTCGGTAAGACCGAGGTCGAATCCCAAGGGACTGAAACTTGTACGTTATCTAAAATTAACTGGAAATAGAACTAGAATGAGATGAAATCTGAATTGAATTATAAATTGAGGAATAACTGTAAACTATTAATCTAAAACTTATAGGAGAAATCAGAGGTAAGGAAACTAGGGATTCAGAGGATCCACTTATAGAGATCAGGGAGATCTTATGCCTGTTTCATGAATCATGGAATTTACTGAACTGCCATTGATCTAGTTTTCAAAGAGATGAAAGAAAGATGAATCAGAATGGATTCCATCACCAAACCATGCCCAAAGACTATGGCAAACAACAGAATCAAATTAATTACCACCCAATCACATGTATGCAAGTTAGGAAGGGTACCGTCATCCAACCATGCCCAGGAGACTATGGTGAACAGCAGGGCTTCCTGACGTCATAAACATAAAGGGAAAAAGGACATGCTCCAAGCCATTGCAGACCCATTATAATTTTAGTCACAACAGACCATTAAAGACTAAACAAAACATGCCATTAATAATCAACTAAAATCAACGTTAATTCAAGAATTAAAATAATATTAAAGACATAAAATAAAATCTCCCATCTCACCACAAGCTTCACCTCTTAGCCCTAGCTAAGAGGTTCAGCCCATCACAGACATGATGAAGCTGGACATGTTAAAAGAAAATATGAAGAAGAAAAAAATTAAAAATAATAAAATTACTCTACTCCCTCTGCCCTCGTTTCCAACCCAAGCCTCAAGCTCTCCACCTCCTAATCTCTTTTCAAGACCTGAATGAATGCTCTCCACGTCCAAAACCTCCTTTTATAACTGCTGGAAGGCTGGAGTCAGTAACAGAGTTGTAGCAGGACACGGAGTGCAATTTTCGCAGCCAAGTTCGGTGCCTCGAAACACGCCACTTTTCTCGCTCAAATTCTAAAGAAACACCGTCTCTTACTACTTTCTTGAGTTCTCTACATGATAGACGGTTCAGATCTGCCATATGATCAAAGATGGTGGGCCAAAACTGCCTGAAAAAGTCAATTTTCACGGATGTGCGAAACCTTTCGCACTATTTCGCTATTGTGATCGGTGGGCTCCATAGAAGCATTGTATGGAAAATCCACCCCGTCCATTGGATTCAGAATGAAATTTCAGTAAAGAATGGGTGGTTTTAAACGTCCATTGACGTGGTCCAGAGAATAAATCATAAAAGGATCAGTTTTGAACGTTGCAGGGCAGCCCTTTTGTGGCCCCTATATCGCACACGTGTGTACGCATGGATGCAAAAGGTCAGCATATTTTTATAGTATTCAAGCCCCTCTACACGGTGAATGGATCAGATTGGTCGTACGGGCCATGGACGGGGCCCACAACCGTCCGCAAAAACAGCCAGTGGCCGTGCGTCCACTGCCAGTGCAGCCGTTTCGCGTGAGGAGTCGGTCACACTCGACTTTGACCGGGTCAGGCGGTTCGGTGCGGTGCTCGTGCACAAGTGCTATATGCACACATTGCATATGTGAGGTCCACCATGATGTTTTTGTGAAATATGATCCAACCATCTGATTGGTCTCCTCATTTAAGGCATTGATACCAAATTCGAGGCAATTTCAGATGTCAGGTGGGCCCAGAATCGACGGTTTATAAGCTGATCGGTCAGTTAGAGCACTTTTATAGTGATTCAAGAGCTAAAATTTGAAATGTACGATTAATTTATGGCCCTTATCTCATGTATAAAGTTTCGAACCGATCAGATGTCAGGAACCATGTGATCTTACATTCTGGATGCGTTTCAAGTCACTTGAACTTCAGTTTCTTAGTTTTCTCGAATTTCTGACCGTGTATATCTGTCAATCTTGGTCCCCTGGAGAGTGTCCCATGCTTTGGTGAATTTGGAGCGTTAAATCCATGCATTTAGTATCCTATTTCGATCCAAGCTTGTAAAATCAACCTGCAACATAAACACGATTAAATCAGCCGTTAAACACTATTATGCTCATAAATTCGGACAATATTTGGGGTCTAATATGCACTATTTGACCCTCAATACAACCCCCAACCAGCATTTTGCTAGTCCCGAGCAAATTATGCGAAAAATAAGTTGAGAATTATAGGAGAACTTTCTATGAAATCGAGTGAGATTTTGAACAAGATATGAGAAATTTAATATTCATGAATGTTAGAAATTATTTTCTCCTGAGCTCAATCGCACGGTAGACTTCATAATAAAGTGTAAAGTATTAATCCATCAATTAGAAAAATTTTAAACATTGAGATCCATGGATGTATAGTCTAATCTCGGCTTATCATCATTAAGAGATCCAATCGTCAATTTCATGATATCCTTGGTAACCAATAAGAAAATTCATGACAACCAAAACCTAATCCAAAACTTGCCTCATAGATTAACTTATTAACTTGTGATTTTTCTATTCAAAGTAATGCCAAGGAAGGGGAATCAAATCCTCACCTATAGGGAGCAAACCTATGGTGAAGATCGTACACCTGACTCTTTTTCACATATCATTCATGGGGAATTAACTCTACACCTATAGGGAGTAAACCTATGGTGAAGATTAATTATCCAACCTTTTTAATTTTTATACCATGATGGCAAGATATTTCAGGCTGGTTCCTTTCGTGCTTAGTGATTACCAAGTTAATCCTTCGATATGGAACTGAAATCTTAATGTGTAAGCAAGACGTGTCCTGAAATCATGATTCAATCAATGTTTAAAATCTCTAATCATGGATTGATAATTCAAACTCAACTGTGTAATCTATCAAGTAACTAAATCCAAGAGTCATAAATTACCAACATCACGTATCTCGTAATTCTAAATCAAAGATAGATGTCAAAATCACATTGAATTTACAAAAAATGTCAGAAAAATTTTTAAAATTTTTTCACAATTTTCACAATTTTTGCTCAAGACCAAGAAAATACTGATTAGGAAGCCTAATCTCCCACCCCCAACCTAAAATCTACATTGTCCTCAATGTAAAAGATCTAAACATGGAACAACAAAAGTAAAGTGATGGGAAGATAGTACCTGGATAACGAATCAAGAGAGAGACTTTCCAAGAGATCATAGCATGGAAGCTGGTTAGCACGAGAGAAAAAGAAAAACAAAAATGATGAAAATAAAATCCTACCTATACCACTTTCGCAGGTGCTCTCGATTGCATTTAGCGTATGCAACAAGCCTTTAAACCCCTAGGTTACCCCTAGTGGACGAGTTGTAGTCTCGTGAGGGTTTGCAGTAATGTTACCCACAAACATTGAATCATCTATTAAAGAATGAAAAGGAATAAAAATTTGGGTTGCCTCCCAGGAGCGCTAAGTTTACCGTCTTCAGCCAGATAAATAAAGCAACTACCCCAGTCCTATGAAAGCGATAAACCTACCTATACCTCCGTCAGACTAGGAGATCAGTCCTGATAAACAGGAGCAATCAGAGGCATGGACATGTCCTCTGAATCAAATGCCTCGACAAATGGCTTTAATCGATGTCCATTGACTTTAAACTCCTTGCCATTTTCGGGATCTCTTATCTCGACGGCCCCATGAGGATAAGCAGTGACAACAATGTAAGGGCCGGTCCAACGAGATCGAAGCTTACCCGGAAAGAGGTGGAGTTGAGAATCGTACAAAAGGACTTTCTGACCTGGCGTAAATGATTTTCGTAGAATATGTTGATCATGAAACGCCTTCATCTTATCCTTGTAAATTCTCGAGTTTTCATATGCATCGTTCCGGATTTCTTCAAGTTCATTTAACTGAAGTTTGCGTAGCAAGCCAGCATTGTCCAGATTGAAATTCAGATTTTTGATCGCCCAGTATGCTTTATGTTCCAATTTCACAGGCAAATGACAAGCCTTTCCGTAGACAAGTCTAAAGGGAGATGTTCCAATAGGAGTTTTAAAAGTAGTACGGTACGCCCATAAGGCATCGGTCAATCAAATTGACCAGTCCTTACGATCAGGGTTAACTATTTTCTCTAGGATATATTTGATCTCCCTATTGGAAATTTCAACTTGTCTACTTGTCTGTGGATGGTATGGGGTGCTCACCTTATGAGAGATACCGTATTTCTTCATTAAACTCTCAAATGGTCTATTACAAAAGTGTGATCCCCCGTCACTAATGATGGCTCGAGGAATGACCAGTTAGCCTTTTTAGGATTTGATCAATGAAGGGCAAAGGAAAGTGGTCTTTCCTTGTGACGGTATTTAGCTTTCTGTAGTCAATGCACATTCTCCAACCAATGGTAACTCTGGTCGGCACGAGTTCATTATTGGCATTGGCTACGATGGTGATCCCGGACTTCTTAGGAACCACCTGAGTTGGACTCACCCATTGACTATCGGATATGGGGTATATGATCCCCACATCCAATAGTTTGAGAACCTCGGCCTTAACCACTTCCTTCATGTTTGGATTTAATTTACGTTGTGATTGCCGAACAGCCTTTGCATTGTCCTCAAGATATATACGGTGAGTACAAATCGATGGGTTAATTCCCTTGAGGTCCGCTATCGTCCATCCAAGAGCTCCCTTATGCTCAATGAGAGTAGATATCAACATACTCTCCTGTTCCTTCTCCAGGTGGGCAGAGATCACCACCGGGTATGTCTCATCTTGACCTAAATAGACATATTTTAAATCAGAGGGTAAAGGTTTTAGGTCAAACTTCGGTGGCTTGAGGTTAGACGGTAGAGGCACTACATCAGTTTGGGGCAATTCTTCAATTTGTGGCCTCCACCGGTTAACTTCAAGTACCGGTGCAGTATCCAGCATGACACACGTCTCCCTAATTATATCATCATCAAGATCATGGAAGTGGGCCAGATACGTCTCTAGAGGATCAGAGGATAAGGTGAGAGGTGTTCTATCTTCTACAAAAGAATCAATCATGTTAACATCGTGAAAATCGTCATCATCCTCTGAGTTACTGCCGTTATTGAAAAAGATATTCGATTCCAATGTCAAATTTCCAAAAGATATAGTCATAACACCATTCCTGCAATTGATAATTGCATTTGAAGTGGACAGGAATGGGCGACCAAGGATGATGGGAATCTGAGTGCTCGTGTCATTGATGGGTTCGGTGTCCAAGATGATAAAATCAATAGGGTAGTAGAATCTATCAACCTGGACCAACACATCCTCGATGATCCCTCTTGGTATACGAACAGAACGATCAGCAAGTTGTATTGTGGTTCGAGTGGGTTTTAATTCCCCCAAACCTAACTGTTGGTATACTGAGTAGGGAATCAGATTGACGCTTGCTCCTAAGTCAAGAAGTGCGTGGTCAATTCGATAGTTTCCGATTACACATAATATGGTTGGGCAACCGAGATCTTTAAATTTTTGCGGCACGTCTTGTTTTAGGACGACACTCACCTTCTCAGTCAAGGAGATCTTCTTTTGAACACTTTTCGTCTTTTGGTAGTGTATAAGTCCTTTAGAAATTTAGCATATAAAGGAATCTATTTTACAACATCAAGCAGAGGAATGTTGACTTTCACTTGTTTCAACACCTCTAGGATATCCTGAGAGTTAGATAGACGTTTTGGTTCAACCAACCGTTGGGAAAACGGAGCAACTGGCTTTTCTAGAGGTTCCGGTTTAAATTTTTATGGGGCGCCATTAGATCCATCATTGTTGTCCTCTTCTGGTTCTTGAGGCTTTTCGGGCCTAACCGGAAGGGTTTTATCAATAACCTTCCCACTCCTAAGAGTGGTGATGGATTTAGCGTGCCCCATTTGATTTGAAGAGCTGGGATCACCTGTCTCGTATTGCGGTTTCGGATTAGGGAGTGATTGTGCAGGGAGCATCCCTTTTTCCATAGCTGTCATACGTGAATCTATTTTTTGCATAAAATCTGAAATTCCTTGCATTGTCCGAGCCAGTTCTTGTATGGAAATTTGAACTGATTCTTCTTGAGGTTTCCTCTGATTTGGATTTTGATTGAAGAAACCTTGAGGGGTAGCAGTTTGTCCGTTCCTCCAACTAAAATTCGGATGATTTTTTCAGCCAGAATTGTACGTATTAGAGGGTGGTCCATTGAAAGGTCTTTGATAGTTATTTACGGCATTAGATTGTTCATTCAATACTTCTCGAAAGGCAGGTATTGAAGGACAATTTTTAGTAGTATGAATGTTGCAATCACAGATGCCGCAAACACTTTCATTAACCTTTTCCTTCCTTCCTTCCATGGCCTCAAATTTTCTGGTGAGATTGGCCACCTTAGCGTTAAGATCATTATCCTCTTTCAGAAGATATATTCCTCCTTTTTCCCTTGAATGAGTCGGCCTAGACGTAGTGTTCGTCCTTGGGTAATAATCCCATGATTGCATTTTTTCAGCGAGACTATCGAGGTAATCCCATACCTCGTCGACATATTTATTTATGAATTCTCCGTTACACATTGTCTCGACCATTTGGCGCATGGAAGATGTTAGCCCATCATAGAAAAAATTTGTAATGCACCATATTTCAAAGCCATGTTATGGGCATGCATTAACCAGATCCTTGAACCTTTCCCAACATTGGAAGAATATTTCATCTTCCTTTTGGGCAAAGTTCATGATTGCTCTCCTGAGGGTAATTGTCTTATGATGTGGGAAAATTTTCTTTATAAATTTCCTCTGTATATCATTCCATGTGCCAATGAATCTAGGACGCAGTGAATGTAACCATGTCTTGGCTTTTTCTTTCAAGGAAAATGGAAAGAGTTTCAGCCTAATAGTATCCTTAAATATATTAGGAAAGTATAAGGTGCCTATGATTTCATCGAACTCTTTCAGATGCAAGTATGGTTCTTCAGACTCAAGCCCATGGAACTTAGGAAGGAGTTGGATAACCCCTGACTTGATGTCCATATGTCCTGTATTCTCAGAAAAAATCATGCATGAGGGCATACTCACCCCCGCCGGTTGTAAATAATCTCATAAAGTACGAGGCGGGGGTGCCTGATGCACCTCATTCTCATCATGTACTTTCTCAACCCTAGGTTGGGGTAGTGCTTGAGGTTGGTTTTTAGCCATAACGTCCTCTAACTCAGGAGAATTCAAGTGGTGTCTAGTCCTGCGATGGACAGTCAACCCCTCAACTAATCCTCCTTCAGTCACGAGACGTCGAGTGTTGTCGCGTGCCCACTGGGGCATAAAACACACTCAGCTCTCAAATTCTAACTTAAACCTAGGAGAAAGGAAGAAGAAATCTAGAAAATAAAAGAAAAAGATGGAAAGAAGTTACTAAATTTGAAGTCCTAGGTTAAGAACCTGCAGAATAAACAAACAAGTTAGTTTTTAAACAAAAAGTCTATAAAATAGAGAAATTCTAAGAATAGAATAAGAACCAAAGTTAGGATTTTTAAAAAGACTTAGAATTAGCAACTACTAAAAAGAAGAAATAAATCCTAATCTAAAATAGAGAGGAAGAGTTTAAGAAAGAATTTACCAATTTTGAAACTATCTTAGAAGCCTACAAGACAGGGAAGACAAGTTAGTTTCTAAAAATCGAGAAAATCTAAACCTAATCTTAAACTAATCCTAAAACTAATTAATTTCAGAAAAACGTAACCGACAGTCCCCAGCAACGGCGCCAAAAACTTGTTCACTCCCCAAGTACAGGGTTGTGATGTAGTAATAACTCGGTAAGACCGAGGTCGAATCCCAAGGGACTGAAACTTGTACGTTATCTAAAATTAACTGGAAATAGAACTAGAATGAGATGAAATCTGAATTGAATTATAAATTGAGGAATAACTGTAAACTATTAATCTAAAACTTATAGGAGAAATCAGAGGTAAGGAAACTAGGGATTCAGAGGATCCACTTATAGAGATCAGGGAGATCTTATGCCTGTTTCATGAATCATGGAATTTACTGAACTGCCATTGATCTAGTTTTCAAAGAGATGAAAGAAAGATGAATCAGAATGGATTCCATCACCAAACCATGCCCAAAGACTATGGCAAACAACAGAATCAAATTAATTACCACCCAATCACATGTATGCAAGTTAGGAAGGGTACCGTCATCCAACCATGCCCAGGAGACTATGGTGAACAGCAGGGCTTCCTGACGTCATAAACATAAAGGGAAAAAGGACATGCTCCAAGCCATTGCAGACCCATTATAATTTTAGTCACAACAGACCATTAAAGACTAAACAAAACATGCTATTAATAATCAATTAAAATCAACGTTAATTCAAGAATTAAAATAATATTAAAGACATAAAATAAAATCTTCCATCTCACCACAAGCTTCACCTCTTAGCCCTAGCTAAGAGGTTCAGCCCATCACAGACATGATGAAGCTGGACATGTTAAAAGAAAATATGAAGAAGGAAAAAAATAAAAATAATAAAATTACTCTACTCCCTCTGCCCTCGTTTCCAGCCCAAGCCTCAAGCTTTCCACCTCCTAATCTCCTTCCAAGACCTGAATGAATGCTCCCCACGTCCAAAACCTCCTTTTATAGCTGCTGGAAGGCTGGAGTCAGTGACAGAGTTGTAGCAGGACACGGAGTGCAATTTTCGCAGCCAAGTTCGGTGCCTCAAAATATGCCACTTTTCTCGCTCAAATTCCAAAGAAACACCGTCTGTTACTACTTTCTTGGGTTCTCTACATGACAGACGGTTCAGATCTGCCATATGATCAAAGATGGTGGGCCAAAACCGCCTGAAAAAGTCAATTTTCGTGGATGTGCGAAACCTTTCGCACTATTTCGCTGTTGTGATCGGTGGGCTCCATAGAAACATTTTATGGAAAATTCACCCCATCCATTGGATTTAGAACGAAATTTCAGTTAAGAATGGGTGGTTTTGAACGTCCATTGACGTGGTCCAGAGAATAAATCACAAAAGGATCAGTTTTGAACGTTGCAGGGCAGCCCTTTTGTGGCCCCTGTATCTCACACGTGTGTACGCATGGATGCAAAATGTCAGCATATTTTTGTAGTATTCGAGCCCCTCTACATGGTGAATGGATCAGATTGGCCGTACGGGCCATGGGTGGGGCCCACAACCGTCCGTAAAAATGGCCAGTGGCCGTGCGTCCGCTGCCAGTGCATCCATTTCGGGTGAGGAGTTGGTCACACCCGACTTCGACCGGGTCAGGCGGTTCGGTGCAGTGCTCGTGCACAAGTGCTATATGCACACGCTGCATAAGTGGGGTCCACCATGATGTTTTTGTGAAATCTAATCCAACCATCTGATTGGTCTCCTCATTTAAGGCGTTGATACCAAATTCGAGGCAATTTCAGATGTCAGGTGGGCCCAGAATCGATGGTTTATAAGCTGATCAGTCAGTTGGAGTACTTTTATAGTGATCCAAGAGCTGAAATTTGAAATGTACGGTTAATTTATGGCCCTTATCTCATGTATAAAGTTTCAAACCGATCATATGTCGGGAACCATGTGATCTTGCATTCTGGATTCGTTTCAAGCCACTTGAACTTCAGTTTCTTAGTTTTCTCGAATTTCTGACCATGTATATCTGTCAATCTTGGTCCCCTAGAGAGTGTCCCATGCTTTAGTGAATTTGAAGCATTAAATCCATGCATTTAGTATCCTATTTCGATCCAAGCTTGTAAAATCAACCTGCAACATAAACACGATTAAATCAGCCGTTAAACACTATTATGCTCGTAAATTCGGACAATATTTGGGGTCTAATATGCACTATTTGACCCTCAACAGCAAATGTCAAATCAAAGCCACATAGGGTAAAAATTACATCAAAACCATAAAGGGCAAACAATCCATCAAGAAGTGTGATAAAAAAGGTTATCCCCAAAAACCACATAGGCACAACGATCCACAAGATGGTAAGTCCACCACAACATTCCATTTAATCCATTAGTTAAAATGGCCACTAGGTAAAGGGTCCATTATAATTACAATCAATCAAGTTACATCCCAAATCTATATGTATATGTATAAGTGGAGTTTTTCACTAATAGATATAACAATTCAAGTTCTACAAATAATCCACAAGTATGAGAAGATATTCAAGCGCAACATGTAAGTGTTTATACAAAATAAATATTGAACATATATATAATTTGAAGATCAATTCCAATAACTAGCACAGGTAATCATGAAATAGATATATCAATAATCAGTCAAAATTAAAATATAAACTATCACTTAAACTAACATGGCAGTGGAAAGCCCAAGGGAAAAAATTCATCACCTTACGAGTTGAACCGCCTACTAATGTTATTAGGAGGTGCGCGCACATCTAGAACCATCCTGAGATAGACTTGACTTGACTCACTCTTAACTTAAACAAAGTGAAACTGAAAATGTGATATTAGGCTACATTTTAATTCAGATTAGGAAATCAATTAACCAACCAAAGCTCTAATTAGAACTCCAATGCAAGGTTTGAGAGAAAAACGCACGTAGTTGGTTCGGCTTGAATCAACTCAGCCCCAACTCGACTCTAATGCCACTTGACTGAACTCAGCTGAACTGGTTTGAACTCAGCCGAACTTGGCTGAACTTGCCAAATCAACTAACATCGTTACTTCTTCTTCTTCTTCTTCTATTTTTTCATTTCCTTCTCTTTCTTCCCTTGGTGTTAAACGAGGCCCATATTTAACTCGAACTCAACCAGATGAGTCAATCAACGAGTTGGACTTGATGAATAACTGAGTCAACTCGGTTGGACCTAGTCATTTCTCATCTCGTCCTCTTTCCCTTCTTCCTTTCCTTTCCCTTTTTTGCTTTTCGTTTCTTTTTCTGTTGCCCCGCCTGAAAACACTTCTAGATAGACTACTAATCGGTCCAAGACTCAATCCGGGCTAAACTTAATCGACTCAGCAGCGCTTTCTCACCCTCTTTCTTCTCCTTCTTACTTTCTTCTTCCTTTTCTTTCGCTCTTCATCTTAATTTCTTTTCTTCCTCACTAGGTCTAGGCCAGAAATGGACAACAAACCTGAGCCTGAGTCGTGCTTAACTTAGTGACTAGATACACAACTCAGACATGCTCAAAGATGAACCAATTGAACTCAGTTCTAAAACATGACTCCAACAACAACCAACCCCCTTCCTCTATATTTCTCAGGTTCAATCAACAAAAGAAAATCGGACATAAACAGATCCTGAACTCGAGTGAACTCAACCCGGCTCAGCAGCACTGTGGTTGGAGGTGCATACAGCGTTCATGCACCCTTCATACACCTATCTCGTTGGGTTTTAGCTTCAAATGCATGGGACGGATGCATGTTTGGTTTACGGGGATGGAATGCTGACTAAAAGGTCCACCCATTGAGTTTCTCTGATCTCGAAATGGGGCATACTATGGATCGCACTGATTCGATCTTTAAGAAAGGAAGAAAAAGGACAATAATGGCATATTTAACATCATCAGGTTTTCCTTCGGTCTGATTATTGTGGACGGTGTGGATAAGCCCAAGGGAGCTCGGAGAATGCTCAGATAGAACCTCTATGTTCGTTTGGGTGGTGAGTTCGAGCTTTGAAGGAAGCAGCTGGTTTCTAGGGTTTCTGAAATAAGCGGAGGAGAGGTGTGATGTTCAACCACTCTCCCAACTTACAGTACTCACTGGTTTCTATAAGGTCTATTAGACCGAAAATGACCGATCTAGATGCTTTGTCTCGCAACAAACTACCCGTGTGCGTCTGGTAAGGCAAAACCGGTCATTGTTTTCTCATTTTTACTAGGAGAAGCCATAGCTAAGACGTTCATGATTCAACCAAATGGAGGGTCAGGATTTTCCTACCATCACTCACATGGATTGCCAACATGGCAAGGAGAAAACAGTTTCCATTTTTGGGAACTTCCACCTGCCAACAGATCTTATGTTGGACACGGTGCTCACGTGCACAAGCATGCCCGTGTGAGGTTAACACAGTTTTGGTCGGACCACCACTCTGAAAATGACGGATGGTTCATAGTGGACCTTGATTGGTGGGCCACGATCAAACTTTGAACCTTCCATTCACATGTCGCATGGGTAGGAAAACGAAAGGGAGAAGAGGAACTCTCTTTAGGGGCGGGTCAAACCTGGTTTGACTGGGTCTGTAGTCTACACCATTCCTAGTGCACATATGCAGAGAGTGTGGGGCCCACAGTAATGTTTTTGGTAAATATACTCTGTTCATCAAATTCTACTGGACAGGTCGTATTAGGACACCTAACTAGAGATGAGGTGGATCCAAAGCTCAAATTGGTGACACTTTCTAAACTTTTGGTTATCCTATGACCTATGAAGATCTTATAACCATATCATTTCACAAACAAAATATTCGATAATCTAGGGTTCTAAGGTTAATCACATGGAGTCTAATAGTTAATCTTGAATTGGATAACAAATCTAGTACATTTGAACGGGGATTTCTCCAAACCAAACATCATGGACTATCGGAAGGCATCTAGGTGACAATAACCAACAATTTAATAGTCGGATCATTTCTCGATCTACTCTCCAACATTTCTAAACGTCTCCAACCTAATGTGGATAGACTTTAATGGTTGCTTTTACAATTCGGTGGCTATGTTGTGTAAGTAAGTGCCAAATCAACCCACAGGAAGTTGTGGACTCGATGAGCGGTGGATCTGATGATCCAGGTCTTAATATTCAAGATGGATGATTTGATTGAACGAAGACAACTCTTAATGTGTGGATGGATGACTTGATATATGTATGGGGATTACTTTCAACGGTCGGATTTAGACTAGAATGAATGTAAATGTTCGAATAAGTTAGGTTCGTATTTATACTTAGGTTCCCAAGGCAACACCCGAGTACTAAAAAGTACGGGGTGTTTCAAGGACCTAGTTAGAGACGAATAATCCCATCAGGGCTTTATGGAGCCCACCGTGATATAAATGTTTAATCCACACCGTCCATCCATTTTGAAAGATCATTTTATGGCACATTTTTAAAAATGAGGCAAATGGAAAGCTCAAATGGATCACACCATAGGAAGTAGTGGGGGATTAAAAGGCTACCGTTAAAAACTTCTTAAGGCCAGAAAAGTTTTGGATAAAGCTAATATTTATTTTCACTTCATAAAGGCATATGTGACCTTATGAAGAGGTTGGATGGAAAATAAACATCACAATGGTGTGGTCCACTAAGGAGTTCAATCCCCTTTGCTTCGTGTGGTGTTGTCCACTAAACTAATCTGTCAAAATAGATGGATGGGGTGGATAAAACATATACATCACAGTGGGCTTCATAGACCCCCTAACATGATCGTCCGTCTCTAACCAGGTCCTGGATGGGGTAGTACCCAATCCACACCCCAAAAAATGAGGCAAATCAAATGATCAAGTGGGGACCACACCACGAAAATAGTGAGAATTGAATGCTTGGTGCTGAAAACCTCTTAAGGGCCACAAAAGTTTTGGATCAAGCTGATATTTAAGTTTTCCCCTCATTCACGTTTATGTGACCTTATGAACAAGTTGGATGACAAATAAACATCACATGGGCCCTAGGAAGGTTTCAACTATGGGGATCATTATCACCATTGTTTCTTATGGGTGTGGTATGCTTGGGCCTTCGTTCTACCTCCTTTATGGAGTCATGCCTTAAAATGATCTTTCAAAATTGATGAACAGCTTGGATAAAAATATATATATCATAGTGGGCCCTATAGAGCCCCTGACAGGATCATCCGTCTCTAGCTAGGTCCTAGTAGGGGTAGTACCCAATCCACGTCCCTTAACGGCTTTTTGGCTAATGTTTAAAAAATTAAGTTGTAAAATTAAAACTTTACCAAGCAATCTATTTTTAAAATAAGTATTATATATATATATATATATATATATATATATATATATATATATATATATATATATATATATATATATATAAAGTTAATATGATATTTTGCAACAAAGATGCCCAACACCCCTTAAGTGGTAAAAATTAGAGCTTTACTAAATAATCTATTTTTTAAATAAGTCATTTTTTTTTTAAGAAATAAGCTAATAAACTCTTGTTACATTTGTAGGTCGCTGCAAGGGCTGTCGGGGCTGTTGCTCGCACTTGTTGCACCTCTCCCCCATCACATTATCAATACAGGCCTATTATATCCTTAAGACTACATCAGGACTCGTCGCCCCAATGCGGTGTCAGGATAAACTCAAGATCACTACAAAGAGCTCGTCACCTGATCAGTGTAGGCCGACAATAAGAATATAGTGTCCCATACCACCATAATCTGCTCAGAGTAGGGTGCTCACTGGTCACTATGGGGAGGTTTGTGGCCCCAGCGTAGGTCGACAGCTCAAACACGATGTCCCATACCACCATGCCCGGCTCATGAGTCTTTATGGATCAAGGTACTATGGTTGATAGGGTTTTCAATGGTAAGTTCAGTACCCTAGGTTCAAGCAGTTATGACATATGCATGGTGAACATACAATGGCCAGTCAGCTTACTTGACGAGCTCAACTAGTACGAGCGCATCTCAAGCTGAGCGACATGAAGTGCATGAAATACTTCGTGTGGCCTAACCATTGCCGCCAACCCAAGACACGACCCGCGTTCATCGACGCGTCCTTCGTGGCAAATGGAAGCCAGCCACAAATTTTTTCTGTTACCGACTGCCTGGACTAAGTATAGCCCCAAACATTTGTGAATCCACAACATCAATCATATAAGAGTGATGGAAATAAAACACAACAATATAAGCATGTTGAAACAAGTCATAACATACAACTTAAGTGAATCATCTATCACATGCATTTCATACAGATAATGAAATCATGCACATTGCCAACATGAAGGAACTCATTTACATCAGCATATTATATGAGAATTCAATCTCAAACTAAGTCACAACACCATTTAATTCAATACATACTAATACAAATATTTATACAAACACATAGTCTACACACTTAAGTCTACGTAGTGTATGTCGACTCAAAGTGTGCATTTGGGCGAATCTCTTCGCCAAACTGATTATGCATGCATTCCTAATATCCTAAGGCGACAAAAAGCCATGTCAATCATATCAGCAAAATATGGATGCAAACAGTATTTCCTACAAATGAGTAAAATGCCCTAAATCTCATATTTTTCGTCTGCTTACGAAACAGGAAACGGACAGCATGTTGTACATGTCAAACGGCATTGCCGTCGATAATCTACTATTAAACGACATTGAAAGCGTTGAAAACAGTCAATCAAAGCGTCCAAAATCCACACCTTTCACTTTAGATGTGTATTGTTCCGAATGGAGCGTATACGCTTCGTCTACGGCGATCAGACAACCTAATACACAAGATTCGTAAGCTACTTTACTATTGGAATCGACGGAACCTTAATTCAGCAAGTGTTGAGGGTTTTTCTTACCTAGAAAAGCGTCGGAATCACCAACAAAGTGGTTGGAATACGTCGCTTAAGCACGTGCAGTAGCAGTAGCAGGTGGCAGGAAAATCTCTCCCACCTTCTCTCACAAACTCTCACTTTTTCTCTCTCTCAATCTAGGGTTTTAGCAAATTCGGATGGGTGAGAGAAGTGAGGGTTTAAACCCCTTTTATAAGCTTAAAACTTTCCAAATTAGGCTTGGAAACAATGTTTACTTAAGGTCTAACCAAATCGGGGCTGTTCTGGTCCAAAAGAGCATTTCTAGAGGTCCCCTGGCCAAACGCAGTCGGACTTAAGTTCATGCATACTGGATCTAGCACACATCAAGTTTTCAGACCGGTAGAGTTTCCAGATCGCACGTGGCGGTCTAGTTTCAGTTCAGCGGTCATCGCACCTAGATCAGGTTTACAAGTCTCATGATATGAAAGAGAAATTTTTCCTGATCCAAGGGTGTAATTTGGCTGAATTCTGACGGTCAGAACGCTTAATAATAACGCGTCAAGTCATGTGCCAGATTTGAATTAAAATTTTCAAATCTGAACCTTTTTTCACTCTCTTCACTCCAAGCTCAATGAAATAGCCTCTGAACGTCGGTTGGGCTTGATTTTCGAAACGATTGTCAAGTCCAGCCAAGCAGTCATAACGGTCTAAGATGGTAGATATCGGACTTTCGACGCATGGTCTAGATCCAATACAAAGTTTTAAAGAGTTTCTGAGAGCAAACGAGTTTAGAGTTTAATCCAAGGTTTTAGGATATTATAGCATCATTGATTCTACAAGTTTTGGGTCTTGTAGAACGTATTTAAAGCGGTCAGGGACAATTTCACGGCTACTCCAGCGTAGCGCTAGCTAACTTACACTTAATTTCTAAAGGAATTAATCCTAAGTGATTTCTTTGGCTATGGAATTGGGTTCTGAGCGGTTACCAAGGTGGTTTGGTTGACCTATTGCCTAAGGATGTCTAATCCCAGGTTGGCAAAAATTCGGGGTGTTATAATCTATCCCCCTTAAAACAAAATTTTATCCCCGAAATTGGCGAAGGGTAAGGAGTATCTAGCAAGACTTCAGTATTGACATTCTAAGGAAGGGTCAATCCTATTTAATGACCTAACCGTACGTATAACCTAAATCAAATGTTTTGATCCTAGGCCAGTGGGGAAGAGGCCAACCACACTTCCACTGCGCCACTCTGATCGAACGGTTGCATTGGCTGACCTAACTGGATTGGACTCAATACGTTCTACCCCCCTTAAAACTTGGTTCTACTTAAAGTTCAAGAATCTATACATCGCTCCGTATATTGGAATAAGGTGCAACTTAGGGGCTATCCTTGACATGAATTGGGAAACAACCTCTTATTACAGTGGTTTTCCTTTGCTAATGATGCGTTCTATGACATTGGTATCTATGGTGATAGAGATGAGCCTAATCGCTATTGTGGTTGAGTTCAGGGGCAGGTATGAGTTGGTGGCAAGATGTCTAATTTCTACTGGCTTTAAGTCATCGCCATTTCCCAAAGACAATGTGATCACGTTTGGTTGTAGGTGGTTGGGCCATCACAGAAGAAAGGTTGTGTAGTGGGTCTGAGCCGGATACATTGACCTTCTGCCGAGACTCTGACAGAAAATTCTTAGTATCAGTTCTTAATCCTAGCCGATGCCGACCCTCTGCTTGATCAGAGCATTGGATTTATTGGTAACTACTAGGATTAAGAGGTCAAGTCAAACCGCAAATACATCGCTTACATATACCGTTCCTTTACTCCGTGTTCCCGAATGCAATAAGCCCTTGGGGAAGGTAATACTAAGGGGCGTGCTAATTCATTCTAAGTTCAATCTGAGGGATTTATAAATTTTTCCTGAGAGTGAATGGTTCTAAGTTAAAACAACCTTCCTAAGGGTTATAATATAAGTCGATAAGCATTACGGGGAGCTATCGAAGGAATAAGGTCCTACTCCAACCAATTCTAACCTATTATTCCTTAGCATATACGGGCTTTACACTACTTAAGGTAACTAGTAGACTAGTCTGTAACTCACTGGCTATAAACCAAAGTCTAGGCTCATACGTTAGATGGTTTCATACCATTTCCACTACAGGAGATTGTTCTATCGCTTAGGGTCAAGATTATCTAAATGGAATTGGATTTCCTATGTTGTCAGATCCTTCAAATCTAGGAGTGCTAACAATAGGTCAAAAACGTCAAGGGCCTATGTGGCCAGTAGCATTAAGTTGTGTTAAATGGAACTGCATTCCTAGTCCCATATCGGGATTGAAAGTGACATGCTTGGTAAGAGGGCAGGTTGGGATAAAAATTAATTTCATAGGTTTAATACCAAAATTTATAACATGGTCGTGGAAGCCACAGGCTACACCCGATTTAGGGACAATACCTTATAGCAAACGAAACGGCATACACTCCATTCAACAAAATTTGTAACAATACATGGAATAAAGTTCCACATGGATTATGACAGGAAC
The DNA here is from genome assembly GCA_037074715.1 of Magnolia kwangsiensis. Taxonomy (NCBI): domain Eukaryota; kingdom Viridiplantae; phylum Streptophyta; class Magnoliopsida; order Magnoliales; family Magnoliaceae; genus Magnolia; species Magnolia kwangsiensis. Next base: position 84,782,834 of record CM073582.1, read on the forward strand.
GCATTCGGCTATGCTAAGGCCAAACCACTAACACAAACACATTTTCTACCTCTGACTTCACTAAACTTAACAACAACAAAACACAAAAATCTCAAAACGGTAATCAAATAATCTACAAGACAACGGCACAGATGCCTAATTCTACCAAAGGACTCTACCACAGTCCCGACTTACCTTCTTTAACACTGTCGAGTCTAACACTGTGTGTTGCTCACTAGAGCTCTCTCGGCCATATATTTTCAGTATTCCTTAAGCAAAGAAAACGGAGAAATAGGATTGAGGGGGAGGATGGTGGAAAGAGAGAAAAAAAAAGGCTAAAACAGCCTTAACAATAGCCATGGAAAGCGGAGAAAATACGGAGAAATGGTTACCCAAATGGACTAAAATGAATCTAGGCCCTGTAGAGGGATGCATCAAACTCCCAAAGGCTAGATTTTCAAAGGAAAAAGAGAACTATAAAGGGGAATGGAGCTCCACATGATTTCAGCCATATTTGGGGGTTGTAGGAGCTCCAACGGACGAGTTTTGAAAGAGGAGTAGAAAATCACTATGAAGGGATGGGATAGGGTCAGTTTTAACAGGAAATGGGATTGGGAGAGGTTTGGGGTTGCGATTTGAGATGGGATAGCAAGAAAAACGTGAAAGGGAGCTTGGGATGGGGTTATTTGTGAAGAAGGTACCCCTTTTAGGGGTCTTCGACGGACGGACGGCACGTGGTAGGGTTACCCTACCCCAAAAACCACACGCGCCCAAGTTTCAGCCCCAACAGGGCCCACCGGACGGCGATCGATCGCCGAATCGGCGATGGCATCGCCAGCCATCTCCGAATCCGGCCGGTGAGACACCATGGGTTGGGTCTCCACTTCCACAAGGACTCCAAATATGTATGGGCCCCACCCTAGATCATTGTATGTTGACCTAGGGAGGCCCAAACTTCCATTCGGGGCATTCCGGGGCCAGTTTATAAACCTGAATACGTTTACCCATTATGTAGCATATGATTTTGGGGTAGGAGGAGCTAATCCATCCATCTAGACCATTAGTTTCTAAATATTATAAATTTAGAATGGCCAAATTGCCAATTTTTGTGTATTTTTACTATTCATTAGAAAATTTTATCTAAGTATGATTTTATATCATTTTCACATTAGGATTAATGCCTAACATGAAAGGACTAAAAAAGAATTGAAGAATGGGGCGGTGAGAGGAAAAATTTTGAAGAAATTGAGTGAAACGGGATTTTTAAGCCCTAGCGATTGAATGTAAGGGTTGTGGTTGCCCCACAGCCCAAGGATTCATATTTTCGGGTTTGGAACCTTTTAGAGAACGTCTCAAACCCGCCTACTTACAACCTAGGAGCTACTTAGGTCGCTTCATGTGACCCTAGATGCGTTATGGACTTGATCAAAACGAACGAGTTGAGTAGACCTCGCCTATTGGCGAAACTGAAGTCCTACGTATGTTTCTAAATCCTACTCGCACCCACCTAAGTCAAAGGATCGACAGCGTACGTCGCGTGACCATAACTCAGGTCCGGTTTAATCCAAATCATGCTCTGATACCATCTGTAACATCCCGAAAATCGGGGGTCGAGTAAAAACTTAACTCCCGAGTTCCAAAATGTTATTTATGCAACATAGATAATATTAGATGCATGTTGTCAGTAAACAGGCATTAAACAAGATTAGGATTAAGCCAAAACAACATATCATACTCCAGAGACAGTTAAATTAACAAGCGGAAGACTGTGATAGTATGTATAACATATATAAACTGTTGTATATCTCCAGAGTGTGAACATGTTACCAGGTTATATACTTACATGTATACTCCAAAAGTAAACAAAAAGAATATACATGAGTGCTCTAAAAATATAAAATGACAAGTGTCAAGGCATCTAATCAATCTCCCTGTAATCCCGTCGTTCAGAACACGCATAAAGGAGGGATCCTCCTCATTATCATCAATTCTGGCTCCGCCTCGCAGGCCGTGCCATTATCTGCAATCACAATAGGGACTGGTGGGTGTCCGAAAACACCATCCCGTAATGTGGGAGTGAGTGATCAACTCAGTGGAATAATAGAGCAGAGATTAGCATGTTCTCAAATCAATCATGCGATAATAGTAAAGCAATTAATCAAACATTCCTAAATACTGTTGTTAATGCGATATGACATGACATGATGGATGCCCTCACCGACGATCTCCCTCATACGGCACCATCTTACGTCCCCGGCATGCTTTCTTCCCACAGTACTCCACATCTTCCAGGCACATGTAATGTGATGGTGATATGATTACCGAGTTATTATTAGTCCTTTTCATACAATAAGATTGGAAAACTAAGGTACCTTGCTTATATCAATCCCAACACAGATCCTGTCTAGGGTCGTCACTCCTAGCAATCTCATACGATATTATATTTGTAGGTCGCTGCAAGGGCTGTCAGGGCTGTTGCTCGCACTCGTTGCACCTCTCCCCCATTACCTTATCAATACAAGCCTATTATATCCTTAAGACTACATCAGGACTCGTCGCCCCCATGCGGTGTCAGGATAAACTCAAGGTCACTATAAAGGGCTCATCACCTGATCAGTGTAGGCCGACAGCAAGAATATAGTGTCCCATACCACCATAATATGCTCAGAATAGGGTACTCACTGGTCACTACGGGGAGGTTTGTGGCCCCAGCGTATGCCGACAGCTCAACCATGGTGTCCCATACCACCATGCTCGGCTCATGAGTCTTTATGGATCAAGGTACCATGGTTGACAGGGTTTTCAATGGTAAGTTCAGTACCCTAGGTTCAAGCAGTTATGACACATACATGGTGAACATACAATGGCCAGTCGGCTTACTTGACAGGCTCGACTAGTACGAGCGCATCTCAAGCTGAGCGACATGAAGTGCATGAAACACTTCGTGTGGCCTAACCACTGCCGCCAACCCAAGACACGACCCGCGTTCATCGACGCGTCCTTCGTGGCAAATGGAAGCCAGCCACGAATTTTCTCTGTTACTGACTGCCTGGACTAAGTATAGCCCCAAACATTTGTTAATTCACAACATCAATCATATAAGAGTGATGGAAATGAAACACAACAATATAAGCATGTTGAAACATGTTATAACATACAACTTAAGTGAATTATCTATCACATGCATTTCATACAGATAATGAAATCATGCACATCGCCAACATGAAGGAACTCATTTACATCAGCATATTATATGAGAATTCAATCTCAAACTAAGTCACAACACCATTTAATTCAATATATACTAATACAAATATTTATACAAACACATAGTCTACACACTTAAGTCTACGTAGTGTATGTCGACTCAAAGTGCGCATTTGGGCGAATCTCTTCACCAAACTGATTATGCACGCATTCCCAATATCCTAAGGCAACAAAAAGCCATGTTAATAATATCAGCAAAATATGGATGCAAACAGTATTTCCTACAAATGACTAAAATGCCCTAAATCTCATATTTTTCGTCTGCTTACGAAACAGGAAACGGACAGCATGTTGTACATGTCAAATGGCATTGCCGTCGATAATCTACTATTAAACGACGTTGAAAGCGTTGAAAACAGCCAATCAAAGCGTCCAAAATCCGCACCTTTCACTTTAGATGTGTATCGTTCCGAACGGATCGTATACGCTTCGTTTACGGCGATCAAACAACCTAATACACAAGATTCGTAAGCTACTTTACTATTGGAATCGACGGAACCTTAAATTAGCAAGTGTTGAGGGTTTTTCTTTCATAGAAAAGCGTCGGAATCACCAACAAAGTGGTTGGAATACGTCGCTTAAGCACGTGCAGCAGCAGCAGCAGGTGGTAGGAAAATCTCTCCCACCTTCTCTCACAAACTCTCACTTTTTCTCTCTCTCAATCTAGGGTTTTAGCAAATTAGGATGGGTGAGAGAAGTGAGGGTTTAAACCCCTTTTATAGGCTTAAAACTTTCCAAATTAGGCTTGGGAACAATGTTTAATTGAGGTCTAACCAAATCGGGGCTGTTCTGGTCCAAAAGAGCATTTCTAGAGGTTCCCTGGCCAAACGCGGTCGGACTTAAGCTCATGCATACTGGATCTAGCACACATCAAGTTTTCAGACTGGTAGAGTTCCCAGATCGCACGTGGCGGTCTAGTTTCAGTTCAGCGGTCATCGCACCTAGATCAAGTCTACAAGTCTCATGATATGAAAGAGAAATTTTTTCTGATCCAAGGGTGTAATTTGGATAAATTCTGACGGTCAGAACGCTTAATAATAACGCGTCAAGTCACGTGCCAGATTTGAATTAAAATTTTCAAATCTAACCCTTTTTTCACTCTCTTCACTCCAGGCTCAATGAAATAGCCTCTGAACGTCGGTTGGGCTTGATTTTTGAAACGATTGTCAAGTCCAGCCAAGCGGTCATAACGGTCTAAGATGGTAGATATCGGACTTTCGACGCGCGGTCTAGATCCAATACAAAGTTTCAAAGAGTTACTGAGAGCAAACGGATTTAGAGTTTGATCCAAAGTTTTAGGATATTATAGCATCATTGATTCTACAAGTTTTGGGTCTTGTAGAATGTATTTAAAGTGGTCAGGGACAATTTCACAGCTACTCCAGCGTAGCGCTAGCTAACTTACGCTTAATTTCTAAAGGAATTAATCCTAAGTGATTTCTTTGGCTATGGAATTGGGTTCTGAGCGGTTACCAAGGTGTTTTGGTTGACCCATTGCCTAAGGATATCTAATCCCAGGTTGACAAAAATCCGGGGTGTTACAATAAGTTTCGCAATTTATCCTATAAATATTTTTGCAATGGTCTAATTGGACACATTGAATAAAATTGAATCATCCAATGCAAAAAGAAGGTCCATCGTAGCTAATTGATTTTTCTCCTTAAATATTTAATCTTTCATCTCTAGAGGCTTGTTTTTTTCCTTTTTTAAAAAAAATTACAATTACACATCCTTCCTTCACTAACATCGCGTTCATCTCCAATTTTCATAATGCATAATTGGATCTGTCAAACTCCAGCACCTCATATATGGTAGAACTCGATCCAGCCATCGAAATACAATTGTAAAACAAATGCCAACATTGATCTTATAATAAAAGGTTTTTCAATATTTAGCTTTGATACTAATTGTTGTAAAAAAACACCCACATGTGATCAATGTAGACGAGGTTAAATACAAAACAAAAATGGTCAAAAAAAATGTTAAAAAAGCCAAATCAAAATAAGAGACAAGAGGTGTAGAGATTTACGTGGTTTAATAAAATGCCTACTTTACAATGCAATAATATAGAGTTTTTTTCTTTACTAGAAACAACATAAACAGAATTACAAGGCTTACCTCTCTTCTATCCGTACAAAAAATCTCACACAAAGAAATACCCCAAAAGATGAATTAATTGAATAGAACGCATCTCTCTAACCAAGCTCCTCCTTATATAAACCACAAAAGAGAACCTAACTAGAAGTCTTAGGAAAATTAGGCTTCATGCGTATAAGAGAGAGTGAGAGGGGGCCAAAACGGAAGAAAGAGTCGTCCCTTATAAGGAGACATGTGGAAGTCTCTACTGCCTGGTATTATTTCAATATTAACACTAACAATTTTGGATAATTTTACCCATGCAATTAGTTTTTAACCCTCAACTTAAAGATGTGGAAGTAAGACAAATTTTAAATATAGACAAATAGAATTATGGATTCTAAAAATGTGAGTTATCAAGTGAGGTCATTTTTATTAATTCAAAAGGCGTTTAAGGGGCGTTTAGATCTTAAGTTACTTAAGATAAACTACGTATGCCTTAAGTAGCTTATCGTGATTTCTACTTATTAAAACGAAGTAATTAACTTAAATTTTTTTTTTAAAAAAAAGAATTATAAAGCAAACTTACTTATCTAAAATAAGTTACTTATCCACTATTGTATGTTGGCACTTGGTTTAATTTTGGTCACGTGTGGGGCGTTTAGGCATGTTAAAGCTAATCGTGCGACCGATTCAAACTAAACAACTTGACCCAAAGCACCAAGATAGGAAGATACGTCAAATGCAAGCATATATGACTGAGATTTGAAAAGATTGGTCGCCTATTCAGGCACTCATGATGAAACTGTAAGATGATCATGTGATATTCAAATGGTGGGTTCTTCCTCTGATGATGGGTTGTTTCTTACCTTCCATGTAAAAGGACTTTAAGATGCCAGTGCAATCGAACAAAAAAAGAAGTACTTACAATCCGTAGCAAGGAAAAACTGTAAAAAGCTTTATGAAAGATGAACTTGTATTAAAAATGGATATAGTCCGACATATAAGCATAGACTTGAATTACAACTAACGATTACCACTATAAGAGTATTGATACTCTTAAGATGGAGCTAGTCTATGATAAGGAAAGATAAATATAATTTGATTGGTTTGTTGAATTGGTATGATATAATTTGCTTTGCTAAACTTCTTGTTATTTATTAATTTTTGTTGCAGCTTATCTTCAAATGTTTCTCTTATTTCAACGGTTATATAGCCGAATCATTACTACATTAGTCCTTCATATTATTATATCTCCTCGTGTTGTTTCAACTTTTTTTTTGCTTGGCAATATTTCGCCTCTTGAACTTCTCCGCTACACCATATCATCAAGCTATGTGTATTATCCAACTCAACGACAACTCTATTTCTATAGAAAGTGCTCTAAATATCTCTATGGATACTATCTTGATATGTCTTTTTCTCCTTAGCTATTTAAGAAATGATTAAAAATAAGGTACAATACTATGAATATAAAAAGTAATTTAAATTGATGGTATCCAAACATGCCCTTCTTGCTCTCCCAACCTATCTTCTTTACTCTCCCCACGTGAGCAAAATGTGTCAGCCAGACAGAAATTTTGCTGGTTGGCGTCAACCAGGCGGCTGTAGATTTTTTGTTGCTTTCTATGACACTTCCGGACTACTAGGTTCATGTCATGCCAATTCAAGCTTGCGTGTCTCTGATAGCATCCGTACCATAAAAGTACTGTGCACATCCATTAAGATCACCCACTAAAATTAGACCATTGATCTCATCATGTGAGCCAGTCAGGATGATTTGGACCATTCGATGGCTGTCATTGTTGCCCATAAGTGGTGGAACATAAGTTGGATTTGACCTAATGGGCCATCGATGTAGATACGTAAATGAAAGGACGAGGATTAGCTAGACCCTGGATCCAGCCAGCCAGCCAGGTGGGTGGCACTCAGGCCATGGGGCCCACCTTGATGTATACATTGTATATCCACACCGTCCATTGGCTTTGCCAGCTTATTTGAGCATATGGTCCCAAAAATGAATTATATACAAATCTAAAATGGACCACGCAATAAGGATTGAACTTTCACCATTAAAAGCTTCTTTAGGGCAACAAAAGTTTTGGATAAGCTGCTACTAGTGTTTTCCCTTCATCCACACCTGTGTGACCTTACCAACAGGTTGGATGGCAAATAAACATTACGGTGGACCTAGAAAGCTTTTAATGGTGGGCATTCAATGACCCATGTTTCATGTGATGTGTTACGCCTGAGATCTGTATCTACTTCATCTTCGGGACCATGCACTCAAATAAGCTGGAAAAATGGATGGACGGCTTAGATATATAACGCATACATCAAGGTGGGCCCCACGGTCAGGATTGCAATCATGTGTACATGAGAAGGTTTCCATAGCCATTGGATTGTAGAGTTAAAACGTTGTAAACGTGCACCTGTACTTGGCGAAGAATACAGCTGTAGCCGTGCTCCTGACAACGGACAGCCAGTTTCCCTGCACGCACAGGGCGGTTTTTCTTTATTTGGACGCAGATTTACTGTGAAAGCCTTCTGCAGAAACTTCTCGTGTAAGAAAGTTGGTTGGGCCTACCACATGTTTTTGAGTAATATACTCTGTTCAACCATTTGACAAACTTGTTTTAAGAAAATTGATAAAAATTGAGGTGTATCCAAAATTAAAGTGAGCCATACTAGAGAGAAAATTGGAGAAAGAAATACCTGCCGTTGAAACCTACTTAGTTAATATTTATGTCATACAAACTATTTATAAGGTAATTAACACAGAGATGAAATAAAAATATAAAAATTTTCATATTTTTCACTACTGTTTCCTCTCATGTGGTCCACAGAAGTCTTAAATCCACCTCATTTTTTATTACTTGTCTTGAAATTAGCTTACAAAAGGGTTGAGCTATATCTTCCAAAGAAATGGTGGTAGACCCCACCCAACATCCTTGCACGGACTTCCTGCGAAGGGCTTTCGCAGGAAATCCACGTCAATTTCTTTTGTAGAGAGTTTTTGCACAGTAAACGGATTGGTTACTCCCCTGCACCAGCCAATGGCTGATAGTTGGTACTTTGTGGGCCCCACCCTGATATATGTATTTCATCTATGTCCTTTATTTATTTTTTAATGATCATTTTAAATTATGAAATAAAAAAAGAGATATATTCCAATCTCAGTTGGACCACGTTATAGGAGACAGTGTTAAATGAGCGTCAACTATTAAAAATATTTTAAGAGTTATAAAAGTTTTGGAGCAAGTTGATTTTTGTTTTTTCCCTTCATCTGCCTATATGTCATAATCAACATATTGGATGCCAAATAAACAGTACATTAGGCCCCAAGATGATTTTAATGGTGGATATCCAACCACTATTGTTTGCATGTGGTGTGGTTCATGTGGTGTAGTCTACCTGAGGCTTATATCCCTCTAATTTTTTAAATAAAGCCCTAAAATGACCATTAAAAATGGAAGAACCAAATGAATGAAACAAATACATTATGATGGGGCCACAGAGCACCAACCATCAGCCACGGGGCTGGTGGCAGGGGAATAGCCAATCCGTTTCAGCTTGCAGCACAAAGCATTGTACGGCCACTGTGATGGTGACACTTGGCGGGCATGGATTGGGTACTACCCCCACCTCTCGTATGGCCCACTTGAGTTTTCGATCCACCTCATTTACGGTCACATGTTTTAAAATGAGATTTCAAAAGGGATAAACGGGGTGGATTTCTCCCAAAAATTACGGTGGGCCCCAACTAGCATCCCCAGGAACTTTCTGCGAATCGCCCACCGGTGCATGCGTTGTATTGGTTCTCGGGTACCAGCCAAATCGCGCCCCACTGTGATCTCCGTAGGAAATCCACTCCGTCCATTAATTTCACCAGATCATGCTACCTTGACAGCCCAAAAATGAACCTGATCCAAAACTCAAATGAGCCACATCATAAGAAACGGTGGGCTGAATGCCCACCGTTGAAACGTTATCAGGACGTATATAAGTCTTGGATCATGCTGATAAGTTGTGTCTTCCCATCATCCTGGTGGGATTCACCTTATGAACGGGTTGGATGGCACGTAAGATCCACAGTAACTCCATGAAGGTTTCAACCGTCCATCACCCCCACTTTTTCCTGTGGTGTGGCCCACTTAAGTCTTTGATCTACCTCATCTATAGGTTATCATCTTAAAATCAGCTCTACAAACAGATGGACGGAGTTGATTTCACATGTTCGTTTTGGTGCGCCCCACCGACTTCCTGTAACCGTATCGTAGCCTCCCCGTTCAACGTACCGCTACAGCACAGTCTTCGGTTGCCAACTCAACCCGTTACTTTTAGGAATGGAAACAGATTGGCTACTCCCCCTGCTACCAGCCATGGGCTGGTGGTCGGTGCTCACTGCGCCCCGCCATGATGTATGTATTTCATCCCATCTAATTTCCTCGATCATTTTGTGATATGAGACCAAAAATAAGTATATCCTAATCTCGAGTACACCATATTAAAAGAAACAGTGCTGAATGAATGTGGACCATTAAAAATTGTTTTGGGGCTATAAAAGTTTTGTATAAAATTAGTATTCATTTTTTTCCTTCATTAAGATTTGCACGACCTAATCAATATATTCAATGTCAAATAAACAATACAACAAGTTGGTATATGTTTTTTCCCTTCTTCAGGGTTTGCATGACCTACTCAACATATTAGATGTCAAATAAACAGTACAACATGCTTAAGGAGAATTTAAATGGTAGATATTCAATCACTATTGTTTTCCCTGTTGTGTGGTCTACCTGAGGTTTGTATTGCTCCCATTTTTAGTATAAAGATCTAAAATGATAGGTAAAGATGGATAAACGGAATGAATGAAATATATACATCATAGTGGGGCCACAGAGCACCGAACATCATACATCATGGTGGGCCCAGAGCACTGAACACCAGCCACGGGCTGATGGCAGGAGTAGCCAATCCGTTTCCGATAGAAATGGGCGCGGATTAGCTACGGACAGGTTGAGTAGCGTGATTCGCTATTGAAGTGGCGTCGCCAGTTCTGTGACCCACCATGAAGTCTGTGGGCCCTATCATGATGTATGTTCTGTATCAACACCTTTCATCCATCTGGAGAGATCATTTTAGGGCAATATTAAAAGAATGAGTTAAATCCAAAGCTCCGGTGGACCCCGGCCTAAAAAACAGTGGGGACAGTGACGTACACCATTAAAAACTTTTAAAGGACACAAAAGTTTTAGATCAAGCTGATATTTGTGTTTTTTCTTATTTAATATTTTTTTAAACTTTTGAACAGGTTAGATTTCAAATAAACATTATGGTGGGCCTTAGGATAGTTTCAACGGTGTGAATCACTCTCTTCACTTTTTTCTGTGGTGGGTTCACTAAAGATTTTTATCTAATTCATTCTTTGGATCATGCCCTAAAATAATATTTCCAAGTAGAAGGAAGGTGTGGATACAAAACATACATTATGCTGAGACCCACGGAACTTGGTGACGTCACTTCAGTAACGAGTCTCGCAACTCAACCTGTCAGTATCTAATCCGCGTCCGATAGAAATACCCTGTTGCATTTCATGCATTCTTGTTTGGACCAAAATGCCCTTACAGTTCAAGTCACGCAGGCAAGACACGTCAGGGCCATGTTTGTCAAAAAGGGACCACGTTGCAAAACGGGAGGATACAAATACCGGAATACAAATACAACTGTGGGCCCCAGCACTGACGGGTATTGATGGGTCCCAACTGAATCCAGGGAACGGATTGGCTACTCCCCCTGACACCAGCCCCGTGGCTGGTGGTCGGTGCCCTGTGGGCCCCACCATGATGTACATGCTTCATCCATTCAGTTCATCCATTTTTACAGATCATTTTAGGGATTGATACAAAAAATGATTGGGATATAAATCTTACGTGGGCCACACTACAGGATAAAAATAATGAATGGATATTCATAATTAAAATCCTCCTAAGGCCTACTGTACTGTTTATTTGACATCAAATCTGTTTACTTGGTCATAAAGACCCAGATGAAGGGAAAAAATAAATATCAGCTTGATTCAAAACTTTCATGACTCCAAAAACGTTTTTAATGGTCAAAATTCATTCAACACTGTTTCTTGTAATGTGGTCCACTTGAGATATATGCTTCAATTTTTTTATTATAACATAAAATGATATATACAAATAGATGGACGGCATGGATGACACATATACATCATGGTGGGCCCCACATAGCACCCACCACCAGCCAATGGCCGGTGTAGGGGGAGTAGCCAATCCGTTCCCCCCGAATCCGAGTCCAATTCGGACAAATCCACGTGTACGGCTCCGATTATCAGATAATACATAATGAATAACTGAAAATTTCCAAATTTCCCAAAAGAATCTAAATACTATCTGGAATCTCCCCGATTCCCGCACTTACCTTTTCCTGATAGTAACTCCAGCTCAGCGACCTACCCAAAATACACCTACAAAACTTTAAAAATTCCTAAACTACCCTCCCCCTCCAAAAACAGAGCACTTCTCTGTTCTCTATATCAACCTCAAATCTCCTTCCTTTTCCATTCAACCTCAAATCTCCTTCCTTTTCCATTTACTGCAAGAAGAAGGAGATTCTTGAGGGGGAAAAGAAAAAAAAAAAAAACTTTTGATGGCAATCAGATTCTCCCCAAAACTCCTGAAGAATCTCAGATATTTCAATTCCTCTTCTTCAATTGGTTTCGTGGGGAAACAAGAACGGTCAGTTCTGAGGCCACCAACGTCTCCGATCGACGATTTGAACTTTGACGATGGAGAACAGCTATTCTCTTCGGTACCCACTTCGCAACTCGTGAAATCAATGACGAATCTTCACCTCGTAGCCTTTGAACCGGCCGTCGATGTTGGAATTAAGGTCATGCGGTCGAACCTAATGGAAAACAAGTACTTTCGAGGCGTGTTAATGGCGATTATAAAGAGATCGATCTATGAACATTTCTGCGCTGGTGAGGATTTAGAAGAGGCGAGCCGGACGCTTCAGAGGCTTTGGGACAATGGGTTGCGTGGGATTTTGGATTATGGGTTGGAAGATGCGACAGATAACGAAGGCTGCGATCGGAATTTGGAGGAGTTCTTGAAGACCGTTGAGACGACGTCGTTGCTTCCGCCATCTTCGGTATGTGCCGCGGAATTTTATTTTTGTTCGATTATTTTCTTTGTTTTTGATTGATGGGAGAATTTTTTATATTTTTTTTGATAAATTTGAATTTTCTTAAACTTGAATTTCTTTGATTTTTGATATGAATTCCGAAGAAGAATCCTCTCCTAAAATGAGATTATGTTGATATTTTTAGAATGGATTTTGTTTCTGTTTACCAAATTTGGCTTCTGTTTCAGTTTTCTAAAATATGGATTTTTAAATTCTTCTAAGTGTAGAAATCACTTAGTTTTCCAAATAGCACTGTAAGTTAGAGTGCTCTTAGATGCATGTGGATATATGTATGGTTCGATCAGGTGATCTGGACTGTCCATTTTCTGCAGCACACCCTTCATGAGCTACTGACCAAAAATCAAATGGATTGGACGATTCTAACCATCCGATCACTAGATTGATATGAGGAACAGGTCCTGTTTCAACAATTTGAACCAACCATTTGAGGTGGGTCTCACCTTGGATTACTTATAGTTCTGAAGAATCACTTTGATCAAGCAATCCAAACCGTCCCAGCAGTAGCTGCTAGTAAAACTGATGGCTATGCAAAGAAGGCCAAATTTTGGATGGTTAGGATCATCCAATCAGTGATCTTTGCATGGTACTCTGATCTTCCCTTGTCTGATTAAGAAATTCAGAAGTTAGATTCTTTTGGATCTTCAGGAATTTAGATACAGTGATCCTGCCAACAAACAAACACTGAGATTTGGTGTATGCACTTGCTACAAACAAGCAGCAAACAGATGAGTAAATGAAGATCTAAAATTTTCAGTAATGAATGAAAGAAGTGACTGGAATTTTTGTTGTAACAGGTGAGCTTTGCATGCGTGAAGATCACCGCAATCTGCCCAATTTCGTTACTGGAAAGGATGAGTGATTTGCTGAGATGGGAACATAAGGACCCTTCATTCCATCTTCCATGGAAGATCGAATCATTGCCATTCCTTAGCAATTCCAGCCCTCTTTACCAAACAACATCTGAGCCAGAACCTCTAACTGAAAAAGAAGAAGAAGATCTCAAACTAGCCCAACAAAGGCTTTCCAAACTATGCGAGAAATGCCACCAAACCAACCTTCCATTACTCGTCGATGCTGAATACACTTCAGTGCAACCCGCCATTGACTACTTCACTTACTCAGCTGCAATCCGCTTCAACGACAATGAAAATCCCATTGTTTATGGGACGATTCAGACGTACTTAAGAGATGCGAAAGAGAGATTGGTCAAAGCCGTCGAAGCTGCCGAAAGGAGGGGGATTTCGATCGGGTTTAAATTGGTGAGGGGGGCTTATATGACGAGAGAAACTCAGCTGGCTTCTGCATTGGGTGCTGCCTCTCCAATTCATTCAAGCATCCAGGACACGCATGGTTGCTACAATGAGTGCACATCGTTCATGCTCGAGAAGATTGCCGGAGGCCATGGATCTGTTGTGCTTGCAACCCATAATCTTGAATCCGGTAAGAACTTAAACATTTCATGTTAAAAAGAAATTTCAATTATCGTGTTTTGTAATTAGAATATATCAGGACCCATGATGTTCTTTACAGATAAATGATCTTGATCGAGGACATATTATACACTGAATTTCAGTGTATAACCCCATCAACCATTTATTCGTGCACGTCCCCATCCTCGTTCGGGGCCAGCTCTTGGATCATCAATCACCATTGAAATGATAGCATATTAAATCAATGTGTGAACTTATGCTAACCATCCGTAAGTAGGTGTCGATCAAATAGATGGGAACATCGGATGGATGTGATCTTTTAATCATTGGGTGGCCCATAAACCGGACTGGGATGGTTAGTGATGATTTATTAACCACAAGTCAGTTTATGGTTTGTACATAAACATCTTCTGTTATTCAAAAGCTAAAGATTCTCTCTGCAATGTTTTGTTTTAAATCATTACATAGAGATTAGTTTAACATAGTTTATTTTTGAACAATTTCTCCACAGGACAGCCTTTCATAATTAATATTTCCTTCACCCTCATTTCTCAAATGAATCCATACTCTTTCAGCACCTCTTTGCTTTTGATACATATATAAAATGAAGTTGTGGATTGAACTCTGTTGTGATATTTTCGGATCGTCGATCAGGGAAAGCAGCAGCTGCAAAGGCGGCGGAGCTGAAGATTGGGAAGGGGAATCCGAAGCTGCAATTTGCTCAGCTGAAGGGAATGGCAGATGGGCTTTCACTTGGGCTGAGGAATGGAGGTTTCAATGTGAGCAAGTACTTGCCATTTGGGCCTGTGGAGAATGTCATACCTTACTTGCTGAGAAGAGCTGAAGAGAACAGAGGCCTTCTATCAGCATCCACCTTAGATAGACAGTTAATGAGGTATAAATATCTTAATTTTAAGATTATCTTTTGACATTTTTGTGACTCCAGATTGTGTATCATACATGTGACACATGTGCGTGATCATTCGAGCTAGGCATGTTGCGGGATGGAACCCATCCGTGACTGAAAATTTCTTTGAATGGATTCAACCCACCATGACCATGTCCCCAAAATCTCCCAGTTAGAAGATAAAAAAAAAAAAAAACAAAAAAAAAGTCCCAATCTTTTTAGTTAGTGGTCTGTGCACATACAACGATCCACACATGGTGCCTAGGATCTTTCTATCTTCGAGACTTTTAGGGCATGGCCTGTACATGGCGGGGCCGCATCAGACCAATGGACTCGATCATTGAATCATAGGTCTCACCATTTTATTTTATTTTATTTTTTTTGCATTTGCAGCAAAGAGCTAAAGAGAAGAATGAAGGTTGCAGTCTTGGGGAGGGAGCCTGAGAAGATGATGACTTAGGCTAACCATGTATTTGATGCCAACAATGTAAAGCTTATGATCAATATAAAATATTTTGGGAATGAGCCATCTATGATGGAACCCATCAGTTATAGAAACAGTTTTACAAGAACATTGTACATAAAATAAATTTCAATCTAAGAATGTATTTTTCTATTTTGTTCAACATTTTCTACTGTTTTCTTTATCCCAAGTCCCATCTATTCATTCCAATGAAAAATAAATGCATAAAAAATCTCTACCAACTCATTAAAAAAGAAAATTAATAATAATTTAAATTAATTATTTAGAATTTAAATTTAAATTAATTACTGGATCAGGGCATGGAGATGTAACATTTATGTTTTCTCTTCCGAAGGTTTGTAGGTAAAAACATCTAAGGTGCACTGTTGGAAGAATGTATTGAAAATACTAAAAAATAAAAATAATTATTTTAAAATATTATTTTGGGAATGAGCCATCTATGATGGAACCCATCAGTTATAGAAACAGTTTTACAAGAACATTGTACATAAAATAAATTTCAATCTAAGAATGTATTTTTCTATTTTGTTCAACATTTTCTACTGTTTTCTTTATCCCAAGTCCCATCTATTCATTCCAATGAAAAATAAATGCATAAAAAATCTCTACCAACTCATTGAAAAAGAAAATTAATAATAATTTAAATTAATTATTTAGAATTTAAATTTAAATTAATTACTAGATCAGGGCATGGAGATGTAACATTTATGTTTTCTCTTCCGAAGGTTTGTAGGTAAAAACATCTAAGGTGCACTGTTGGAAGAATGTATTGAAAATACTAAAAAATAAAAATAATTATTTTCATTTCACCAGACTGAATCATGTAAAAAAGCAGGGTCCAATGAAAAGTTCGCCAACTAGCGCCACTACAGGAATCCGAGCATCTCAATCTCCAAAGCTTCAAGTAAGAATATTACACACACCTCCGCATATAAACCCCAAGTCTTCTCCTTTTATTTCCGATGCAGGACAAAAACACACCACACTTTTTCATTTGAAAATTCCAAAAAGCGGTTCAGCAGCAAAACAAAAATTCCGAAATTTTCAAATTTGATTTTTCAAAAAACCACAAATTTCAACATGCACCTCACTTTCAACCCTAGCCATCTTTGTCTAACCCATCCAATAATAACAAATCCCAACCACCTGTATCATTCACCATCCATCCATGAAGCTTAGCCAAAGCCGCATCCATATCCAGCCATCATTCCATCTATCTCACATCACCTTTGCCTTGATAGTTGAAACCTTCAAGTCTCCTTATCTTCTCTTTTATGAAAGTCCAGACATTGTAGCCTCACCCTAATTCTCTTTAGACCATGGTTGAGCTGTCAATCCCATCCATTATTGACCCAAAAAAAATCAGCTATCCAACTTCAACCCTTATAACCATTCAAGCCAAAATCACATCTTTACATCTCCAACTATAAACCATCTATATGGTCCACTTAAGCATCTATCCACCCAACCTGAAGAAGAAAACAACACCCAGATCCATAGCTCAAGTAGTAGACTGGTTGAAAGATACCTCGTTTCAACACTGAAGTCTTGGCATCAATTCCCTAGTGGGGGTGGCTGACAGTGATGTGTGAACTGACAGCGGGTGTACTAACAAGCTAACCAAAAAAAAAAAAAAAAACCTGAAGAAGAAAACATAAATTTGAGTCCATTGAATATTTAAATCTCATTGAAGATCTAATTTATGACATAGATGAGTCCGGAGGACATCATCTGCACTTGTTTTCAGGCCTTTAAATCTCATTGAAGATCTAATTTATGACGTAGATGAGTCCGAAGGACATCATGTACACTTGTTTACAGGCCTTTAAATCTCATTGAAGATCTAATTTATGACATAGATGAGTCCAAAGGACATCAAGTACACATGTTTTCAGGCCACACACGCCCAACGTCCAATTTATGTTATTTAGTTGTTGACTTTTATTTAAGGGTATTTTGATATTTTTACATTCCATTAGTTTATTTTATTAAAATTTTAAAAAATGGGTTTTTAAAAAAAAATGAGTGGTCTTAATTAATTAGGATAGACAATTAGCATAAATACCTTCATCCATTGTAATTTTTAGTTCTTTAATGAATTAATGAATTTTACTCTCTTTGAGAAGATGGAAAAAAGAAAAGCTAGATTCCCATTTCTTGTTCTTGAGTTTGGGTCAGATGGTCACTTGAATCGCTCATGGGTCGGTCCATCTCGGATAATTCAGTCATTCCTTTCTCAATTCACTCCTCAAATTTGGAGTTCTCAATCACCACATTACACACCCATACAATGATGGGCTTGAAATGGGCACACATAACCATATCATATAGTGTGTTGAGATACACGTTAGGGTATTGGGTACCCCTTTTAATTTGAGATTTAAAAAACACAGACAAACAAATACACCAGTAGCTCAAAAGGATTAAATTTATAGCAAAATAAAAACAATGGATTTTCGCGTATATATTATAAGATTTACATTCTGGTACCTTTTTTAAGAGAAACATTCAATAAGACATCTCAGTAATCGAACTAATTATCATTAGAGTACCTTTAGATTTATTAACAGCGATTTGGGTTGGCCAATGCAAGCAAAGGGATCGGCAGTTTGAGTGGGTCCCACTATGATTTCTGTGAAATCCACCCCAACCATCTAACGCACCACCCCCTATTAGGACCAGGGACCAAAGGTCAGCTCAATTCGTGATTCAAGTGGACCACACAATTGGAAACAGTGTACAGGTCAACACTTACCCTCCAAACTACTTGACCTGGTGTGGCCCACATGAATCATGGATGGGCCTGGTTTTAGGGCCCTGGGGCCTAAATTTTGGTGTGGCATCTAATGGTTGGAATGGATTTCATATAATCATCATGGTGGTGAGCCCTTAAAAAATAAAGGTGGACGTCTCCCTCCAACTGTCCTTTGGTGTGGCCACCTGACAGAGGTCAGCCTGATTTTTAGGGCTTGGAATTAATGCATGATACATATTTTATGGTTGGAGTGTTTTTCACATACACATCACAGTGGCAGCAGCCCTCTCCCCATTGTTCTAATAAAAACTGGCATTTCCATTTATATATATAAAAAAATGAGTTTCATGAGACGCCCACCCTAGCTTTTTTTAGGGCCTCACCATGCGTGTATGTGAGATCCACTCTGACCATTAGATGTTTAATCCTACACCATGTGTGCATGTGAGATCCACTCCGACCATTAGATGTTTAATCCTACATTAGGCCCAGGTCCCCAAAATCAGGTTGACTTGTAATTCAAATGGGCCATGCCAAAGGAAACAGTCTAGAGAGATGACATCTGCCCTTGCATTTTACAAGCTTACCGTGATGATTATATGAAATTCATGCCAACCATTCGATGCCACGCCAAAATTTAAATGGGGCTCAAACATCAGGCCCATCTATAATTCAAGTAGCCGACACCAAGAGAAACAGTTTGGAAGGTGAGCATTTACCTGCACACTGTTTACAATCACATTATCCCCCTACAGGAGCTTAAGTTTTGAGCCCAGGGGCTAACAGGGTATGACACACCTGTGATTGGGGCAGATTTCACATAAACATCAAGGCAACGCCAACCCGAGCTGCCAACCAGCACGGCCAACTCGAGCAACTATTAAGAAATCCAACTGAATGGATTCTAAAGATAATTACTTAGATAAATAAGGTAACTTATTGAAAAGCTTTTTGGAAGAAGAAAAAAAAAAGCATAATTAGAATGTACATACTATAATACGTAGGCAGATTTTGTAAGATTCGCTAAAATATAACATGATAGCATGTTACTTTGAATTCAGAAAAAAAAAAAATAATAATAAATTTAATTAAAAAAATTAAAAACAACTTTTTTTCACGTTGCATGTCCGCGGTTAATTATCTCCTCCGCATTCAGTGAAAGGGTGTATACATTGAACTTTTAATATATCTTTGAAAGCCAATTCATTCCTAATTGTGAGATATTAAGATATCTTTTATATATATATATATATATATATATATATATATATATATATATATATATATATATATGTGTGTGTGTGTGTGTGGGGGGGGGGTTGGGGGGGGGGGGGGGGGGAAGGTACAATGCACTCAAGCTGATTTTAAGCTCCAATGAGGTCGAGCTGTGTGGGCCCCACCATGATGCATGTCGACCATCAACACCGTGCATTTGATGGGTCCCCTTTAAATTATGAGATATCCCAAAAATCAGCCGTATACGGAACTCAGGTGGGCCATACCATCTAAAATCATGCGAAGACATGCCAAATACATATAAAAGCACTAGGTGGGGCCCACCTGAAATTTGCATGCATCTGAAACTTGGTCTGAACCCTCATCCAAGTGGCACACATAATGGATGGGCTGGATTTGCAAACCACATCTAGGTGGGCCCAAAAAATGATTATGAGTGTTTTAATGGTGCATGGCCCCTCTCAACCTCTGTATATGGTGTGGCCCACACAAGTAACGGATTGACTTTATTTTTGAGACCTAGGCCCACGATGGAATGGTGCATCTGACTGATGGGGTAGATGTTCGAAACGCATCACGGTGGGGCCCACAGAGCTCAACCTCATGGGACGTTAAAATCAGCTAGAGCAGATTGTACCTTTTCCGTGTATATATATATATATATATATATATATATATATATATATATATATATATATATATATATATATATATATAAGTTCTTCATACTCATGAAACCCTGCCCACCATGTAAGGCATAGAATTCATAGACATACGAACCCACATGTGAGGAATGTTTTACAACTAAAGAAACCCCGCCCATGATTTCCCTGTACTAGAACACATTTTTCCCTTCGTAGTGTTGTTAGGAGATGATGTAGAGTCAAAACCCATCAAGGATCACCATCTCCAATACCAAATGATGCCATACAAATATCAAATCATTGAAATTTTGATGCCCATGTGGCAAGAATGGACAAAAGAAGACATCCACGAGAACATTGGAATACAAAAGGATAAACAAGTTCGTTGAAAATTCTTTACTTCTTAGAAATAGCTGGATAAACTTGCAAACTCCATAATAATAATAAAATAAATAAATAACACTTAGTAGGGCCTTTTACCTCCTACAACAACCTCTTTCATAGATCTTAAAAGGCAATACCGTAAATCCCTATTGAATCTTTGATTAAGATTTTCCAACTATTTAGATTGATTTCAAAGCATTCTAACCTATATAAAATAGTAACTCCACCTACAAATATTTGGCCTACCGGTAAAGACCTAGTCTTAGTAAAAGTAAATCTAGAAAATCATCCTCAAAATCTTTAGAGAATCTTCAAAATCAACGAATCCTATCTTCAAAATCAAGCACCCTTATCTTTCAAAAATAGTAAATGTAGCCTTTGAAATTAAACCCCAAAAACTAGCAGCAAACTACTCAACCTGCACATGTTGGGCCCCATGGTGGGCATTGACCCTACATCACTAGCCATATAGAATATTTCTCTTCTTCTAGGCCAAAGATGAATAACTACATCAATTAAAGGGTTGAGATTCTTCCAGCCTGAGGGGAGGGGTTTTTGTTGGATGGGTGGCCGCACTTGCATGAAGAAGTGAATGGGTAAAAGAATCAACTAGTTAACCAAACAATATGTATGCGTGGCCCACTCGCTGACCAGAGTGACAATTGACACAGCATCTACCAAGTGAGGAGCACCTAGCGCCTAATTAATGGATTGGATGTTGGATACACATGCTGCAGTACTCTATGAAAGGAATGATATGACACTCAGGCTGTAATTTTGCACAGCAGATGCAAGTTTTGGATTGGGACAAGTGGGACCCATCTATGTCTTTTCCTAGTCCTCCAAATTGTAGAGGCCCACTGTGGTGGATGTTACTCCACAAATCACCTTGAAAGATTAAACACAACCCTTTGATTTGTGGACTACAATAGACAGGAATATAAATACAAAAAAGGGTCCCCATTCAACTGAAGAAAGTCCCAAGACTGGTAGACAGATCTTCTAATAAGGGAGAGTTTTTGTGCATTGTCTGATTTCTGAGTGCATTGCTTTTCTCAATTGAATGAATTGCTGCAAACGCATCCATTCTTCAAACAAGCATCAAATGACTTCAATTCATTGATAACCAGGTTTTCTCAAAATTAACCATGAACCGCATGCAAATAAAAAATATTAACAAGAGTGATGTGCATTTCTCATCAATGAGATGCATAAATATACAAATGCTACTAGAACCCACACACCCGCAATAGGCAGTTCATGTAGAAGCCACCACAGGTTCCAGCATGGTACATGAATATGAGATCCAATCCATCCATTAGAGTCCTGCTATGCAGATGCCCTAGTCCACAAATCTGGTCATTCCACAAATCAGGTGGGCCTCAGCTAGTGATACATTTACCTGTCCGCCTGTTTCTCGCACCATGGCCCAGCTTATGACCAGCTTGATTCTGTGGAGAGAATATCTACATGGTCGGACCTGTTCGGATATTGAACCTATCTGCCTTGCTGCCACATGTAGTGGCATGTAGATGATATTCCATGCATACATGTGGGCAGAGCAAAGCTCAAAAATATATATGTAGATTGAAGATTGATTTATATATTTTAGTAAGTTGCACAAAAATGCCGTGTTAATCTGTGCTTCAATCACTTGATTTCCTTCAAAGGATAGGAAAGGATCTCATTCAATTGGGTTTTGTTTTCACTGGTTAGGAGGGAGGACATCACCCCTTAGCACCTTCCAAGGCCCCCAGTAGAACTTTGGTTTCATTAGAGGCACTGCTTCTCCCGGGTGATCTTCCCAGTACTTCTCCTGCTCGAGATAACAAGGCGATGCTTTTAGTTAACGAGAGCTTCACTGATAAAAATGTAAATGTTCTTGTTTAAACATAACATGATTCCCAACGTGTTGCAGCTAACAGTCACTGAAAAGAGATACTCCATAATTCATGAAACAGATCAAAAGACAAAGGGTGATAATGAATGGCAGTGAAATGAATTTGTGATCTTATAGCAAATGCAAATAGTCAATTGAGGCAAAACACCAGCTGAAGATAAACCGAGCCATTATCATCATCAACATCATCATGCAGAGCACCAAAAGGGATTTGTGATTTTAATGCAAATGCAATAGAATATACAAACAAAACACCACCACCACCATCATTGCTTTCATCCTCATCACCAATCTCATCGTTCTCATCACCATCATCATTCATTATCATCATAGTCATCATCTTGTAGTCATCATCATTATTATTGAATCATCATCGCCACCACCGTCATCATCATAGTTGCTGAGGCTTTAATTGTGAGATTCATGATATGATGTGATAGAAAATTGTTGGTCATCATCATTATTGAGGTTTTAATTGTGAAGTTCTTGATATGATGTGATAGAAAAACGCCAGTTCAATCAGAAGGGGGGAAAAGGATATTCATAATCATTATTTTTTTTTTGGACAAAAGGTAGGAGCAGTATTCATAATGAGTTGCTGCTTCTTTTTCCGCCATTTTTTTCTATTTAATTATTTCCCATCCTTCCATCCTCCAACATGGAGTAGTCTAGCCTAGTTGCAACTTTAAGTGTATCCAAAAGGGTGAGTTGATTATCAAGAGTATAGGAACTTCAAATGGAAAGTATGAAGAGAAATAAAGACATGCTTGAATCCAGGGCAACCTAACCTTATAAAGCTGCTCTGTTAGTGCAGATCCAATAACCCCAGTATAGAATGCAGCTATATATACTGAAACGAGTGGCTTGAAAGATTTTGGACGGCGATAGGGCTCAATCATGTCCCAAAGGAAAGTTTTCTCCCACTTAGAGTACAAGCGATCTGCGTACATTCTCCATAGTGTGCTCGTCATTTCTATGGCACAAAACATGTTTGATGTTTCAGAAACTGTTGAAATGAATTAACAATAACTCGCGTAAATGTGAAATGCATGGGAAAGAATCCAACTTTTTGTCTCTCACTAAGTTCGATAATAAGAAAACATGTTCATGAACATAGACGGTATTCTAATCAAATTAATATATTGGGCCTGTTTGGATTTGGGCAAAGTTGTGTCACATGGCAATCTATGGCATGCTGTCAAGTTTAGATGGTCATGGACATGCTGTTGTTAACTAGTTATTTTGTCTCTTGTTTGTCAAACACTCGGGAACAAGGACGGGATAGATCGTAGCAGATGTGGGGAACTTAAAGATTGGTTGGTAGCACATTTACACGTGCATCTGCATATTTGACACGTTTGCCGTATTTTTTAGTGATAGATGTGGCACATATGCACATGTGGGATGCATGAACTTTGAGGTCGCAAATGTAGCACACTGGAGCATCTCACGCATGTGCATGGATAAGTGTGATCTTCATGTGCACCAAAATCGTGAAGAGTCATCAACAAGTAGTACCCCCTCTCAACCAAAGAAACCTAATCCATGGTCTAACAGCACACCCATGACTACTTGTTCAAAAGTGAATTGGTTCCCATGCACAAGAGGATTGACAAACCATGGATGTGTACAGTTGCTCCAACTGCATGTTGCGACACCTTTGCCCAAATCCAAACAGCCCCATAGTTTGAAAACATCACCCACTACAAAGAAAAGTTCTCAATAGTTTCCTTCAAGAAGTAAATATAATTGAATCATACAGTGGTCAAACTAGAAAGTGGATTGAAGTCAACAAGATGGGAGGCAAAAATAACCAAAAAAAAATAAAAATCATAACTAGTATCCAGTTTTAGGAGAACAATATAGATATACGCAAGGATGCATTTGGAATTCCTCTAGATGTGGGGCCGGATGAGTTTCTTTCCATCCAAATCGTTATTTGGTTCTAGGTGAAAGGGAGTAAACATTGATTTCTGGAGCAGAAAGATTGTAAGACGTAATGGCCTTATTAATGCCATATAAACTTCGAAGGTGAAGCTCAAGTAATGATTTCTAGCAATTAGTAGCAGGCAAGGAAGATAACAGCAAGGTTATTTATTAGTACATTGGTTTGTTGTATGAAGTCTTGCATAAAGTCCTGAACTGCCTAAAAAACTCTATGGGAAAATTCTAACCAAATTTGTGAATTCTAAATAGGCAGTAGAGGAGAAATCCAACAACAATGCACTTTCAACGGGAAAAACGACAGATTGATGGCTAGGATCTTCTAGTTGGGGATTTTTGGTGCACAATCCATCCATGGCAGGCCCAACAGAATGATGGTCTCAATACTGAACCATGGGCTCCACCTATCCAAACTAAAAACCAGTAAACTGACTTCCTTGTACTTGAAACATTTCAAGGTTAAAGGAAACTATGACGCTCATTTTTCGATAAATCCACAGGAACATGTTTAAAAATACATTGTAACCTCAGAAAGTTTCTGCTTGCCAAGATCCAAGCTTCATGCCAACAGGCCAGGCACAATAATGAAATTGTAAGGGCACTAACTTGCAGCATTGGATACAAGTCACACCGCAATCTGTTTTTCTGGATTAGGAAGAGGCATTCATTGCCAATTCCCGACAAGTGGTAGGTCAGACAGTGAATCTAGGTCATCCATCCAGTGAGTCCTTCCTATGGATGGCCCTTGGTTGAAAATAACACTGGACCGACGATCCTAGCCACCAGTTTATTACAGTGAATTCATTTTCACTCTGATTGCCTTTAGAAGGTCACACTCCATGGATAGTTCTGTCCATAGAAAGGGTTGTCCGTTCAATGTAATTTTCAACCATGGGCACTCAAATGCTCACGAATCCACAGGAAGGTTTGCATGATGTTTACAAAAACGAAGAAAATTGCTATCACGTAGCTTGCGCCATAGAAGTTCTATGCAACATCTTCTTGATGGTACACATGGGAAACATGTATGGTGATCAGAGTCGCTGATCTGCTGTGCCACCACAAGGAAACGCCTTGTTCCAAAAGGCAAAGGCATTGGACTTTGATAGCTAGCCATATAATCAATGGCTTGGAAGAGGAACAGTTAAAGCAACAGTCCACATTCAACAAATGTAACTAACAACAACTGCACAACCACAGTTGTCAGATCAATCTGATTTTTGGTCTGTGGCAAATCCATGCAGAAGCCCACCAGATCACCAGTCAACACAAATGTTCGGCACATTTACAGTGAAAGGAGCTGCATAGAAGTTAAAAGACACTCTACATAATTGGTCGTAGCATTTCTCAAACTGAAACACCAATGTTTAACCTTAACAAAGTTTCTTAGTTGCTAAGGTCTGAATACCAATTTCAACAAATGGCAGCTCCAAACCAAAATTAAAAAATGCAGGTTCAAATGAAATCCAAGGATTGTGAGTAGAGTACACGGTGCATATTTCTTGTAGCTATTTTATCAAACAGTTTCCCTGCATGTTTGCCTGTTGTCCCAGCCTGTACTCCATACAGTTGGGCCAAATAAAAATCCAAGGGCTATGAGTAGAGCACACAGTGCATATTTCTTATTGCTATTCTATCAAACAGTTGCCCTGCATGTTGAACATATGAAATACATGGCCAAACCAGGGGCCTTTCATCCCAGCCTGGACTCCATACAGTTGGAAGCCCACCTTCCAGTAATCCTAACTATTCATCTGCCAGGGCCTACTTTCCAGCAATCGGGACCATTCATCTGGCAGGGCCCACCACAAAGGACGGATGCTACAAAACCCTCCCCACCGCTAGTCATTCAATCCTTGCCACCACCCACCAGTTGTATGGATTAGATTGTTCGGTTCGCCCAACCTCAAGATGGATATAAATGAAGGATAGACCTCTAAGTAATACCAACCCAAACAAAACAAAAAAGGGAAATTCGGGCTGCAAACAATGCATATTTCTTTCAATCATTTAATCAAACACTTGATGTCCAGCAGTGTTTTCAGTAGCGTGCGTAGCGTAGCAGGTAGCGTATATCCCCTGCAGCGTGCGCTACAGGGGTCGTAGCGTGTAGCACAGGTAGCATGCGCTACCTGTAATTTTAGGGAAAGCATCGTAAATGCCAAAAAATAAAATATAAAATATAAAAAAATTGTAAGAAGGTGATTTCGGTGCCTGTAGAAGAGGTACGCCTGATCGGAAGAAGAATTCGGTGGGCCTTGATCGACAACAGTTGAGTTTTGGTCTTCCGCAGGTACCAAAAAACCTCCCCTTTTTCTTTTTTTCTTCGAATGGAGGAAAGTTTTCAAAATCAACGAGAATTCCGGCGAATAATCTGCGATCCCTCGGGAATTTTGGTTCGTTTCGGAGATTTGAGTTCGAAATGGAAACCCTCGTACTGGGATTTGGTTCCAAATGGAAATGGGAAACCCTATTCCCCTCTAAAAGAATGGCATCGGACCTTCATTTTCAGGGGCGCGGATTAGCTACTGGTTTTGCAGCTACTGAAGTCACGTCACCAAGTTCCGTGGCCCCACTATGATGTATGTTTTGTATCCACACCTTTTATTCATCTGTACATATCATTTTTGGACAATATCTAAAAAATGAGTTAAATCCAAAGCTTCAGTGCACAGAAAATAGTGGGGACAGTGACGCCACCATTAAAAACTTCTAAAGGCCACAAAAGTTTTAAATAGGCTGGTATTTATATTTTTTCTTATTTCATGTTTTTTGAAACATTTGAACGGGTTGGATTTCAAGTAAATATTATAGTGGGCATTAGGATAGTTTCGGAATCACTTTTCCTACTGTTTTTAATGGTGGAGTCCGCTATAGATTTTTATCTGCCTCATTCTTTGGTTTATGCCTTAAATTGGTATCTCAAAATGGATGGACAGTATGGATATAACACATACGTCATGATAGGGCCCACAAAACTTGGTGACGCCATTCCAGTAGCCCACTCGCTATTCAACCTGAAAGTATCTAATTCGCATCCTTTATTTTGGGAGGCTGCTCATGTTACAGTCATGAGTCGCATTGTCATGGGCTCCATATGATGTACTGTATTTTATCTCCTCCATCTATCTAATTTGGACACTCATTTTATAGAATAAGCTAAAAAAATGAATTAGATTCACATTTCAAAGGGATCAGACCATGGGAAACAATGTGATTGAATATTTGCCATTAATTTTTTTTTAAGGTCCATTGTTCCTTTTTTTTGAATTTTTTTCGACGTGAAGATAAAATAACTTGGTATTTTTATTTTTTTTTTCTGATTTTTTTCATTTTAAAATGCCGGTTAATGTCGATTTTATATTCTTTATACTTTGTATTATAGTTAATGCTCTTAATTTTGAAAATTTAATTTTGAAGAATGGGAAATTTGTATATTTGTTTTTTTTTTTTTTTTTAATATTTATCATATATATATATATATATATATATATATATATATATATATATATATATATATATATATATATATATATAAAATTAAAAAAATAAAAATATTACACTATTTCGCAACACACTATGGAGGGTTAAACGCTAAGCAACACACCGCCACTATTTAAAATACTGATGTCCAGGTGAGAGAAGGATCATACCATCCAAATTTCAGTTCTATATGTAAAAAGTGCTTTCACGGTGAATTCAAAAACAAAGGACCTTCCTTCCAATTCCCCGCCGGAGATATTCTAACAGCCCGTTTGGCACCGAGGATTTGAAATGCGCAAGCCTACTTTTCACGTTTGGCAGCAAAACCCCTGGCATGGGTTTGGATTCCAATGGATTCCAAATAGCAAAAAACTGAGGATTTGAAATCCCAACTTTAAGCTGTGATTTGAGAGGAAGAGTCTCCAACGGTTACATTGTCGACCAATGGAGAACTTTTAAAAGGTGTACGAATCCCAGCATGCTCGCTCAGCCTCTCTTTCTCTGTACGTAGGACCGGAGGTGGCAACAGGTAGGATTCTGAAAAGGGCATCAGCAGCGTAGGTGGGCCCCACCATGATTTTTATGTGATCCACTCCAATCACCAGGTGACACAGCCCATTTTAAGATTAATACCTAAAAATCAGCCACATTTGTGATTTCCATGGACCACACGACTAGAAACAGAGCAACATGAACCCTCTAAAATGTTTTCCTAGAGTGGCCTATCTCAATCACGGATGTGCCTGATTTTTTTAACCAGGCCTAAGTTTTTGCGTCGTATCCAAAGGTTGCATTAGATTTCATATAATCTGTATGCATTAGATTTCATATAATCACTGCGGCAACCTTGAAAAAAAATGGAGGACAGACATTTCTCTCCAAACTGTTTCTTTGGTGTGGCCCACCTCAATCATGAATGGGTCTAGTTTTTGGTCCTGGTGCTACATTTTTATGTGGTATCTAATCTTTGGAGTGGATTTTATATGATTATCACTATGAGCCTCGTAGAAATCAAGGCTGGACATTTCTCTCTCAATTGTTTTCTTTTGTGATCACCTTACTCACAAGTCAACCGAATTTTTAGCCCTAGACAATACATTGGATTTCCCATCTGATGGTGGGAGTGGATTTCACATACACATCATTGTGGCCCAAATTCAAAGGTGTGGCAGGACTTTTTATTTTCATTTTATTGTTAGGCTGTGAGTTCACTATACTGTCAAGCAGTTAACATGAGCATCGACTTGGACCAAGTTAGGGCTGACCCGACTCTATCCAGTTTTGAAATAGACCTCACCTAAACTCGACCGGACTCGATATCGGGTCCAGCATGTTATTTCTTAATTGCAGAATTGCCAAAGGACCTCGTTGTGTGTTGGATATGGAGATCAAAGGAGGGAGATATCTTACCTGTCTGAGACACCATTACTATAGAAGAATGTTGGGATCGCCCTTTCTTTACACCCTTTAGAAAAGATAGGATTGGATTGAGAGTTCTTTTCGATGGAGTTGGATTGGAGACCCAACCTATTCTTATATTTAGAAGGGGCAGAGGAGTTTAAGAGGAGTTTAAAACCCATCAAAACTCCTCTCCCTGTAAGGCTCCATACGAAACTGGGAATCCCAGCTCCCTTATAATACTGTGTGCATATCACAATAGCAGCACTCCATCCCTTGCACGAATTGTAGATGTATCACAACTTAGTGGGGCCCACTGGTGCACCCGATCACATTATCTAACCTATAGGATAATCCAGACCATTGATCAATAAGGCCTACCATATAGAATTCTTACACAGCATGCTTGACCCGATCTGAGTCAGGGTCTGGCCGAAACTAATCTAGACCGAGTCTAACCCAGTCACAAGTACCGAGTCGGGTCGAGTCACAACCGAGTCAAGTCAAGTGCAGCAAGTATTCATGGGCTGAAATCATAACTCAAAACCTAGGCGCACTTGCCAGAATTGTAGCCTCTCCATCAACTACACGGCATCTCATATCTAAAATGTCAAATTTGAGTTTATATATATATATATATATATATATATATATATATATATATATATATATATATATATATATATATATATATATGTACGAGTCGAGTTTCGGATCAAACCGAGTCAATACCGAGTTGGATTTTAGGTCGATTCGAGTCGAGTTACTGGGTGACCCGAACTCGACTCAATTTGAGTTTGGATTGAACGAAGTATATTCAATTCGGATCAACTCACCCACTCAGTTCGGATCGAGTCAAGTCTAAACAAGTCGAACAAGTCCAATTGTCTGTGCCCTGCTCTAGTTAACATGTTGTCTCCTAATTGAATCCAAAAGAGGTCAACAGCAAAAGTGGGTCACCGTGATGTTTATCTGAAATCTACTCCGACCACCATATACTTCACCCCATGATAGGGTTAAGATCCAAAAATCAGCCCCATTTGTGATTTAGGTGGACTACATTATTGGAAACAGAGTACAAGGCCAATGGAGATAGTTTTTTCTTTCCCGTGTTAATAACTAATAGGCCTGACTTTTAGGATTCAAGTCTAAATGTTTGTGTGGCATCTAAATACTAAAGTAGATTTCATATAACCATCAAGTGGGCCTCATAAAAATCTAGGGTGAAGTTCCTCTCCCAACTGATTCCTAAGTTCTCCCAAGAGCACATGTGATAGATATAAATGGAGACTTATTTGGTACTCTAGAAGCGTATGACAATTGATAAGCGAGCATCATAAATTGTATAGGTGCCATGTGTTAACTCAAATTAAATCGACTAAAATTGAGAACCTATGGTCAGTGAGTCACAGTCCGAAAGTCAAATTGTTTGTACAATATGTTATCTTTTATTCTCGGACATTTATTTGTTGAAACAGGAAATTGGCATGTTTTTCATTCGTAATCATCTAATAAAATATCCACCAATCTAATGGTCATGTAATCAAGTAGGCCTGAATTGTCTAAGTCCTTATTGCCAATGAAGTTCTCCACTCCTGCCACATGTCTAAATCAGGAGAGATTTGTTGCAAATTGGATGTTGTCAAGGCTTATGATCATGTAGATTGGGAATTCCTTTTATATATGCTAACTCAAATGGGCTTTGGTCTTAAATGGAGAAGGTGGATCGCCGCATGTATTGGTTAGGCTCATTACTCAGTCATCCTCAACGGTTCTTCCACAGGCTTTTTCAAGAGCTCGAGAGGCCTGCACCAAGGAGATCCTCTTTCTCCCTACCTTTTCCTTATTGTGGCCGAGGCACTATCACAGATGTTGAAAAAAGGTCAAGAACAAGGCATTTTGCGAGGCATATTAGTGCCAGGATTGGCAGTCCCTCTCGCTCATATTCAATTCGATGATGCTACTCTAATTTTCTCAGAGGCATCGCAAGAAAAAATTGATCATCTTTTTATTGCTACTCGCTGCTTTGAAGCTGTTTCAGGCCTTACGATCAATTTTAGTAATTCCAAACTGTTCGGAGTAAACATTCCCATCCACAACTTATAGAGATACGTCGATACTTTGGGATGCCGTGTAGAGTCCTTCTAACATACTTTGTTGGCTTTGTTGGGTTGCCTCTTTGCATCAGCCCCCCCCCCCCCCCCCCCCCCCCCCCCCCCCACACACACACACACACACACGCACATGCCTAAACACGTGGGACAGGGTCATCAGCAAATTTGACAAGTATTTGGCCTTCTGGAAATGCCGATACTTATCCTTTGGTGGGAGACTGACCCTCATAAAAGCAGCCCTCTCTAGCCTGCCTTTATATTTTATGTCGTTGTTCACCTGCCTAAGGTCGGTTATTAAGAACATCGACAAAATTAGAAGGGATTTCCTATGGTTTGGCAAGGAAAATCAAAGGAAGTTCCATTTGCTTGAATAGAAAGAAGTGTGTAAAGTGTTCAGTGAGGGAAGTGCAAACGTCAAGAATCTGAAGCTCATGAATTTAGCATTGTTAGGGAAGTGGACTTGGAGGTTTGCCTCAGAAAAGACAGCCTTGTGGAGCTCCATAGTTAAGGGCAAATCTGGGGTATCCCAGGGTGGTTGGTGGTCGAAACTGTCTTCCTATTATAAGCCCTCCCACATATGGAGGGGTATTTTGAAAGCGAAAGACCCTGTTTGTTCCAAAACCAGGTTTGCGTTGGGTAATGGCACCTCGATTAGGTTCTGGGAAGACATCTGGTATAGTGAAAATTACCTCAAGACTCTATTTCGTCAAATATACAGGCTTGCTCTGGACAGAAATATATATATCAACAGGTGTTGCTCTTCTACGCCCGATCATTCAGTTTGAGACATCAGATGTAGTTGAAATCTAACTCAAAGTGAAACTGATGAATATATGGAGCTTCAGAACTGTATCTCTCAAGTAAAGACTATCAATTTTCAGCCTAATAGTATTGTTTGGCCATTGGAGAAAACAGCTTCATTCTCTGTTAAGTCTCTCTACGCAGCTCACGAGTGAAGTCTCCTCATTCATTTGGAAATACAAGGCCCCTCCAAAGTACATTTGATTCAAGCGGTTGGCAAGCCGTAATAGAATCCTCACAATATAATACTTGTCCAAGAGAGGCCTGCAACTGGTTAACATTTGTCTATGTTGTATGCGTCACGCAGAATCAGTGAATCATTTACTCGTTCATTGCCCTTTCATCTCCTCTATTCTCGTAGACTTTTGTCAACAATTTTCAATCCGTTGGCGCTCGCCAAATTCTGCAGTGAAGATGTTGTCTGAATGGAATGGTATTAAGCTTAGAAAAATTAATTCTATCATCTGGTGTATGGCTATCTTTACCATCTAGTGGGCGGTCTGGGAAGAAATGAATGATAGGTGTTTCAATGATCGGTCGTCTTCTGGTAGGATTGTAGGTTCTAAGGCTAAAAGGCCGGTCATCGAATGGGCTATTAATGTAAATAGTTTAAAGAGGGTCGATCTGTTTTTTCTTGGTGGCTAGGAGCTTTCTGCTATCTCAGCAGTTCGATTCTTTTGTGTTTTCTTTCTTTTTTCCTTTTGCATGCTTCTACCTTTTCAATAAAATCATAGTTATCTCTTTAAAAAAAAAAAAAAGTAGGCCTGAATTGTGACCAACCGTCTATCTAAAATGGGACTCATAATTAGACAATTTAATTCGAAATACTTGTGTTGACACCCGTTTTTTACACTCTGATATGGGCGAATCAAAGGTTGTCGCGTGTCGACACCACATGACTGCAATTGGTGCAAGATATACTCTCACCCAAGATTATCTTTCTTCACGTTTCCTTCAGCGATACGCATTTTATTGTACATGTGAAGGAACAAGCCATCGTGCATGCCTTTAGGAGAATGAGTCACACGCCATGTGGTCACATTTATCGTGCCCATTAATGAGGCAATGTACCCACCACGTTTATAAGAGACTCATCGAGATGAGAGATCTATTATGAATTTGGCAATGATATTCTCGATGAGTGATGTAGAGTGGGTCGCGGACAATTTCATGGCCCAGATGGATCAGAAAAGGCATGGTCGACGACAGAAGTGATTCGGACCATCAGACCTTAGATCGGGCGTATCTCGCAATCCGAAATAAGTTATCCGACATAAAATATATGATTTTGGGGTAGAACGAGCTACTTTAGCCAACCAACCCTGCTATGCGGGGTTACGCAGCCTAGATTTGTGAGAAACCCCCTAATCGGAGGTCATTTTCCCATTTTAATTTCGTTTTTACTATAAATAATACATTTTAGTTTGCTTATAGCTCTTCATCCGTTGGGCTTTAGGAGTTGTGTCCAACATGAAAAGTGCTTAGAATAATTAGGAGAACGGTTTGGTGAAGCCAAATAGACACTTACTATTTTTGGCCGAAAACCTTGCGCACTAGTAGACATCATGACCGTCTATAAATAGTAAGTTTACTATTTATAGTAAGTCGCGGATTCTAGGAGTTTTAGTTGTAGTTTGAGTCTGATTTCTTTCCTATTGCTTGGTTCCCTTATTTAAAGGTGTGTAAACTCATTTTTATTCATTCAGTAATTAATTTGTAATTTTAATAGAGTTTATTCCTATTCTCTTGCTTTCTTTCCTTGTGGATTCAAGAAGTCTCTGTTAGGAGTCCAGAGAAGCTCCGTGGATTCAGAGTAGTTATCCTTGAGGAAGATGGTGATCGACCTCATCACGTTCATCCCTGCGTTAATTTGGTATCAAAGTGAGGTTTTTTCTCGGGTCGATGACAAACAACGAAGGTATGAATCAAAATCCTATGAACGGTGATCCAGGGATTTGTTATCTTTCGGAAAGAATGAAAGCTTTCCATCGGGAGAATCAGTTGACCATGCAAGGGCTGCAGGCAACCCTCAACCGTCTAGCGGATGCACTACTTCTGCCCCGAGCCCTAGGCGGTGCTCCACCACCCGTGGTTGCTGTACGACATGACCCTAATTATCGCAGAGCACTACCAGTGGCAAACCGTAGGGCTACACCAGATGATTCTAGTTCCAGCAACAAGGACATTAATGAGAATTTTGACCGATGACCAATCCACGGAGGTGATCATTTAGATTGTGCTAAACGAGACTATCGAGGTAAGGCTGAACTTTCTAGTTTTAACGGTTTATTACGTATCGAAGATTTCCTTGATTGGCTAGCCGAAGTAGAGAGATATTTCGATTATATGGATGTAACAGATCATAAAAGGGTAAAATTGGTAGCGTTTAAATTAAAATCTGATGCTTCTACATGGTGGAAACAATTACAACTCTCACGAGCCTGCCAGAACAAGGCACCCATCGCATCATGGCCTCGGATGAAACGTCTCCTTTGATCACGATTTCTCCCCAGTGATTATGAGCAAATCTTATTCCAACAATACTAAAATTATCGACAAGAAAATCGAACTATTACAGATTACACTGAAGAATTCCAGTGGTTGGCTACATGGAACGACCTGTCAAAATCTAAATCATAGAAGGTGGCACGATTTTTAGGTGGGTTGCGACCGGCAATTCAAGCCGAGTTCAGATGTACCCAGCGGGACCGTAGATGAAGTAGTTCAATTGGCAGGAAGGGCAGAAACATAACTTGTAAGTGCTCTTGTTCATCCCTATCCTTCAAATCGACCCCCTATAATGTGTCCCACACAGGATCCAGTGCTGACTCGAGAAAAAAATCCGGTAGGAGAACGTCCTCAACCTCCTCCACCCGTGAACTGCGATACGGGGAGCGGACCATCCAAACCTCAATGGGCAGCACCCACAACAGCAGGGCCGAGTAGGATTCTGAATCCTTATGCTCGGCCAAGGCAAACAATTGTTACCACTGTGGCCAACCAGGCCACTTATTAAACACTTGTCATCAACGTCCAACAGCACACTTGATTATAAACGAAGGGGGCACTGAAGATGAGGCCGCAGAAGAAGATCATGGCTTTGATGAATATGAACAAACTACTGAAGAAATAGCAGGTGGAGGTGAAGTGATAGGCGATGATCGTGGCGAATCTCTCGTTGTGAGGTGACTACTGTATACCCCATGAAAGGAATTACATCCACAGCGGCACAATATATTTCGTACTCGATGCACTGTCAGCAAAAAGGTCTGTGATATGATCATAAACAGTGGTAGCAGTGAGAACATCGTCTCAAGAGTAATGTTGGACAAGTTGCAGCTACCAATGATGAGACATCCTTCTCCGTACTCAATTGGCTGGATAAAAAAAGTGAACGAGACCAAGGTAACTGAACAATGTACTATTTCATTTTCAATTGGTAAACATTATAAGGATCAGATACTTTGTGACGTGGTTGACATGGAAGTCTGCCATATGCTACTCAGTCGACCCTGGTACTTGGACCGTGATGCGACCCATCGGGGACGAGACAATGTCTACATATTCATCAAGGATAGTCAAAAAATAATCCTTACCCCTATGGCACCAGAGAATCACCCTAAAGCCTCTAAAGTGGAGGGAAGTTCTCTCTTGACCATTCGGGATTTCATGAAGGAATCCAAGAAAACCGACAAGGTATACGCCGTAGTGGTGAAGGGCGAGGAAGAGGAACCCTCAAACATCCCTCTAAGCTTAAGACTGTTGCTAAATGAATTTAAAGAAGTCTGGCCTGAAGATTTACCTAATGGATTACCCCCTATGAGGGACATCCAACATCACATAGACCTCGTCCCTGGGGCTAGCCCGCCCAATCGCCCTCATTATCGGATGAGTCCGAAGGAGTGTGAGATACTTCAGGGGCAAGTAAAGGAATTGATCTGTAAGGGTCTATTAAGAGAGAGCATGAGCCCATGTGTTGTACCAGCATTATTAACACCAAAAAAAGATGGAAGCTGGCGCATGTGTGTCGATAGCCGAGCAATCCATAAAATTACCATCAAATATCGGTTCCCAATACTACGGTTGGACGACATGCTCGATATGTTGGGAGGGTTCAAGGTGTTCTCTAAATTAGATCTAAAGAGCAGGTACCATCAAATTTGTATCCGATCCGGTGATGAGTGAAAAACGACATTCAAGACAAAGGAATGATTGTATGAGTGGCTGGTCATGCCCTTCGGCCTTTCGAACGCACCAAGTACTTTTATGCGTTTTATGAATCAAGTTCTAAAATCATTTACTGGCCGATTTGTGGTAGTAAATTTTGATGACATATTAATATATAGTCAGGATGAGGCGGAGCACAAGAAACATCTCAGGCAGGTGCTGCAGATCCTACAAGATAACAAGTTGTACCTCAACTTGAAAAAGTGTAGCTTTTTAACTGATAGTCTGTTGTTTCTAGGATTTGTTGTAATGTCCACAGGCATTCGAGTGTATGATGAAAAGGTGCGAGCTATTAGGGAATGGCTGATCCCGACAAACATTTATAAGGTGAGGAGTTTTCATGGATTGACGACTTTTTATCATCGATTTGTGCGAGACTTTAGCACCATAATCGTTCCTATAACAGATTGCATGAAAAAGGGATCGTTCCAGTGGACCGATAAAGCTGACAAGAGCTTTCACGAGATCAAGCATCGTTTGTCTACAACACCAATCTTGGTGCTTCCTAATTTTGACAAATTATTTGAGGTTGAGTATGACA
This sequence comes from Magnolia kwangsiensis, assembly GCA_037074715.1. NCBI lineage: Eukaryota > Viridiplantae > Streptophyta > Magnoliopsida > Magnoliales > Magnoliaceae > Magnolia > Magnolia kwangsiensis. The sequence continues at coordinate 84,819,637 of CM073582.1, forward strand.
TTTCATACGTCGGAATTGGGGGAGTATTATCACAGGAAGGTAGGCCGGTAGCCTTTTACAGCGAGAAGCTCAGCGAAGCCCGAAAGAAGTGGTCAACTTATGAGCTTGAGTTGTACGCAATTGTTCAGGTGCTATGACATTGGCGACATTATCTGATTCAAAGAAAGTTTGTTCTGTACACTGACCATCAAGCATTAAAGTTTATTAATAGTCAGACTAACGTGAATCGTGTGCATGCTAGATAAGTTACGTTTTTATAGGAATTCACGTTCGTTCTGAAGCACAAGTCAGGACAGCAGAACAAGGTGGCTGATGCACTTAGCCGTCGTGCATCAGTACTTGTTAGATGAGCAATGAGGTGGTCGGCTTTAACTGTCTCAAGGAGCTATATGCCGAGGATGAGGACTTCAAATATTCTTGGTTGAAGTGCCAAGAAGGTCACCCCAGTGATTTTCATATACATGACGATTTTCTCTTTAAAGGGAATCGATTGTGCATTCCTCAAAATTCTCTGAGAGAGCAGATTATTCAGGAGCTATATGGAAGTGGCCTCGGTGGACACCTTGGGCAAGACAAGACGCGAGCTCTTATGGAATAACGGTATTACTGGCCACAATTAGTACGTGATGTAGGAAGAGCCGTACAACGTTGTCATATTTGTCAAATATCGAAGGGGCAATCTCAGAATACGGGACTTTATACCCCGTTACCTGTGCCTGATGGTCCTTGGGAAGATTTATCAATAGACTTCGTGCTTGATCTTCCATGAACACAACGTAGCATGGATTCGATGTTCGTGGTGGTTGATCGTTTCTCCAAGATGGCACACTTTATCCCGTGCAAGAAGACCCTCGATGCAACACATGTGGCGAATCTATTCTTCAGGGAGGTCGTACGGCTACATAGGGTCTCTAGGACCATTACTTCTGATCGTGACACAAAGTTCATTAGCCACTTTTGGTGGGCTTTATGGACTCGATTTGATACACGACTTCAATTCAGCAGTGCTTACCACCCACAGACTGATGGGCAGACCGAAGTTATGAATCGCATATTAGGAAACCTCCTTCACAGTATTGCAGGAGAAAAGCCGAAGCAGTGGGACTTGGCCTTAACTCAAGAAGATTTCGCGTTCAAGAACATGGTTAACAGCTTGACAGGAAAATCACCGTTGCAGATTATCTACGGACGAGTGCCTCACCACACACTTGACTTGCCCAAGCACCCAAGCACGAGCATTGAAGCAGAACATATGGCAGATAAGATCATGGGCATTCATGCAGAAGTGCAGGCCAAGCTACATGCCTCGAACGAGAAGTACAAGGAATAAGCGGACAAGCACCGGTGACAAAAAGTGTTCGAGGTGGGCGACTGCGTTATGGTCCATTTGCGTAAAGAGAGATTTTCAACTAGGACGTACAACAAGTTAAAAAATAAGAAGATTGGACCGGTACCGATCATCCAAAAGATCAATGACAATGGTTATGTTGTTGATCTTCCAGATGACATGACAATCTCACGGACTTTCAACGTCGCGGACCTGACCGAGTATCATGAACCAGTGCAAGAGGAGAACTCGAGGACGAGTTCTTTTCAAGTGAAGGGGATGGTCGATCGCCATCTTCCTCAAGGATAACTACTCTGAATCCACAGAGCTTCTCTGGACTCCTCACAGAGACTTCTCGAATCCACGAGGAAAGAAAGCAAGATAATAGGAATAAACTCTAATAAAATTCAAAATTAATTGTTGAATGAATAAAAATGAGTTTACACCCCTTTAAATAAAGGAACCAAGCAATAGGAAAGAAATCAGACTCAAACTACAACTAAAACTCCTAGAATCCGCGACTTACTATAAATAGTAAACTTACTATTTATAGACGGTCATGATGTCTACTAGTGCGCAAGGTTTTCGGCCAAAAATAGTAAGTGTCTATTTGGCTTCACCAAACTGTTCTCCTAATTATTCTAAGCATTTTTCATGTTGGACACAACTCCTAAAGCCTAACGGATGAAGAGCTATAAGCAAACTAAAACTTACTATTTATAGTAAAAACGAAATTAAAACGGGAAAACGACCGTCGATCAGGGGGTTTCTCACAAATCCAGGTTGTGTAACCCGACATAGTAGGGTTGGTTGGCTAAAGTAGCTCGTTCTACCCTAAAATCATATATTTTACGTCGGATAACTCATTCCGGATTGCGAGATACGCCCGATCTAAGGTCTGATGGTCCGGATCACTTCTGTCGTCAACCGTGCCTTTTCTGATCCATCTTGGCCATGAAATTGTCTGCGACTCGCTCTACATCAGTGAGATCATTGTTGAGGGTCAAATATTGCATATCAGACCCCAGAGTATGATACTGTTTAATGGCCCGTTTTATCGTGTTTGTGATGCAGAGTATATTTACGAGCATGAACTGAAAAAGGGTGTTGTAAGCATAGATTTAATGCTCTAAAGACACCAAGGCAAGGGACGGACTCCAAGGGACCAAGATCAACAGAATTACACGCCAGGGATCTGCGAAAATCAAGAAACTGAAGCTTAAGTGGCCCAAAATTGGTCAGGAATGCAAGATCACGGGGTTCCCACCATCTGTTCGGCTCAAAACTTCATATATAGCCTGAGAACCAGAAATAAACCGTACACGTCAAATTTGAGTAGTTGGATACCTATGTAAGTGGTCCAACGGTCAGATCAGCCCATGAATTACTGATCTGAGGCCCACCTGATATTCAGATATGCTTCAAACTCGGGCTTTATCCATTAGATGATATGAGAAATTATATGGACGGAACGGATTTCTCACGACCATCATGATGATGGCCCATGAGCAACGCATGTATAGAGATTATATGTGCACTCAACGTGCATCGGATGGAGAAGCCCTGTTAAAGTCGGTGTTGACCGACTCCTTACAAAAAAACGGCAACGGCCGTCAGCAGACGGACGTTGTCCTTCTGTTTTTGCATAGAGGGCCTCACACACTGTTCACAAGGACAATCCAGACCGTCCATGAGATTCACGAAGGCTCTATAACTCATGCCTAGGTGGTGAAATTGCAAAAGATATCGGAGATAGGTTTTTGATCGTCCAAAAGTAAGATGAACGATGGAAGAAAAACAGGAGTGGACCGCATCAAAACTTAACAAAAACCAGTCCATTCCTACTGAAATCTCGAGAGGAATCTGATGGACGGGGTGAATTTCATCAAAAACATCACCATGGGACCCACCAAACACGTCAGCGAATTCGCATGCGCAACTTACGTCCAGGAAAATTGAAATTTGAGGAAAGTGGTGGCCCATCATCGTTAATCATATGGCAGATCCGGACCGACCATCTTGTAGACCATCAAAAACCTTCCAAAGGGGCATTGTTCTTTTTATTTTAGGAGGACGCTAGGAGAGCCAGCAGGAGAATCATTCTCAAGTTTTTTTTTACTACCTACGCATGGCCTGGTGCAGAGAACTGCGTAACCTCTCACCGACTTCAAGGGCAGTTTCGCCTACCGACCCTGTTGGCCTATAAAGTTATAAAGAGACAGAGAGAGAGGGCTATAGGGGGAGGCTGGGTTGGGGCTTCAACGTCAGATGTGGAGTAGGGAGAGCTTAGAGTTTTAGTTGTTATTTTCTTTATTTTTCTATTTTTTTTCTCTTTTAATTGTTGAGATTTAGCCCATCCATGTCTGGCTAAACCTCTTAGCTAGGGCTAAGAGGTGAAGCTTGTAGCAGGATGGGAGACTTGTTACTTATGCCGTTTGTTTAGTCTGAACTGATGTTGAATTTAGTTTAAATTAAGGGAATATTTTTAGTCTTTAATGGTCTGTTGTGACTGAAATTACAATGGGTCTGAGATGGCTTTGAGTATTTCTTTTTCCTTTATGTTTATGACGTCAGGAAGCCCTGTTGTTCACCATAGTCTCCTAGGCATGGTCGGATGACGGTACCCTTCCTAGCCTTCATACATGTGATTGGTTGGTAATTAGTTTAATTCTATTATTTGCTTTGTCTCCTGAGCATGGTTTGGTGATGGAATCCATTCTAATTCATATACCTTTCATCTCTTGAAAACTAGATCAATGACAGTTCAGTTAATTTCCATGATCCGTGAAGTAGGCATAAGATCTCCCTGATCTCTACAAGTGGATCCTCTGAATCCCTAGTTTTCCATCTCTGAATTTTCTTAAGTTTTAGATAATAATTTCACAATTATTCCTTAAATTTTATTTGATTTAGGTTTCATCTTAGACTAGTTCTAGTTCTACTTAGTTTCAGATAACGTACAGGTATCAGTCCTTTGGGATTCGACCTCGGTCTTACCGAGTTTATTACTACATTATAACCCTGCACTTGGGGAGTGAACAGTCATCTCTCGTACTCCTTTCAAAATGGGAGATCTCCTCGGAGACGTTCAGAGTAACCGTGGCATTTAAAAAGATTATGAAGATCCGAAGGTCGGACTGATGTCCAAGAGAGCCCAATAATGGATTGAATTCAAGTTAGGAGAAATAGATACATCGGCCTGATTAGGCCATTCACTCCAAGTACTAGTCGAAATCAAGAGAATGAGAGAGCTAGATCCAAAATCTAGTTCAGCTAACCTCTAATGGAGGGTCTAGGACAACTTGATGTGACAGATCTTATCCATTTTATCCATATGATCGACAAATGGTGATTGAGACAAGTGCATTTCTCAATCAGGTTCCACTGAAGTTGCAAATGGGGCACCCACACGGGATGGCGAAGAACGAAATGATCAGAAAAGAGCTCCAGTATGAAAATCTTCATTGGTGTATGAACCAATTGTATACCACCAATGAAAAATACCAGAATAAGCAATATTGACTAGACCAGGAGCACCTCCTTAGGTACTTCTACAGTTAGTTGATCAATGCGAGGCGAGCATGAGCAATAGCTTTTACATAGTTGGGATCACCCACACCTTGAAACCACCTTGCCAAGCCACATGGGACGAATGACCAAAAGAGCCATGGACAACCATGGGTCGGAAGGTAGCAGGGAAAGGAGGGGGACACTAGGTGGGATCTTTCAGCAGCAAATTCCCCATAGAGATAGAGGTGCCTATCAAAAAGATACTCTGAAGGCTTCGGGATTGAGGTCTCATTAGCCGAAGAAGACCCTGGCTAATCCACGTGGCCTGCTTGACGAACGTCAATGATGGCGATGGATAAGTGACCTCGATTTCTTAGAGGGGTCTCTTCTGGATCAGCCCATGGGGTTCCCGAAATCTGATCCGGTGACCCAAATCCAAAAAAAAAAAAAAAAAAAACTTTGATAGTTTCAAGCTTAGTCTCTGGTGGACCACAAACACCTTGCGACAAATCAGCTATGAGCGAAAGATCCGAGAAGACAAGGAATCCAAATCTAGTAGGATTCCTTTTTCCCAATCCAAGTCACCAATTCTTTAGCAATCAAATGGATTCCTATATCTATAACAATGACGTGAGCACTAAGGATCCATAGGCAACAAGGAAACCCTAACTAGGGTTTCACTACCTTGACAATCTATAAAAGGAGACATTAAAAAAGAGCTTAAGGCCTTACGCCAAACACAACAACTTATCTTTTATTTACCTTTCCTTTATTTTTCTAGCATAGTTTAGCTTAGTTTGTAGCTACTACCTATCAGCTCCCGTCACAATATCTTACGAGTAGAGATAGTCTTAACAGAACTTGGATAATGTGATCGGGTGCACCAGCAGGCCCCACTAAGTTGTTATACATCCAGAATTCATGTAAGGGGTGGTGTGCTACTACTGTGATACGCAGAGTCTTAATAGAACTAGGATTACAAATTTGTGTGGAGCCTTTCAGGGAGAGGAGTTTTGATGGGTTTCAAACTCCTCTACCTTGCATTATAAATCAGGGTTGGGTCCCCAATCCAACACCACCGACAGAAGTTACAGCCCCATCATAGCTTCTCTAAAGAGTGCAAGGAGAGGAAGATCTCGGCAATTCGATTTCACAACAATGGCGACACAACAAGGTACACCCTATAGTTCTTTACATCTCCATATCCGATGCACAGCACGGTCTGTTCAATTCCACATATAGTCTTACAGTTGTATCAGTGACACTATGCATCAGGTATGGAGGATCAATCTAGCAACCAGGGATTCCAAATTCCCAATTTCAGATACCAGGAATTTTGATTTCCATAATTAGGGATTTCTTTTAAATCCCTAAATTCCAAAAATTAGGGATTTTAATCCCCAAATACAGCAATTAGGGATTTCAAATTCCCATATTAGGGAAATTCGGGATTTCAGATTAGAATCCGAAATCCAGAAATAATTAAGGATTTCAATCCAAGATAATTGGGGATTTCGAACCCTAAATCAGCAAAATTACGGATCTCGAATTACGATCCTCAAATCAGAAATACTGGGTTTTGTTTTTTTCAATCCCTAAATCCAGTCATTAGGGTTTTAATACACAAGAGAGAGAGAGAGAGAGAGAGAGAGAGTAAAGGATTTTCCCACCCTTACCTGCGTCCCAACAAGCGACTGTTATGATGCCGGAGATGAAAAGGAAGACGGAGTGGTTTTAGTCCACCATTCACAACGGAGCTGAATTCTACTGGCTTCTTTCATAGCTGAATGTAGAAATCACCATCATGGTTGCAATGGGTGTTCCGATGATGGTTGCTGTCAAAATCAGAAGACCCATTCTCCCAAGATTTAAGGTAGCCACCCCCACCCCCACCCCCTCCCCAGCCAATGGGTGGTGGTCAGTGCTCTGTAGGCCCCACCATGATGTTTGTGTTTCATCCATGCCGTCCATCTATTTTTTAAGATCATTTTATGATATTAGACCAAAAATGAGGTACATACCAATCCCAAGTGGGCCACATCAAAGGAAATAGTGTTGAATGAACGTAGATCATTAAAAACTTTTTTGGGGCCATAAAAGTTTTGAATCAAGCTAATCTTTTCTTTTTCCCTTCATCTAGGTCTGTATGACTTAATCAATAGATTGGATGTCAAATAAATAGTACATAGGGCCTTAGGATGATTTTAATGGTGGATATTCAATCACTATTGTTTTCCTGTGGTGTGGTCCACTTGAGATTTATATTCCTCTTATTTTTAGTGTATTAAACTAACATGATCTTTAAAAATTGATGAAATGAATGGATGAAACACATACATCATGGTGGAGCCTACAGAGCACCGACCACCAGCCACCAAGCTGGTGGCAGGGGGAGTAGCCAATCCGTTTCCGGTTTCATTTTTTCAGGGAGAGGGTTTTGTCGAGCCTGATTTCATTGCTTTATTGCAGTCGGGTTGCTGGACCCGAATGGAGCTCACGTCGGGTCTGTCATCTAAACCCACAATCAAGGCCCACTTCTTTCTTTCTTTCTTTTCAGTTAAGGTAGGCTTGATCGTTATCTTGGGCCCATTGCGTATAGCCAATCCCAAGGTGGACCCACCCTGTTCCACATCGAAGCCGTCAAGTCAGTGTATATTATGGGCTTCTCATGGGCCAACTTCAATTATTTTCCAATTTATGATTAAAAGACTCCTTTCTGTGTAACACTCATTTTTGTTCGGCCCATTTTCTCAAGGGACTGTTAGACATCCATTATCCATGGCTCCTGTTTGGGTCTATGACCACTTAAAATTTGTTTGGGCCCATTTGGCTTCTTGGGCTGATCCTTAATTTAGGCTTGGGCTTAAATTGGGTCTGTCTTGCCACTCATCTTAAAGACCTCCTCATGGGCCCACTTCAGTTAATTTTGGGCCCAATTAAGGCCTGATGGTTGTCCAAATGAAGCTCTCTTATTGTACGCCGACATCAGTTTAATTCAACTCAACTCAGGCCATGTTGCATACACATTTAATGTTTGGAACTTCCCTTTAGGACCAATTTTAGGATCCATTTTGTTGGATCTGAACTGTCTATTTAGATTGAAATGAGTATGAAATATGGTCATTCCCTATAAGAACTCTTGAACATCTGGATCATCAATCTACGGATACTTATAGCACTAGATCTGAGTGGTCCACTTTATGGACACTAACAAGGACCTGTATGTCCATCTGATTTAGGTAATATTCTATCTAAATTATCATCTCGTGAGTGTTAAGGGCCAGATGTGCATCGCTCATTTATGATGATCGAATCGTACAGAGACTTAATTTGGCTTAATTGTGAGCCCATTACTTATCTTTTAAAAGTTGATATAAACCATTGGAATGAATAAAGTGAAACCTACCCATATGTTTCTATTTAAGGCTCCTCAAATTGTCAATGGTCAAATACTAACCACCTTGTAAGCCATATCGGACTGATTTAGATATAATCCATTGAGGACATGATTAAAATCACAATCCTAAGTCAAAATTTGTGGGATTGAATCCGATTGTGTTAGTCACCACGGTAACCTCAATCAGTTAAAAAAAATCACGAATCAAGACTTGTGATATTGGCAATTCAATTAAAGGATTGCATTCAATTGCGTTCACGTTTATTGCGAATGGATGTTTGGGCTCATCTTCATCCTATATAGTTCAATTGAAAGCCTCAATCAATTGAATTGATAAGTTTGCTTGATATTTCATTTTATTCATGAATTGTTTTATATAAACAACCTACTAATGTGAGTATATTTTGCAACCAATACTTACAATTCTAACTCAAACGCATCTAGTTCCCATCCTAATCGGGTCCAATTATGTTGAACGAATTGAGTCTATAGAGACAGTCCTGGGATGATTACATTTGGACATTGCTCTAGAAAAATTTGAACCTTCAAAATCATTTGAAAAACAGTCAGAATATTAGTTTTGCAACCTCAGGACATGGACCTGAACACAATGGAAACAGAAAAAGTAAATATGGTTCTAATGAGAGATCCTCAGGTCCTGCAAGTTCTCGAATTGACAATCAACTTGGGATTCGATCAAGACATAAGCGGGCTAAAAAATAAAATTGCTTCTTTTGCATGAAGCCGAGTCATCTGAAGAAAGACTGCACAAAGTACAAGCAGTGGCTCATACGGAAGGACAATAATACAATTATAGTCTGTTTTGAATCCAAATCTAACTAATATGTCGGTAGATTGTTGGTGGATAGATTCGGGAACAACTATTCACACATGTACTTCTATGCAGGACCAGCTACAAAGCATGCCACCAACCAATGCGGAACACTCAGTATACTTAGGCAATGGCGTTAAAGTTGATGTTGAGGCAGTTAGAGTCTATAGGCTTAGGTTAAGATCAAGTCATTTATTGGATTTAGTAGATACATTTTATGTGCCTTTTATAAGGAGCAATGTAATTTTTATTTCTCAGTTGGACAAATCAAGTTATTCTTTCCAATTTAATAATAAAAAATTGATTATCTATTTTGACTCAATAAAAATTGGCACTGGCTTATGGTGAACAACATATACCAATTAGACTTGAATGCCTCACACGTCTATAATATAAATGGCTTACATGGAAATAAAGCAGTATCTAAATGAAGATTAAACTATGAGAATTCCTCCATATTGTGGCATATGAGATTGTGTCATATCTTTCGTGAAAGACTGAACAGGCTTGTGCGAGAACGGATTCATCGCCCTCTAGACTTATCCGACTATCAAGTGTGTATTGATTGTAGGGGTGTACATCGAGTCAAACCGAGTAAAGTTGGCCTCAGCTAGACTCGGCTCAGCCAATGGCTGACCTCAGCTCAAACTCAACTCGACTCGATCCTTGAGCCTAACTGGCCAGCTCGGCTTTGTTCAGTCAGTAGCTCGGGCCGAGTTCAAGCCAAGATCGAGCCGAGTTCGCCATTGAAGCATTTTCACAAACACTTAAACTGCAACTTCAAAATCCCACTGTTTTACAAACAGGGGCAATGGTTTTACAGGTATTTTATCAGACACCTTCTAATCAATATAAAAACCAAGAAAAACAAAGAGAAAAAGGGTATTTGTTTCATGTACTTACCTTCCTTGCCACCAGCCACATTTCGTTGAGTCATTTTATCAAACAGTTGGTGAGCAGCATCAATGGCAGGTCCTACATGAGTTTAAAGAGCCAAAGAGAGAGAAAGGATCGAATGATGAAGAGGAGTACAGGACTATCCAGAATCAGTGTCTGAGTAAGAACAATCATAGAAAGAAATCATCGATATTTCCTCAGCACATTTGCTTCTTTACTTGCATTTGAGTTTGGAAATGAGGAAGCATGGATGACAGCTTCCTTACCACTAACCGAGTCACCAAACTGGTTCAATCCGAGTTCAATTCGAGCTGGATTCGATCCGAGCCGAGCTAGGGTCCGCTCGAACTCGGCTCGAACTAATTTTTGAGCTCAAAAGATCAGCTCGACTCGGCTCGAACTCAGCTTCGAACCGAGTCAAATCGAGCCCTTTCGAGTTGAGTCGAGCGAGCTAACCAAGCTAGCTCGGTTCATATACACTCCTAATTGATTGCATTAAAGGAAAACAGACCAGAACTAGAAAGAAAGGTGCAATAAGGAGTATATGACTCTTAGAGGTGACACATACAGACATTTGTGGATCATTCCCTATAGCATCATAGAGTGGATACATATTTTATCACTTTTGTAGATGACTACTCTCGTTTCGGGTACATCTATCTTATAAGTGAAAAATCAAATGCCTTGGATGCGTTTAAAATCTATAAGGATGAAGTTGAAAAGTAACTCAATAAGAAAAATCAAATGCCTTGGATGCGTTTAAAATCTATAAGGATGAAGTTGAAAAGCAACTCAATAAGAAAATTAAAGTCGTTAGATCTGACCGTGGTGGCGAATACTATAGTAGATATGACGAATCAGGACGCAATTTAGGGTCATTTACTAGATATTTGCAAGATATGACCACCAAATTAAGTTGTGGAATGGAAGAAAGTCAAGTCTTCGATATTTACATGTTTAGAGATGTTGTGCTGAGGTCAAAGTTTATAACCTGCATGAAAGAAAGGTCAGTCTTAGAACCGTAAGTTGTTTCCTTATAAGATACTCGAAAAGGTCAAAGGTTATTGATTCTACTGTCCTTCCCACTCTATCAGGATTATTGGGACTGAGAATGTCAGATTCATTGAGGACACTAAAAATAGTAGGAGCATGAACGTTAGGAACTTTGTATTCAAGAAAGAAACGACTGTAACTTCGGTCACGGTCACTCCAGATCATGTGGATATTAATGCTGCAGCTGAGCTTAAAATCATTACAGAACACCACTATAAACCTCCTGTACAACCCACTGATGAGGGAAATCAAAATCACACCTATAAAACTGAGCCATTGAGAAGATCTGATAGAGAGAGAAGGCTTGTAAATCGAGACAATTAGACTGTATACTTATAGGAGTATGAATTTGACATAGGGGTGGAAAAGGATCCCGAATCTTTTACATAAGTCAAACAAAGTATTGATCCTACTCGTTGGATTGATGCGATGAAAAATTAGTTAAAATCTGTGAGGGACAATAAAGTGTGTGATCTTGTAGAGTTACTATTAGGAATAAAGCAGATTATTTGTAAATGGATATTTAAAACAAAGTAGGACACTAAGAGTAATGTTGAAAGATATAAAGTCAGACTTGTTGACAAGGATTTTAACCAACGTGAAGACATCGACTTTAAGGAGACTTTCTCACAAGTATATAAGAAAGACTCATTCGGGATGATAATGGCTCTTGTGACTCATATGGATTTGGAGCTGCATCAGATAGATGTAAAAATTGTGTTTCTCAATGGGGATCTCAATAAAAACGTATATATGTTACAACCTGAAGGTTTTGTAGCCAAAGGTTCAGAACATCTAGTTTGTGAACTATAGAAATCCATCTATGGATTGAAACAAGCATCACAACAAATGGTACCTAAAGTTTCACGAAGTAATTTTCTTATATGGTTTTATAAAAAACACTGCGGATGAATGTATCTACATTAAAATTAGTGGGAGTAAGTTTGTCATGATGATTTTGTATATTGATGATATTCTATTGGCTAGCAGAAACATTATAATATTGAGCAACACCAAAAAAATTATCTCAAATATTTAAAATGAAAGACCTTGGTGACGCCTCTTATGTCATCGACATTGAGATTCACCGTGATAAATCAAGCGGACTGCTCAGCCTGTCGCAGGGGGCTTATATTATTAGGGTACTCGAAAGGTACGGCATGCAGAATTGTGCTCCTACACAGTCGCTCATTGTTAAGGGTGATAAATTCGAACAATTCTAGTATCCTAAGAATAATTTGAAAAATAATCAAATGAAGGAATTTCCTTACGCGTCGGTAGTAGGTAGCATCATATATGCTTAAGTCTGCACGTGACTGGATATTTCATTTATGATTAGAATGTTGGGTAGGTATCTATCTAATTCATGAATGCAGTATTGGATAGCTGCAAAGAAAGTGTTACGCTACCTGCAAAGAACAAAGCACTTCAGACTCACATACAGAAGATCTGATCATTTGGAGTTGGTCGGATACTCAGACGCAGATTATGCTAGCTAAGTTGACAATAAGAAGTCTACCTCAAGCTATATCTTCATGATGGTTGGTGGGGATATGTCTTGAAAGAGCGTGAAATAGTCAACCAAAGCCTCATCTACATGGAAACTGAATTCATTGCTTGTCATGAAACATCTAATCAGGCATTGTTGTTACATCGTTTCTTCTTAAGCTTGCGGGTACTAGATCATTTCCCCAAACCATTGAGAATACTTTGCGATAATTCAGCTATGATTTTCTTCTCTAGTAACAATAAGCATTCATCAAGGTCGAGGCATATCGACATCAAGTGTCTTGTTGTAAATGAAAGAGTTCCAATTGGTCAAGTGTCTGTGGAGTTCATCGGTACTAACCAAATGATTGCAGATTTTCTCACTAAAGCGTTCCCTATCATGTCATTTTATGAACATGTAATATCCCTAGGAGTCATTGATCCCATGGATGTTTTCAGTTAGTAAAAATTGAGTGTGTTTTATTTTCATAGACATTAAAGAGATCTGTAACGCCCTAAAAATTGGGGGTCGAGTAGGAGCCCAACTCCTGAGTTCCAACACATCGCTTATGCAACATTGATAATAATGATTGAATGTTGTCCGTATTAGTGCATTAAACATGAATAAGATTATACTAAATCAACATATCATACTCCAGAGATAGTTAAATTATGTAAGCGGAAGACTGTGATAAATATATATTATAAGTGATTGTAAGTCCCCAGAATATGAACGTCACCAGGTTAAATAATTACATGTATAATACCAAAATTCACCCAATGATAAAGTATAATGTCATATAGTCCATATCCCCGTAAGCCCGGTGGTGCAACACCAGGTCTATGTAGAACCGCTAGAGAGTTGCAGATAGGAGAACTTCTCCTCATCATCATAAAAGGCAGGCTCCGCCTCGTATGCCTTGTCGTCATCTGAAACTACAACTGAGTCTAGTTGGTATTTTAAAACACCGTCCCAGAGTGGAATTGAGTGATCAACTCAGTGGAGCTATAAGGTAAAGGTTAACATGTTATCAATTCAATCAAGTAATAATGATAAAGCAGCACAACAATCATGTCCTAAGTACTCTTGTTAATGAAAGAATGAGATGCGATAATGATGTATGTCCTCGCTTGCACTCCCTCTACGACATTATCTCACGGTCGAGCATGCAACACTCCCGCTGTGCTCAACACCAACGCTAAAGACACATGCAATGCAGTGCATGTGAGTGATTAGCCAAGTTCTTAATTAGACTTATTCATACAGCAGGTTTGGGAAGCTAAAGTACCTCTCTTTATATCATTGACCCAAACATTGATCCATCTAGGATTGTCAATCCTAATTAATCACATACGATGGACAGTTCCAGGTCGCTGTGGAGAGGCTCGTCACCTCAGCGCAGGCCTGATTTATACTTGAGGTCACTACATAATGCTCGTCACCTTAACGTAATCCTATTGTATATTCGAGGTCACTACGAGAGGCTCATTACTTAATCGTAGGCCGACAAGTCGAATAGAGTGTCTCATACCATTGTATTCGGCTCACGAGTTTGGTTTACTCAATGGACACTATGGGGCGGCTTGTCACCCCAGCGTAGGCATACATCTCGATATGGTGTCCCGTACCACCATGTCCAGCTCATGAGTCTTAGTAGATCGTGATACCAAGGTTAAACGAAATTTTTACTGGTAAGTGGTACCTTAGATTCAAGCAGTAGCATCCATACATGGTGAACATACAATTGGGCCAATCGAGTTACTTGACAAGCTCGACTGGTACGAGCGTACGTTGAATTAATTGACATGGAGTGCTTAAATATTCTGTGTGGCCTAACCACTGTCGATAAGTAGCATACAACTCAGATTCCTTGAACGTGTCTTGTGTGGCGAAATAATTCAGCCACTCAATCGGAAGTCATTGCCGATTTCCTGGAATACATCATTGTCCCAATCACACTCAAAGGTAATAACATTCACATAGGGTAGTCATCACAAAATTGAACAAGCAATCCAAGCATCGCAACCATTTGAGCATTTTATATAACACATAGTGAACATGGCGTCATACATATGCATTTCCTACATACATCACGTAGTAATAAGATATGTTACATGAAGGGATCGGTAGCTATAGGTAAGGAAATTGAGAATCCTATCTCAATACCCTAATTAAATACACTTTAACACGTATTTTCTCATTCAGACATTTTATCAAATACTTAGACTACACATAACACATACATATAATAAATTAGTTAAAACATGTATTATAGCAAATCCTTTCACATAGGAGTTGTCACACATACAACAATCATGTATTTCAAATCAACAATCATGTCAAGCACAAATCATGATTCCATATTCATTTAAAAATTTTATCAAACACATGGAACGCATTATATTTGACATAGTTCATATATATGTGTAATGTGTGGAAAACATCACATCTATGCATATGTGATAGTAATCAAGTCAGTCATAAATCATTAATTGACATTGAAAGCCTTGAAAACCATAACCTAAATGTTTATAGTCCGCACCTTCCGTCGGTAGACTCATATCGTACTCAGTTTGAACATTACATCTTTGTCTACAACACAACGACAACCTATAATATGAAATAAATTAGCTATTTCACCATTTACTCTATTTGGATACATAACACAGATTAGGGTTAAAATTTCTTATCCAAGGACGGAGTCAAAATCGCCGGTATAACGATACAGGTAGGATGATTCGGCACGTGGAGCGGTGGGATCAAATCTCAGCATTGATCTCTCACTCTCTCTCTCTTCTCCTCACTCTTTCCTTCTCTTTTTCTCTCTTCTCTCTCTTAGGGTTTTAAAATTCGTATGGAATAAGAGAGGGGTGGGTTAAAGTCATTATATAGGCCCAGAACTGATGAAAATGGCCCCAGGGCTAGGGTATACTTAGGTTATAGCCCAAGAGCGGCTAATTCGGTCCAACGGAGTTCATCTGGAGGCCCATTTCCTGCATACGGTCTGTTGAAAGTTTCCTGACATTAGATCTAGGCTAGGTTAAGATTTTGGTCCGATTGGATTAGTGGATCGACCGCGGAGGACCAGTTTCAGTTCAACGGTCATCGTCACTCGATCAAGGCCACAAGTGCAATGACACGTGTAGAAAAATTTTCCTAATCTGAGGGAGTAGTTGGGTCAGAATCTGACAATATAAAACCTTAAATTTGGCCTGCAAGTGAACGGCTCAATTCACTTAAATTTGGGTTCATTTCCTAAAGATATTCGCGTTTCTCACATACTTTGTTCCGGCCTCAAGTTATGCATTTCGGGATACTATTTGGACTTGATTTTCGAGATGGTTGTTAAGCCCAGTAAGGTGGTCATAACCATATAGTTTTGCAGAAATCGGACTTTCGACGCGTGGTCCAGGTTTGATACAGAGTTTCGTGATGCTCTCAAGAACAACTGGGTTTTAAGATGGATCGTAGATTTTTAGGTAATGTAGAGCTAGCTATCCTATTAGTTTTGGGTCTTGCAGTTCGTATAGAAAGCGATTCAAACAAACTATCAATTAATTCAGTTTAGTACTTAATTAATTTTCGTCTAATTTCTAAATGATTCGGTTCTTAGTGATTTCTGCCTAAGGTGGTACTCAGGTCTTTGTACAGATTTTTCTGAAATGTTACAAGATCTCATTTAAAAAAGTTATTTGATGATTCTGATATAAAGTTAATTTCTGTTTCTCTCTAAGTAGAATTACAGTCATGTCTCGTCGAAGATATTTGAAAGCTTCAAGACCTCTTAAGGATAGGTACACATCATTACACTACGTGTATAATCTTTATACCATACTTTTTAATTCCTTATCTATGTCGTTAAAACTGATAGTATTTGTAAGCATTCTTAGTCTCACTTCACTTAGATTAAATATTGTAATGGCTGACACGATCCGATACTGGCAGTCTTGATGGATCATATTGTAACAGCACTACCCGTATTATCCAACAATTGCATTAATTAACCATTTGGATGTTTTTTAAAATCAAAACATGCTTTTTAAAAATATTTTTAAAAGATTAATTATTGACATTGATTAATGTGGCCTAAGTGGGAGAATGTACGAGCTCTGTAAGGTGGGCCTTATTGATCAACGGTCTAAGGATTGGATAATGTGATCACGTGCACCAACGAGCCCCACTAAGTTGTGATACAACCAGAATTCGTGTAAGGGGTGGTGTGCTACTACTGTGATACGCACATAGTGTCTTGATAGAATTATGATTACCAATTTGTGTGGAGCCTTTTATGGAGAGGAGTTTTGATGAGTTTCAAACTCCTCTACCGCTTGCATTATAAATCAAGGCTAGGTCTCTAATCTAACACCACTCACAGAAGTTATAGTCCCGTCACAACTTCTCTAAATGGTGTAAGGAGATGAAGATCTCGATAATCCAATTTCACAACAATGGCAACATGACAAGGTACACCCTATAGTTCTTTAGATCTCCATATCCAATGCGCAGCATGGTTCATTCAATTCCACATATAGTCTTACATAGACCACATGTGGCAGCCATGTGATCACATGGCATCTTCTATACCGTTTACTTTGACTGCACCAGGCCAGATGCAAATAATTGGATAACCCAAAAATAAGCCAATCCAACCATCATGCATGCCACCAAGTGAACACAAAAGTTTTGGGGTTGTCAATTTTTTTTTTATTTTTTTTATTTTTTTTTATGATAGGGCTCATCATTGTTTTGGATAAGCTTAATTTGAGGGGCATCATACCATCATGGTTTGCATCATTTAAAGCACCATTGTATAGCTTAAAAACAACATGGTGGCCCCACAAAGGCAATAGTATATAAGCATATGCCAGTTCATATGAATAGGCAGATGGATAAGCGTGTGAATGAGTTACACATGCATGGGAATAAGTTCTCTATATGCAGGTGAATAGGTTGTAGAATAAGTTCATTATACAAGGAGTTAACATAGGAACAACCTTAAAGCATAAATGGAAAATAACACCTAACAAAAGAAGGTGCATTTAACATTCAAAGTGGGTGCAATTGGTGTTGATGGTTGACATGCCTTGGGTGGGGCTCTTGGGAATTTTTAGATATATAAATCCATAATTATGAAAAATTAGAAATTTGAATAAGGAAGAATTTAAAAAACATATTTGATTCGAGGCATGGCGAAAGCCACTCGGCTTGAACTTGATTTGTCTGGCCGGTGCACATACGTGTATGATTCATGGCATAGCTCCCAAATAACTAAATTCACATACCTCCTGAAAGGGCCCTAAGCCTTATGTAAAAAAAAATTTCTTATCAACTTAAAATTTTCTTCTTGCCTATCCGATGTGGAACTAAACCCACACCACTATAAGATAAAATGTATTTATTGCTCTTATGAAAACTTAAGAGTGAAAATTTTCAAATAATTTTATTTATTCATTTTGAAACCCCATAATTACAACAGGGTCATCAATGGACCAGGCTGTCTATTTGAATTCAAGTTTTTTTAATTTGCCACTCACATGGGTATACCCGGCTTTGTGGCCCACCATGATGTGTGTGCCTTACATATAGGTTGCCCATCTGTTCTGATAGCTCGTTTTAGAACATGATCCCAAAAATGAAGTAGATCCAAAATTTAAGTGGACAACACCACAAGAAACAATGGTGATTTACCATTAGGAACTCCTCATGGGCTACAAAAGCAGGCTTACAAAAGTTTTGGATCATGCTAATATTTGAGTGTTCTCCTTGTTCAGGTTTTTATAACCTTATCAACAAGTTGGATGGCAAATAAATAATATGATGGCTTTTCTATTAGTGGGTATTCAATGACCATTATTTACCATGGTGTGGTCCACCTAGGGTTAGTATCTGCTTCATTTTTTTATCATACTCCAAAATAATCTGTCAATATGGATGGATGGTGTGGATGTAAGGCACACATTTCTAATGACGGCCCCACAGACAGAGATCCACCAGAGCTGGGCCCACTTACATAGGCCCAGCTCTAAAGCTTGGTGGTAGGGTTTACGCACAAAGGTTATTCACATGAGCGGTTAGCGTGTTTGGGCAGTGGATTAGAAGGGATTAGGTGGGATGGAATTGCGTCTTGTGTGTGCCAATTTCACTCTATGTTTGGGAAGAATGGAAAAGCTGTATATGGAATTGCGTTGGGTCGTGGTCTAATCTCACTCAATGTTAGTAAATTGTGTAGGTCTCACCGTGATGTGTGGGCTATATCTATACCATCCACCCATTGTTTGAGATTATTTTAGAGCATGGAACAAAAAATCAGGTAAATCTAGAGCTCATGTGGACCCCACCATAGAAAGTAATGGAGAATAAATACTTACCGTTGAAAATTTCTTTGGGGCTACATAAGTTTTGGATCTGCTTCATTTTTAGGCCCATGCCATCAAATGAGGTTACAAAACAAATGAAGGGCTTAGATATAACACATGTATGTCATTCTAAGTAATTTTAAATGATGGTGGGTATATCCATTCAATGTACCATTGTGTTACCGACAAAGCATGGAGTTAATCTTATCCCATGGCAACAGGGACAATCCTGCCGTGGTAATAATTATATTTTTTAATAATCCTATCCCACCTAATCCCTTCTAATCCTACCGCCCAAACACGCCCTAAATGATTTGATTCGATAGAATTTGTCGGACGGGCATTGTCTACTGATGGGGAGGTGGATACTGACAATGCCCCGTGGACCTCGGATGGTATATATGTGTTCTATCCAAGCTGTCCATCTATATTTCCATATAATTACGTGGAATGAGACAAAAAAAGAGGGAGATACAAATCTCTATTGGACCACACCACAGGAAAACAGTGGCAGTTAAATACCTACCATTAAAAACTTCCTACAGCCATATAGCTGGTGTACGTACATGTAACTGTTCATTTTTCAGTGTGGTCCACTTATTTTTATATCTGTTTTATTTTTCGTCCAAAGCCTTGAGAAGATATTAAAAAGTGGACGGACTGATCTAAGGTGGGCCAAACACGGTAAGGGGGTTTTACCCTGGTAACAGCTTCCCACAGGCGTGCCATCGTAATGTCTGTGCCAGTCACATCATTCATCGGTTTTGCCGCCTCACCTTAGTGTAGGAGACCAAAAGCAAGGTAATTTAAAAATAAAAATAAAAAGACCTACGTCCATCATTGAAACATTCTTTAGGCCCCAGAAATTTGGGATCAAGCTAATTTTTATATTTCCATTTCATATAGGTAGGAATAATCTCATGAACGGTTTGGATGGCTCATAGCTATCTCTATCTGCACAAAAAGTCAGGACCCCTTACATGGCCGATGATCCTCAGCTCGCTTCTCGAATGCCCTCAACAACACCTGTAGTAATTAGTAAATGACCCACAGGGCCTGTTGACCATTGCAGCAATGGATTAGCCCCCTGGTCGCCATTGCAGGTTCACTCCTCTCTCTCATTTTTATTAGATATTGTAATAATCCAGACGGTTCATCTCGTGGGCCTCACATAGAGGATGTGAATACTCATCCTCATTCTTACCTCTATTTCAACTCTTGGGCTGGACTTGGGTTGGACTATTTTGTTCCATCACATGCTCAGGCATATATAAAACAAATTTTAACCGGATTCCAAATTTTAGTCGACTATAGCAAAAGGAAGAAGCAAATCAAAGAAGGAAGTTATTTCCTTTAGCCATGGTCTACTAAAGTTTTCAATCAGACTAAAAGTTAGGCCTTAAGGAGCATTTGGCGTGGGATATTAGGTGGGACTAGGTTGGATTGAATTGCATTTAGTATCATGCAATTCCATTTATCATTTGAGGATTTGAGGAGGATGGGAAAGATTGAGATTAGGTGGGATGGAGCTGCATTTAGTCACCTGGATGCATGAATTCTATGAATTTTGAAATCCACTACACATTTGGACCCCACATTGATGCATGCATTCATCCATGCCATCCATTCACATGCACTGTTTACAACAAAATTCTAATTTTTATACACACACACACGAAATCCATTGTGAATTTGGCTGTCGATTTTCATGGTCTATTGTGATATTCCGTGGTAAAATTTGTATCCCAATACATGAGATTGGATGGCCATAATACCATGGTATTTCCATATATGCAATCATTGTGCAATAATGATGTCCGACATCACATTCTCTAACCTAAAAAAGGCAAGCAGGTGAGTGTGACTCTCTCTCCATACATAGGCTTGTGGATTAGCTATGATTGGTTGAGTAGCAACACTGGCTAATGAAGTGATGCGACTTAGTCCTGTGGGTCCCACCATAATCTATGTTTTTTATCTACACTGTCCATCCATTTGAAGAGAACATTTTAGGGCATAAGTCAAAGAATTGGTTTGATACAAATCTCTAGTGGGCCCCACCACAGAAAACAATGGAGAGAGTGACGCCCACAGTTAAAAACTTCTAAGGGCCATAAAAGTTTTAGATCAAGCTAATATTTATGTAATGCCCTGGATTTCGAGGATCAAGTAAAGCTCAACTCCCGAGATCCAATACATCACTTATGCAACATAGGTAATGATGTTTAAATGTTGTCCATATTAGTGCATTAAATATGAGAGGAATTATACTAAATTACCATATCATACTATAGAGCTAATGTAATTAAGCAAGTGGAAGACTGAGATAAATATATATAATATACACGTGTTTTATAACCTCTCGAGTATGAATATGTTACCGGGCTGAATATATACATATTTTGTTTTAAAATATACAAAATAACAAAATATGAATGTACGACTAATCCATATAATCCTTGTAATCCCGGCGACGCAGCTCTAGGTATACACAAACCCACCTGAGACCTGCACATAGGAGAACTCTTCCTCGTCTATGAAATCTGGCTCCATCGCGTAAGTCTCACCAAAACCTGCATTTAAATCAGAGTGCGGTTGGTGTTTTAAAACACCATCCCAGGTGGGAATGAGTAGCTAATTCAGTGGAACTATAAAGCAAAGGTTAATATGTTATCAATTCAATGAAGCAGTAATGATAAAGCAGTACAACAATCTTGTCCTAAGTACTCTTATTAATGCAGGGATGGTATGCTGAAATGATGTATGCTCTCGCCTGCACTCTCTCAGCGACTTCATTCAACGATTGTGCATGACAAACTCCCTAAACGTGAACTTCCTTGCCAAAGCACATGCAATGCAGTGCATGATCGTGTTAGCCAAATAATTGATTAGGCTTATTCATACAGTAGGTTTGGGAAGCTAAGGCACCTCCCTTTTCATCATTAACCCAAATGGGGATTCATCTAAGGTCATCAATCCTAGTTAGTCACGTACGAGAGGCAAGTTGTAAAGCATCACCCCTAATGAAAAGCAGTCGATAGGCAAATTCAAAAAATTATACTCGAGGTCACTCCACCAACACCCTACCAACTGTAGCGTTATTTTCGAAGGGGGTCTAGATCAGATGGTTCACTCCAACCCATGCTAGGACCACAGTCAGGCTGCACCGGTGTAGGTCGATAGCTCGAACATTGTGTCTCATACCACTATGCCTAGCTCATGAGTTTGAGTTGCTCACTGGTCACTATGGAGAGGCTCATCACCCCAGCGTAGGCCGACAGCTCGACCACGGTATCCCATACCACCATGCCTGGCTCATGAGTCTTAGCGAATCGTAGTACCATGGTTAAAACAGGTTTTACATTAGTAAGTGGTACCTTAAATTCAAGTAGTAACATCCATATATGGTAAACACACAATAGGCCAATCGGGTTATTTGACAAGTTCGATTGGTATGAGCGCACACTGAATTAATTAACATGGAGCACGTAGGCACTCCACATGGCCTAACTACTGTCGACAATCACCGTACATCTCGGATTCATAGAACTTATCTAATGTGGCGAAACTAGTTCGGCCACTCAATCGGGAACTGTTACCGATTGCCTGACTAAGTAGTAGTCTCAATCATATTCAAATGCAATAAGTAGTCACATATGTTAATCATAACAGTATTTAACAAATAATTCAAACATAATTCTCATTTGAACATTTTATCAAACACATTGAACATGTTGTTATACATATGTATTTCATCCATAAATCATATAATAGCAATTTATATTACATGAAGAAAACTACAAATATGGATAAGGTAGTTAAGAATCCTATCTCAACACCCTTATTAAAAGCGATTCATCAAACAATTTCTCATTCAGATATTTTATCAAACACTTACACTATACATTACTACATATATAAACTAAATTAGTTATAGCATATATTATGACAAATCCTTTCATAAAGGAGTTGTCATAAATGCGACAAACATGTTTTTTAGATTAACAATCATAGCAAGTATAAATCATAATTACAATTTCATTCAAACATTTCAACAAACACATAGAATGCATTATATATTCACATAGTTCACACACATATATAATTTATCGAATACATCATAACTAAGATCATATGGCAGCAATTAAGTCAGACATAAATCATTAACTAACATTAAAAGCACTGAAAACCATAACCTAAACATTTATAGTCCGCACATTTCATCGGATTGCTCGTTTCGAAATCGGTTAGAATCCTACGCTCCCATGTACAAAACAATGGTTACCTAAATCACAAAATAGGTTAGCTATTTCATCGATTCCTCTATTTAGATTCCTAAAACAAGATTAGAGTTAGGATTTCTTACCCAAATCGAAGTTGGAATGACTCGTGTAGCGATGGTGGAGAGGTGATTCGGTACATAGAGTAGTTGGAGTGAATCCCAGCAACGATCTTCCGAACTCTGACTCTACTCCTCACCCTTTTCTCCTCTTTTCTCTCATCTCTCACCTAGGGATTCACCTAGGGTTTGAGAAATTCGTATGAGAGAGGGATAAGGTGGTTTAAAGGCCTTATATAGGCTCAAAAGTGATGTAAATGGCCCCAGGGCCATGGTATACTTGGGTTATAACCAAAGGACAACAGTTTCTGACGAATGGGGCTCATCTGGAGGTCCATTACCTGTCTATATCACGTAGTAAGTTCCTTGACAATAGATTTAGGCCAGGTTATGATTTCGGTACGATCAAATTAGTGTATTGACCGTGGAGGACCCGTATTAGATCAATGATTGTTGTCACTCGATCAGCGCCACAAGTATACGAATAAGAGCAGAAATTTTTTTTCGATCCATGGTTGAAGTTTGGTCAAATTTTGACGGTCTGAAGCCTTTAATTTCGCTCACAAGCGAACGATCCAATTCACTTAAGTTTTGATTAATTCATTTTCTAAAGATATTCATGTTTCTCACATACTTCGCTCAAGGCTCAAGTTGTGTATTTCTGCATACTATTTGGGTTAGATTCCCGTGATAATTGTAAAGCCCAATAAGGCGGTCATAACCTTATAGTTTAGCGGTAATCGGACCTTCGACACGTGGTTTAGGTCCAATACGGAGTTTTAATGTACTCCCGCGAGCAACTGGGTTTTAAGATTTCTCCTAGGTTTGTAAGGGATGTTAAGTCAAGAGTATTAATGATTTTGGGTCTTGCCATTTATATAAATAGTAGTTCAAATTAAATCCAACAATTATTTAGTTTTGTGCTTAATTAAATTCCGCCCTAATTTTAACATAATAAGGTCCTAGGGTAGTTCTATATCCTTTTTTGGCACTTTTAATTAGTATATTATTTTAATTATTTTTTTAATAGTTCTTCATCGAGTCTACTTTATCTCTACCAAATTTTAGTGGATTTCATGCACTAGAAAAATTCTAAAAATTCTGGAAGTAGTAGCTGTCCAAACTAATAATTTTTCTACAGTTGTCACATCAACCTAGATTTAACTATATTAAAATTTTTATTTTATTTTTTACTTATTTTTATATAAAACTAGACTTATCAAGCTTCAATCTAGCTTTTGAATCACCTAAATCGAAGTTATATTGAAGGAGATATGACTTTTTGAAGTCGATCAAAAAGTACAGAAAATCACAGCGAGAGTCCACCGAAATTCGGTGCACCGGCGGCTCGCCGCCGACCGGGCAGTGGCGCTGCGCCCCGCTGTGCTGTCTGGTGGTAGTTTTGCCACGTATCTTTTTGAAATGAGCGTATCTTGTAAATTAAAGTGAGTTATTCGACGTGAAATATATGATTTTGGGGTAGGAGAAGTTGCTCTATCTAAATAACCTATTTATTTTATGAGATTTCATAAAGTTAATTGTCAAAAACCTATTTTATTTATATATTTACTATTTAAAGTAAATTTTAGTTTAAGTATTGTCTTTCATCATTTAAACTTTAAGATTAGTGTCTAATATGAAAGTACTTAGAAAAATTTAAGGTAGTGAAAGGTGAGATTTTTGAAGGAAATAGGTTGAAAGGAGATTTGAGACTTTGGAATTGAGTTATGAGAAGTCAATAAGGTGTTATGATTGACCCATTGCCTAAACACATCCATCACCAAGTTGGGAAAAATTCGAGACGTAACAATTTGTGTTTTTTCTTATTTAATGGTTGTGATAATTTATGAACAGATTGGATCTCAAATTAATGTCACCGTGGACCTTAGCAATGTTTCAACGGTGGGCGACACTCTATCCATTGTTTTTATGTAGTGGGGTCCATTTAGAGGTATACACGAGTCGAGCCAAGCCGAGTTTTGCCTAGCTCATGCTTAACTCAAACTGCTCGAGTCCCAGCTCATGCTAGGCCTGTCCGAGTTAGAGCCAATGATCAGAACCATCCATATCGAAATGAAGGGAAACAAAAAACCCTAAAATGAATAAAAATCAAATAAATGCCTGAATTCAAATGAAATAGGAGGAAGAATTAGAAACTAGTTGGTGTGAATCAAATGGCCTGGGAAGAACGTTGCTTTGCCAAACGAGACCTACAAGCCGTCAGAGAACGATGATGATGATGGTGATCGAGGGATGGATGGATGAATTGTAACACCCTGAAAATCGAGGGTCGTGTATAAACCCGACTCCCGAGTTCTAGACCGTCACTTATGCAACAAAAATGATTATGATTCAATGTTGTCTGAGTTAAAGCATTCACATGAGTAAAAGTATACCAAAACTACAATTCATACTCCAGATTCAGTGATAAAAGCAAGCGGAAGACTAAAGGATATACATATCACTGTATGAAAAACAAAATAGATCTCAACTGTCTCCAAAGTATGAATACATCTCTGAGTCTCATATACATGTAAATAAACAGAATCAAAATGTCAAAAAGAGTCCCACTGAGAAGTCCCGCCAATTCAGGCCACCTAAGAAAAGTCGTCGTGGTACTGCATATATGAGAACTCGTCCTGGTCCTCAACATAGTCCGGCTCTACCTCTTAAATCACTGCCTCACCTGCATCTAAGACAGGGTCTGGTGGGTGTTGCAAACACCATCCCGTAACGTGGGAGTGAGTAGCTAACTCAGTGGAATAATAGAGCAAAGATTAGCATGTTCTCAAATCAATCATGCGATAATAGTAAAGCAGTAAATCAAATATTCATAATACTGTTGTTAATGCAATATGACGTGACATGATGGATGCCCTCACCGATGATCTCCCTCATACGGCACCATCTTACGCCCGCGGCATGCTTTCTTCCCACAGTGCTCCACATCTTTCAGGCACATGCAATGTAATGGTGCTATGATTACCGAGTTATTATTAGTCCTTTTCATACAGCAGGATTGAGAAATTAAGGTACTTTCCTTATATCAATCCCAACACAGATCCTATCTAGGGTCGTCACTCCTAGTAATCTCATACGATGTATATTTGGTAGGTCGCTGCAAGGGCTGCCAGGGCTGTTGCTCGCACTCGTTGCACCGCTCCCCCATCACCTTATCAATACAGGCCTACTGTACTCTCATTGCTACGGAAGGTCGTCGCCTTCCGTAGACTCAGAATACGCTCGCGGTCACTACAAAGGGCTCGTCGCCTGATCAGTGTAGGCCGACAGCAAGAATATAGTATCTCATACCACCATAATCTGCTCACGAGTCATAGGTGCTCACTGGTCACTACGGGGAGGTTTCTGGCCCCAGCGTAGGCCGACAGCTCGACCATGGTGTCCCATACCACCATGCCCGGCTCATAAGTCTTTATGGATCAAGGTACCATGGTTAATAGAGTTTACAATGGTAAGTTCAGTACCCTAGGTTTAAGCAGTTATGACTCATACAAAGTGAACATACAATGGCCAGTCGGGTTACTTGACGGGCTCGACTAGCACAAGCGCATCTCAAGTCAAATGACATGAAGTGCGTAAAACACCTCGTGTGGCCTAACCACTGCCGCCAACTCCAAAACACGACTCGCATTCATCGACGCGTCATTCGTGGCAAAGATAAGCCAACCACGAATTTACTCGGTTGCCGACTGCCTGGACTAGGTATAGTCCCAAACATTTATGAATTCACATCAGCAATCATATAAGAGGTCCTGATCCAATATAAAGTTTCAAAGAGGTCCTGAGAACAAACCGGTTTAGAGTTTGATCCGAGGTTTTAGAGTATTATAACGTCATTGGTTCTACTCGCTTTGGGTTTTGTAGAACGTATTTAAAGTGATCAGGGACCATTTCCCAGCTACTCTAGCATTGCGCTAGCTAACTTACACTTATTTTTCAAAGGAATTAATCCTACGCGATTTCTGGTCGAGTTGGTACTCGAGTTCAAGTACGGATTTTTCCAGGGCGTTACATGAATGGATGGGATTGAGTAAGAGAGGGGCTTGCCATGATGCGATGGGAGAGATTGTCGAGAAGCTTCTGGACGAGATCGATGAGGTTAATGTTGTCAGTGATGAAGTGTTAAAGGTGGCCCACCTGTTTCTGTCGCTCGGATATGGCATCTTCAATGCGCTTTGTGGCCTTTAGGGATTCTTCTATAGTAAAGATAGAAGAAAGGGTTGTTACTGTGCCCTTCAGGACACCATGTCCCATGGTCCCGCACTCGCTCTAGACGACGCTGGTGGTGGTCATCGGAGAGTAGGGAAGATGCTGCAAGCAAAACCTCACGCTTAGTTGCTAAGAACACTTGAAGCAAAACCCTTGCTGCTGTGAGTCGAGTCGAGCTGAGTCGAGCTACGTCCAACTCGGACTCAACTCGAAATATTCCAAGTGCCCAAAATATGGCTCGACTCGGTTCGAACAACGTTTCGATCTGAATCGAGCGAGCTTTTTCGAGCCCAGTCAAGCGACTTACCTGAGCTTTTGCTGCTTGTGTACAACTCTAGGTCCATTATATCTTTGGATATGCCTCATTCTTTGGATCATGGCCAAAAATGATCTCTCCAAATGGATGGACGGTGTGGATACAACACATACATCATGGTGGGACCCACAAAACTTGGTGACATCACTTCAGTTGCGAGTCTCGCTACTTAACCCATCAGTATCTAATCCGCACCCTACCCCACCCATCTCTAGCCTTGAATGGGCAGTTTTATGGGTGAGCCTCACCCCGATGTATTTATTTATACATGTTGTTCATCTATTCAGATAATTTTAGGGTGTGTTTGAATTTCCAATGAACTGGTAAATACCAGGTAAAAGAATACTAATTATTTTCCTGTATATTTACAACATACCTAATTTGACTACTTATTTTTTTTACATGGAAATTGAAAAAATTACAAAATATATATGGGTCCTACTGTGATGCATTTTTCTTATCCACACCGTTCATCCATTATGCCATTTGAATTTATAGTATGAACAAAAAAATGAGGTATATCCAAAACTCAAGTGGACCACACCATACGAAAAAGTGAATTGAATACTTACTGTTTAAAACTTTGTGGGGCCATTGTTTCTTCTGGTGTAGGCCACTTGAGTGTTGTATCCGCTTCGTTTTTTGTCTCATGCTTCAAAATATTGTAGTAAAATAGATGGACAAAATGGATATATCATATATATTACCATACGATTCAAAAATTAAAATTACCTCTTTTGAACTAGTTTCAATAGCACAAATACATATGAATTTTCAAACACGGAAAACCATAATAATTACCTATTTCCAGTGTATTTACACTGGCTTTGAAAAAACAAATAGGCCCTTAGTGTATTTGCACAAAAATGGGGCACTTTCAAAGCTCAATTGGACCACACCGAATGGGAAAAGGATTGTTACTCCCCTGCCACCTCCCAATGGCTTATGGTTGGTGCTCCGTGGACCCACCATGATTTATGTGTTTCATCCATGTGGTCCATCTATTTTTTCAGATCATTTTATGATATGAAAACAAAAATGATGCATATCCCAATCTCAAGTGGACCACATTACAGGAAACAGTGTTGAATAAGCATCTACCATTAAAAACATTTTGGGAGCCATAAAAGTTTTAAATCAATCTGATCTTTGTTTTTTCCTTGCATCTGGGCCTATATGACCTAATCAACAGATTGGATGTCAAATAAACAGTACAGTGGGCCTTAGGAGGATTTTAATGATGTATTTCCAATCACTATTGTTTTCCTATGATGTGGTCCACCTGAGACATATATCCCTCTCATTTTTGGGTTCAAGCCCTAAAATGATATTTAAAAATGTATGAGCAAAATGGATAAAATACATACATCGTGGTGGGGCCCACATAGCACCGATGGCCAATCCGTTTCCCAGCGAAGATAGCTATTACATTTAATGCAATATGCAATGAAGGTTTTATTTATTTATTTATTTAAAAGCTTGTTAGTACACCCCACTCTCAGTTCACACTTCATCGTGAGCCACCCCAACTAAGGATCAATAATGAGGTGTCTTTCACTCAGTCGTGCATTTAATGTAACCCATGATTATTATTTGGTGTGGTCCACTTGAGCATTGGATCTTCTTCATTTTTTTGCACATACCTTAAAATGATATGAGAGAAGTAATGGACGGCATGGATAAATAGATACATCACGGTGGGCCCACACACAGACCTGCCCATTCATGGCTATATACGCATCGGGTAGGACGCAATCCATGTCGCACCTACCCATGTCCAGCTACGTCATTGTCCCATCTATATAGGGATCTAGACTCTTTCATTTGTGATTACCATATGATACGTCAATCTCATCCAACTTTCAGTACGGTGCCACGTGATATGTGATAGTACGTGTTCACATGCATGAATCTGTGCACATCGGTGGCATTTACTGGCATCGTGTATTACATGCACTTGGACGGCCAGTACACGTACTAACTTGTAAGACCTGTATTTTAGTCCGTACCGTTCCGTAGGCTTCCGCGGTCTTACTGGTCGAATTTCGGCAACCTTCGACCCTTAACTAATAGTCACACGCGACCCTTATTCATACGCCGTCAACCCGAGTCGACTCAACCCAAGACCCGTACCCTAGCGACCGCGTCGTCGCTGCGGTTCCGATGCCGCAACTCGCGTGCCGAGGCAATACCCTGGTCGAGAGATGTGGGCCAACGTTCGGTGCGAGGAAAACGCAGCGCGTTGCGAAACCCAAGAGAATCTCTACGAGATATCACATCAATCCATCAATCCATCACATGTCAAGTACACATCACCTTTCACCCATTCCCAAGCAACCACAAAAGTCAAGGATTTCTTACAAAGCCCATACCTCCCTTACACAAAAAGCCTCAAAAGTCAAGGTTTTCTTACACACCCATCATTCATCCACCCATTCATCACCCATCTTTCTCTACAACACTCTCTCTCTTTCTCATTTCTCATCTCATTCTCTCCAAGCAAAATTCCATACGTATGAGCTCTCCCTCCCTTTCAAAAAAACTCCAAGGTGGCCCACTTTCCTACCCCACCACTCCCATCTCAACCCTCCATTTCTCATCTCCTCCATTGAAATCCAAGCTAAGGTCCTAAGGAACCCCTTGGAGCAAGAAGATCGGACGGTGGGTGCTTAATACTATTAGATTTTTATGTTTTTGAGATGGGCCAAGTGAGGCCAACCGATCAATGGTTTAGATCTCACTTGGGACCCTAAGATGTGGCCGATGACCCACTAGGATCATCATGATCATTCCATGATGGGGCCATTCTCCATGGACCCCATCATGATGTTTATTGCATTAGGAAGGTCATCTAGATCGTCCATTTTGGTCGAGAAAGGAACTCCACCGTTGATTTGTAGATTTTGGTGGTCCCACATGCTTTAGGGCCCACTTCATGTACGATTCATTGCAAGGGAGGGCCCATAATGTCGGGGTCCCTCCATCAAGCGTGTCCCACCCTCTGTCTCTCTCTCTCTCCCTCTCATCTTTTATTTTCTTATATGATTGATGAGTCTATGTGGCCCACTTGAATGAGCCCCACCATGAAATATGTATTTTATCCAAGCCCTCCATGAGTGGGGCCCACCTTAGATATATCATTCATCTTGTGGTGGCCCACATAAACACAAAAAAAAAAAAGAGAAAAGAAAAGAAAAGAAACGTCCAGACGCTGGACGTTCCTGTAAAAAAGAAAAAAAGAAAAAAGAAGCCTTTGGGTGGTCCACTTGCTTAGGCCCCACCGTGATGTATGTAATCAATCCACGCCGTCCATCCCATTCTCCACCTAATTTTATGCGTTGGGTCAAGATTTGGAGCCAATCCAATCACCTGGTGGGCCATAGCGTCGAAGATTGCATCATCACCATTCAAATATCATTTTCTTATTTTATTTCATTTTCTAAACATATAAAAATTTGAACTTTACACTCATTAGAATGGCCTCGAGCCACTGAACGCAATGGCCGAGGTGGATTTTTGTAAAGCGGGCCTCACGTGCGAAAAACCCCAAAAAAGGGGTTTTTCCCGATTTTTTAAAGAGGTAGAGCCTCTGCCTCTCTCTCTGTCAGCGGCAGCAGCTGCACGCTGCTACGTGCAGCGTTAGGTGGGCGGGCGGACAGCCACCCATAGCCCTGTATGTGGGCCCCACAGTGATGTTTATTTGTAATCCAATTTGTTCATGAGGTGGGCCCCCTCCTCAGGTGGGCCCCCTCCAAGTTTCAGCCACACCCAAGACTCATGTGGCCCACATCATTGGAAACAGTGCTGTTTGAACCTCTACCATTAAAATCTTTTTGGGGCCCACAGAAGTTTTGGATCAAGCTGAAATTTATATTTTCTCTTCATTCAGGTCTGAGTGACCTTATGAACAGCTTAGATGGCATTGAAACATTGAGGTGGGCCCCACATGGGACCCACAGTGATGTATGTGTTTTAAATCCACCGTCCAGGCGGACGGTGGTACCCACCTTGAGGTTTTGTTTTGGCGTCCACCGTCCAGCAGACGGTGGAGCCCTCTTTGACGAATGTGTTCTGTTCGCGCTGTCCAGTGACAGTGGGACCCACCATGCTGCATGAGATACATCCAGACTGTCCATCCACTTGGTAAGATCATTTTAAGGCATGAGTGTAGATTGGGTGGGCCACCTATGTTTGGGTTAGGCCCATTTGATTTTGTAAAAGGCCTATGGGTTACGCCCATTTGATTTACAAAAGGCCTATGGGTTAGGTTAGGCCTATTTGATTTATGAAAGGCCTATGGGTTAGGCCCATTTGATTTATAACAGGCCTATGGGCTAAGCCCATTTGATTTATTTAAAGGCCTGTGGGTTAGGCCCATTTGATTCATATAAGGCCCATGGATTTGGGCCCATTTGATATATAAGGCCTATGGATGTGGGCCCACTTGATAGATAAGGCCCATAGGGTTAGGCCCATTTAATATGTATGAAATCCATGGAATTAGGCCCATGGGTTATGACCCATTGCAATATACCTAAGGACCATTGGTGTGGTCCATTTATGTGGCTCAATTCATAAATAAAAGGCCCATATGATATGGTCCATTTGATATATTTAAGGCCCAATGGGATGTACCTAAGGTCCATTGCAATGTGTGACCCCGACACGGATCATGTAACGATGTTTACGACGATCGTGCCTTGGGAACAATGATGGTTTGACGTCCACATTGCGAGTGTAATGCTGGTTGGATGTTCGCATTATGACTCTCCTTAGGACCTTTGATAGGCGGTACTTGCTGTGTATAGGCCGTCTAGGCCCATCTGCATTGTAAGAATGGTTCATTACTTATTTACATGTTTAGTATAGTTTCATGACTCATGATCATACGCATCATATGTATGCTTAATATGAGAATTGCTTGATCATAGCATATGCCTTTGGGCAGGTTGTTTATGGGCTCCCGGTTAGGCGATGTTGCCCTACATGAGCACACGATATGCACAGGATTTGATGCATGACTGGATAGTGTGAATCATGCATATCGCATTTGTATGACATGAATATTGTACGCCCTAGCGACATCGGGGTCGTAGCTTCCACGGACGTATCATGGTTGGCAAGATTGGATACCGAAAATCTTGTTCTACATGGGGTGCTATAGATATCCCTGGGTGAAAGTCCCTAAACCCTTATGGTACCAAGAGGTTGCTCCAACGTCTAGACTGAGTGGGTAGATGAGCGTTGAGTGCCGATTACCAGACGGTCGCGTTCTCCACTGTGTCGTGGTCGGTTGGAAGAGGGTACGGCCTTACCCACCCGAGTGTAAGGGGCAATGCTAGGCTAAGTTTGACCAGCTCGAGGAATGGATCCGCTATCAACGAGTCGTGCCCGATATTGGCAGATGGATAGTGAGGTCTCTTTCACTTACCTTATTGCGTGCGATGTGGCGGCGATCTGGTTTAGAGTGTACTAAACCCCGGTGATATCCCAGATTTGAGCTGTATTGATGTGTGGACATAGATGAGGATTTGTATGCTTAAGTTGCATTTCACATCGCATGGTCTTGTGATGGCCGATATCATTCATGTCTTGCATCGCATAGCCTTGGTACGGCTCATGATATTTATGGATCCATCTGCATATTCTGCATTACTTTGATATTGCATGATCATATTATTACCTTGCACACACACTTTCACCACCCTCTAAGCTTTCTATAAGCTTATGCACTACCGTTGCGTGCAGGTGACGTTGGATCGCAGCAGCGCTGAGGCTTAAGCACGTGGCAGATTACTCCAGAGTTTTTGGTCTATCATCATTGTATTTCCCTTTATGCTCATTGTACTTGTAAAGTTTTTGATCATAGTGGAAATGTAATGGAGTTTTTGGTTGTTGTTTGTGGGTTATGCCTTTGGTTATGCTTATCACGAATCAAACTGATCTTGAAAATCCTCCTGGTAGCGTCCCAGGATCGGAACCTGGCAAATAGGAGCTGGGAGCTGAGAATGGGGTTCTACGGAGGCTGTCGACGCCGGATTCGGCGATCGAAAATTTTGTGAGCCTGGTTTCCGAGTTTGGAGCGTGACCTAACTCATATACAATATCTTACTAATTAGGGGTCGTTTGGCCACAAGCATTAGGTGAGATTAAAGTGGACGAAATTAAAAAAGTAGTAGTTAATGCATGTTTAATGTATGCTATATAAATTTGGTTTATCTCATATTTTGTAATGCCATGTTTGAAAGATATGAGAGTACCTTTTGTCTCACGAGATTGGAGAAAAGTCATGTTTGGAAAGATACCGTGGGATTGCAAAAGTCATTTTTCAAATACCCTCGGAATTGCTAAAGTCATGTTTGGAAGTAGACTCGGGATTGCAAAAGTTACATCCCATTTCTCCATATTCATGTTTGGAAATAGACTCGAGATTGCAATTAGATTGTACACAACCCACATACATTGTTCATATGTGGCACACCATCGCCTCACCTTGTCAATTAATTTATATTAACACCCAATTAATGAGGGAGATTTGAAGAAAAATTGTGCCCCATCACAAGATAGATCATGGATTGTAGACACCTATACTTAAGCACAAACATGTAACATAAGAGAGAGTACTGTCGTCCAAGTTAAAAGTTGCAATAGATAACAACGTCCATGCAAACAGCGTAAGTGAAATTCCTATAGTTTAATCACAACATACAATGCGAAAAAAGAACAATGATCGAAACGAAAAAGAAAACAAAGGTCGTCCCAATGATCGAATTTAAGTCATCTGTGGATGTACCCTCTGAAACTGTTGTAAGTGTCCCGAATGTTATATTCAAGTCTTCCGTTGATGTACCATGTGGAACTGTTGTTGATGTCTGACGTTGAGGTTAGGTTGAGATGTCTAAGTTCTGAGTTCGAATATTTACGTAAAACTTTATGTCAGTAAGGGGAGACGTCTTCATCACTCATCTCTAGCCTGATCTAATTGATGTATAGGAGCTTAAAAAATTCTCTCATTCCTCTATTGCATCCTTCAAACATGTGAACAAGTGATGATTATTGCTGCTAAATCCTTCAACCTGCAGTCGTGCTTCCTCCCATGAAGTATATATGTCAGGCCGACGACCAACATATATAATATAATACTTTTCCTTCAACATCTGCATTAATAATTAAAACATACAATATTGTTAATACAATGATATACGCATATGTCATACCAATGGGCATTCAATTAGTTTAAGTAAATAAGTAGTTAAAAAAATAGTAAAATGATATAGAAAATCATACGAGTCTAAAAGGTTTAAACATCATATCCACTACAATGATAATTAAAAATATTACATGTCCACCTATGCTAATACCATAACCAAATATCCAGCGTACTATTTAAGCAAATCCTAAATAAATCATTTACTCAATCACATAACAACTAAACTTCAAATTGCAAATTGTCTTATATGATATAGGGAAAAATGAGCGTCTCATCCAAATATCCAGCGTACTATTTAAGCAAATCCTAAATAAGTCATTTACTCAATCACACAACAACTAAACTTCAAATTGCAAATTGTCTTATATGATATAGAGAAAAATGAGCGTCTCAATCCTAAGATGAGCGGCATGTGAACTTAAGGTGGCTTATTTTCACCGGGTGGGCCCCATACATTCTAAGCAACTTTTTTCAGCCAATCATGCTAATCTTGTCCTCGTAGGTTAACAAACATGGCGGCAAGCTGCTCATCCCTGGAGAGTAATTCACTGACATTGAATAGGTCAGTTTATGTTAGTCCTTCAACATCTTTTAAGGCACTTATCACTCTAGTCATTGGATTAGCTTCCTTATCGTCACCCATGCGAATGCCAAATTCATGCATTACATTAGCAACATTATCTATAGATACACCGAGTACCTCATAGGGATTAATGGGTCACATCATTTTCTTAGAAGACCTACCACTACGAGTAGTGTTAGAAGCTGAAGGTGAGGTTGGACTATTGCAAAATGATCGATTTAAATTAAAACGGTGATTGTCGCTTGAGTAGTGTAAATCCTGTCCGGAATCACCCAAATTATCCAAAGATGGATCACTACGTCAAAATGGCCAATTTGCGACATATTAAGTCCGTCGCAAAAATCTCTTGATTTAACGACGGATTTAATTCGTCGCTAATGCAGAAAGTCCGTCGCTAAACTCTTCTTGGAAAATCTGCAGTTCGAACGTCGCAGAATTTAGTGACGGATTAAAATCCATCGCTAAAATCTGATTTACGACGGATTTTTATTCGTCGTAAAAATTTTGATTTGGCGCCGGTACTTGAATCGGAGCAAAATCCCGCCCAAAATACAAAATGGCCCTATTTTCTGTTGATTTTACGACGGTTAGGTCTGTCGTAAAAGGACTTTTGCCTTCCCATTATTTCTTTTTTTCATTTTTTTTAGAATATAATGGAAAATTAAGTTTTTTTTAGTCTAATAATTGTTTTTTAATAGAATTTCAATGATATAATTGTACATATTTGTATCTATGATTATTTTTTAACAATATTTTTTTTTTCATTTTTTTAAGAATATGGTGGAAAATGCAGTTTTTTTATACTCTAATAATTGTTTTTTAATAGAATTTCAATGGTTTAATTGTACATATTTGTATATATGATTATTTTTTAACAATTGATTGAATGTAAAAAGAAAATTTATTTTGTTTTTATAATAAATGAGTGGAATTTTTATTTTTATTTTTTAATTAAAACTATTATTTAAATGATTTTTAATATCACATGAAAATGAATATTGAGAAGTTTAAAAATTTTAACAATGTTTGAGAAAAAATTAGATTTTGAAAAAATAAAAATCGTGATTTAATAAAAATCTATTTTGTGGGAACAAAAAAGAATATTTAATAAAGTTGATAAATTTGAAAAAACAAAAGCATTTGATTTTGAGAAAAAATAATATCCTGAAATAGAAAATTAAAAATATTTTTAAAAATGTGAAATTTTCACAATGTTGAAAAAGGAAAATATTTTAAAAAAGAAAATGAGAGTTTGAAATTTGAAAAATAAAAAAAATATATTGTGAAGTTCAATAAAAATTGACAAGTTCGAATAAAATGCTTTTTAAAAAATGGAGAAGTGAAAAAGAATTGAAATTTTTTAAAATAAAATGATATTAAAAAATCGATACTTTTTCAAAAAACAAACATTTTGAAATGAAAAATAAGTAGGTTGAAAATTTTTGTGATTTTGAAAATTTATTGAAAATGTTTAAAATTCAAAATTAAAAGAAAAAGTTTTTCATAAAAACACTAAGATTTTGAAAATATATATATAATTTTTTTAAAAAAATTGAAAAGTTGAAAACAACATGATGCTTTTGAAGAAAAAAATCGGCATTTTGGAATTTTTGGGAAAAAAATTAAAAATTGTGAAAATTTAAGATTTTTTGAAAATAAAAATTTAGAATTTGTATTTTAATTTATTTTTAAAATATTTTATAATAAAAATGTTATTTTGTTAAAAGTTTGATATTTATCTGTGGAAAAAATATTTTTAATAAATTATTAGGCACATCTACTAATTGAACATTTAACCGTTTTTGGACAATCGAATTAGTCCAAATTGAAGAGTAAACAACTTCATATGTTTAAATCAAATTTCACTCAAATTGTTGATCAATCTTGTATTCACAGTAACTTTCTCACATGTAGCTAGCTTGATTGGGGCAAGTAACTAGTCAAATTGAGGGTATTGATCAATAAAATAGAGTAAATGGACTATATATATATATATATATATATATATATATATATATATATATATATAAAATGGGCTAAATATTATTGTCAAAATTGTGACCCAACTTATTGGCCTCGCGAAAACCTACGAATTGATGTTAATAAGTTTTGTGGGCCCCCATCATGATGTGTGTCGAACATCAACACCGTGCATTTAATGTGTTCCCTTTAGGTTATGAGATATCTTAAAAAAATCATCCGTAAACGAAACTCAGGTGGACCATACCATCTAAAACTATGTCAAGACATCATAAAAAATATAAAAGCACTTGGGCCCACATGAGTTTTGGATGCGGCTAAAACTTAGTTCGACCCCTCATCTAAGTGGGACACACATGATGAGTGGGTTGGATATGTGAATCACATTAAGGCAATCCCAATATATGATTATGAATGTTTTAAGGAAACCCCTCTACATTTAGGTGAGTTAGTTATTACCTTTGCCAAAGTAAACTTTGTGGGGTCCACCGTTATTTATTTATTTATTTTATCCATTTCGTTTATCTATGTTAACAGATAATTTGAGGTCTAAAAAACAAAAAGGAAGCATATCCAAAGCTCAAGTGGACCACACCACAAGAAATAGTGTGATTGAACCTCTACCGTTGAAAAATTCCTGCGCAAGGATGCTGGGTGGGGCCCAACACCATATGTTTGGAAAATCTACTCCATTCATCCGTTTTTAGAGATTATTTTAGGATAAGAGACTAAAAATGAGTTGGATCTAAAAATCAAGTTGGTCACAAGAGAGGAAACAGTGGGAAAACAAATACCTATGGTTGAAACCTTCTGAACTCCGCCTTGATGTTTATGTGCCATCCAAACAGTTTATAAGGTCATTAACAGTGGCAATAAGTGAAAATACAAAAGAAATATTAATTAAAAAAAATCCTGAAACAAAGCTTTTTATGACTGTAAGAATGTTTCAACGGTTCTCACTGAATCCCCACTATTTCATCTCGTGTGGCCCACTTAAGTTTTGGATACACTTCGTTTCTAGTATTTTTTTCTAAAATGAGCTCTATAAACAGATTAACGGCTTTAGCAGCAAATCCACGTCCCCTGAAGCGGGCGCGGATAGGCTACTGAAAGGTTGAGTAGACAGACGTCACTAAGTTCTGTGGGCTCCTCCATGATGTATGATTTGTATCCACGCCGTACATCCATCCGGAGAGATCATTTTAGCATGAGACTCAAAGAATGAATCACATCTAAAGATCCAGTGGACCCCACCAGAGAAAACAGTGGGGAAAGTGATACCACCGTTAAAAACTTCTAAAGGCTACAAAAGTTTTAGATCAAGCTGATATTTGTGTTTTCCGATCTTTAATGTCTTTTTTAACTTTTGAACAGGTTGGATTTCCAAAAAACATTATGGTGGGCCTTAGGAAGGCTTCAACGGTGGGCATCAATCTTCCCTTTTCTTTGGTGGGGCCTACTAAAGCTCTGTATCTGCCTTGTTACCTGGGTCATGCCTTAAAATAATATCTACAAATGAATGGACGCTGTGGATACAACAAATACATCACAGTGGGGCTCACAGATCTGGTGACGTCACTTCAGTGGCGACTCTGGCGACACAACCTGTCAGTATCGAGTCCGCGTCCCCATAAAACGGGGAGCGGATTGGCTACTCCCCCTGACTCGGTGCTCTGTGGAGCCCACCATGATGTATGTGTGTCATCCATGCCGTCCATCTATTTTTATATATCATTTTATGATGTTAGAAAAAAAATGAATTATATCTCAATCTCAAGTGGACAACATTACAGGAGACAGCTTTGAATGAATTTTCACCATTAAAAACGTTTTGGGGGGATAAAAGTTTTGAATCAAGCCGATATTTATTTTTTCCATTCATCTGGGTCTTTATGACCAAATCAACATATTGGATTTCAAATAAACAGTACAGTGGGCCTTAGGAGGATTTTAATGGTGAATATCCATTCTTTTTTTTTCTGTGGTGTGGCCCACCTAAGATTTATATCCCTATAATTTTTATTATAACTCCATAAAATGATCTGTAAAAATGGATGAACGTAATGGATGAAACACGTACATCATGCTGGGGCCCACAGAGCACCGACCACCAGCCCCGTGCAGCCAATCCGTCTCCCCTAAAACGAGACCCCTTTCTCCCTCCCTCTCCCAGCGCCGGCCCTAGAGATCTCTGCCATCTCTCTCTTCCTGTCGATCTCCTCACGAACATCAGGTAATGATCTCGCTCTCTCTCTCTCAATCGATTGATAGCGGTGGTTCTCTCAATCTGTCTCTCAATCGATTGATAGTGGTGGTTCTCTCTCAATCTCTCTCTCCCAGCGCCATGATTGGAAACCCCCTGGATTCGGAACCCTCATGATTGGAAACCCTCTGGATTCGGAACCCCCATGATTTGAAACCCCCTGTTTTTATGGGTGTTGGGTTTATGTGTAATTACTGAGTATATAGATAGGCCAATGGTGTTCTTTCCCTCTTAAAAATATTTTCGGTTCAAGTAATCCACATAAAGAAGTCCATCTCTACTAAAAAATTCAAAGTTCTAATCAATTTTATCAACGAGCAATCTCCTTTTTTTTTCTTTTTTCTTTTTTTTTTGGTGGGGGGGGGGGGGTGATTTTCCCAAATTTTATTTTGAATAAAACAAGTTTAATTTGGTTTACTCAAAACAGCGAGTTTTTTGCCTATCTGCCGAAAAATATGGGGTTTTAAATGTTTAATCAATTATATGAGATTTTTCTTTTTTCATAAAGATGAGTTTAAAAGGAGTTTTGCTACTCTAGGAGAATCTCAGAGAAAGAAGCTGTTCGGCTACAGCACTTGCATGTGGTTGAGTTTGCTTTCACATAGTATGGCCCACTTGAGTTTTGAATTGAAAAGAGAAAATGAGTGGATTTACAAGATGGATGGACTGGATGCTATGGATAGGATTGTCTCATGACTTCTATTTTTAAATCATGGATAGGATTGCATCATGGGTTTTATTTTTAAAACATGGGACATTGATATAATGGATAGGATTGTCTCATGAGCTTTACTTTTAAAACAAGCTAATCCAACCATCATATGGCCACCTTATGAAATGGAAACTTTTTTTTTTTTTGGTTTATTATTATTATTATTATTATTATTATTATTTAATCTCTGTGTGTCCCCGGCCAAAATCTCATGTATCCAAAACTCTAAATAATTGTGTCTTCAGCCTTTTTTTTTTTTTTTTTAAATGTGGTTGTATATTCCTTGAAGTTGCTGCAATTTTCCAGTTGTATTAAAGCTATGATAGGTGGATCCTTGTAGAAACAGAGTGCAAGATACTTAAACAAGGAAAATGATAAGGGATCCACCTTTCCTTTTCCGAACATTTGAAATCCATACTTGCTTGGGGTATTTTTGCACCTTTTAATACTAGTTGGTTTTACAAACCCAAGTACTTCCATTTACACTTGTCCTTTTGGTGATGCTGTTAAGAAAGATAAACTATTGCAAATGGTGAGATTTGGTGCTAAGATGGTTTTCATTTTAAGGATAGTACTATGAGAAAGTACATGTTGATTTCCCTAATTTTGATATTTGAAGATGGGCACTATGAGTTGCTGCTGATGTATTTAATTCTTTCACAAGTTTTGTTTACTGTTTTACAAAAAGAAAGACTTGAAAGCTTACACTGATCGGATTTTAGTTTGGATCACTCTTATTTTCTTCGTAAATTAAATGAATTCCATTTCTAAGTTGCTTCGTTATTGGTTGGAGGTAATTCATCCATGTTTCTTCAAATGATTGTAATGATGTGCTGCATTATCTTCATTCATATAAAAGATTAATTATAACATCCCGAGTTGAGAGTCATGACTTGGCCGAGTTGGGCATATTTTGAAGGCTTATTTGTGGTTCCAAACTAGGGTCTACGTTTACTCTGACAAGTCATGTCTAACTCAGATGAGTCATTAATCCATGTCATCTGGAACAAATGGCTGAACTGTTCTTGGACAGTTACCATCCATAAGAAAATTTTAGTCACTTGAGTCTTTTCTAATTTTTACTATATATAATGTGATTAGCTTTTCTTGGCCAGATACCATCCATAGAAAAATTTTAGTCACTTGAATCTTTTCTAATTTATGCTATATATAAAAATCAAAAGCAGAAGTTTATCTATGTCATGCATTGTTGGAGAAACTACAGGTGGTAACTGGTCGGTAGATGCATGTAGATGCTTCTTGTGTAGTTTTTGCAGTTCAAGCATCCATTTTGGTTTGTCCATTATCTGTAAAATGGCAAAAGCCTACATTCAATACTTCAAACATGAACACATGCATCGGTAACTAATGGCCTGCTTTGCATGGAAAGTATCTATTCAACGAAAACTTTTTTTATAGATTAGTTACTTTGGTTGGTGAAACTGCTTGGCAATTTTATGGACTGTTGTTAGCTACTTTAAAAAATGTGCAGGAAGTTAGCTCCATCCCGTTAAAGAAGCTGGTTGCTGCAGGAATTGTGTTTGTTACTCACAGGTTTTCGTTGGATTTCATTTCTTTTTTTTGCTTTTTTTTTTATGTCAACATATTTTATGCATTTCATGATCTATGACCTTTCTCATAGCATGATGTCAAGCATTGTTAGTCTCTTAGGGTGGCTGCTATATTGAATTTTTTCTTTTGTATTTGATTGAATAGAATTTTCTTAGATATGCCTTCTCAGATACTAATGTTGTGGGCCTCTCTCTCATTTTTTGATTGAATAGGATTTTTTTCTTATTGTTTGTAGCACAGATATACTCTTGTGGGCCTCTCTCTCATTTGATGATTGCAATCTATACCATGTGCAATTCAAATGGTAGTGCGCTATTACAGAATGTGTTGCATGAGGTTCCTAGAACTACGGTGACCTTTTGTCCAAGGCAGGTAATGTCTATCTATGCCATCCAATTCTCAGATGAGGGGAGTGGCACATCATGAGTTTTCTGT
Source organism: Magnolia kwangsiensis (assembly GCA_037074715.1). Lineage (NCBI taxonomy): Eukaryota > Viridiplantae > Streptophyta > Magnoliopsida > Magnoliales > Magnoliaceae > Magnolia > Magnolia kwangsiensis. Next base: position 84,862,138 of record CM073582.1, read on the forward strand.
AGCATGGAGCAGTTTCTTGAGCTTATCACTGGGAGGGAGCTGGTTGATCTCCCCTTCCTAAGATCGCTTCAGAGTTCAGCCAAAAGTTGGTCTGTGGAACACAGCACATTTCCACAGTACCATTCTCTGTTTTTTATGATAGAATCTTCCAGGGACACGTTCTTATCCACTCAACATTCAATCTATCAATGGGGTTTGTCCTGTCACTACTACCCTTCAGCTACACTATGATTCCATCACCTGCTGCCTTCACCTTCTTACTATGGGTACATCGACAAAAGCTTTGAGTAGCACGTTGATGCCAGGGTTCTGTATGCATTACTAGATTTGTTGTCGGTTAAATGATTGAAGATCATTGTGAATGAATGAATATGATTTAAAATCATATAAGTTTTTTGATATGATAACGTTTGGTGTGATTAGGTGAACTGTGAACATTAGGAGCAAGCAAGGAGGTTGTTGTAAAAATTGGGATCTCTTCTCAATTAGTTGTAAGTAATATAATGAAGCAACTAGTTTGAAACCTGTGACGTCTTTAAATGTGAAAGGTTATCTTCTAAGATATGAAACCTGTTAAACACCATATCTTCTCAATTTTATTTTTCTCTTTCTGTTGTGATTAGCTTTGGCTGTGGCATCTCCTTTTTCCAGATATGAAGACTTCTTTGGGGGTAAAAAGAAAAAAAGTTCAACAAAGCTCAAGTCCTTCGATGGATTTGAAGAACTGAGCATAGTTGAGAAACAAGAAGATAAAGGAACTCTTTCAACCCATGAGAAAGAGCTTCAAAAGATCCGCTCTAAAATTGAGCAGATGGAGAAAGAGAACTTGGAAACTAAGGCCTGGACTATGCAGGGAGAGGTAATGATTGATTGTCAATATTCTTGTATCCATCAGCTAGCCTATCTACTAACTCTACCCTGTTGTATATGTATTTGCATTTGGTTCACAATCATTTGAATCAAATTCAGAAGATTGGTCATTGATTTGTTAAATCATTATTTTGCTGGGTTCCTGGTGATAGGTGACCGCCAGTAAAAGGCCGAAGAACAGTGCACTCAAGGTTGATCTGGATTTTGAGCACAATGTAAGACCACCTCCTGTGATCACAAAAGAGGTTACGGCATCCGCTGAAGAATTAATTACAAAAAGGATAATTGAGGTATCTTCATCTCTTACTTGCTATTTATATGAAATACTTCACTCCCAATAGATATTCTTCCTTTCTTGATCAATGATGCATTCAGAAGCTGCTATATTTGCATTGAACCAATGGCCATCAACAAAAACAAGCATTTTGTTTAATTCATCCACTTCCCGAATTGAGTTCACTTGTCATTTTGAGCTAGTTTGATGGAATTTCCCCTCTCTGCTTAATGTTGGTGTCTGTACTTAGCAAGCAAAAGCACATCTGAAAAGGCAAGTCAGAGCCTTTAAATAATAATGGCATATGCACACCTTCACTCTTTCCAAACTGGGCCTATAACTTTGTTCTGTATATGTAATTTTATACAAAGTGATGGTGACATCAAAGCATTTAACAAGCAATGTGAATGAATACGATGCTATGTGAATCAGTAAATAATATTAGGGAACCACATGATGCTCGAGTGCATGTGTACTAACATAGCAAGGAGGTTGGTGCAAGATCCAACTGGGTTCACTTTTGTTGACACATATCAATTGGATATTGCCTTTTGTGTTCTTCTATACAAAATCTTATGGTTTCTATATTATTGCATGACTGCATAAATAGTCCATACAGTTGTTATATATGGAAGTTAGCATAGCTGGACATTCTTAGTTTTCATATCTGTCTATTCTTTTTTCTTGCAAGTTGAGACAAACTTGGTAATGTATTGGTATGTATTGGCTATGGAGTTGTATGTATTGATTATTGGGGACAGAATTGTAGAATTTAGTCTTTTCTTGTTGGTCAGTTTGGGAAGATTATTTTAAATCAGTCCAAAAATATCTACTAAAGTTTATTTTAAATCAATCATTCTATCTTTTCTTTTCATGCTGATTTTTCTGCTCATTCTACTGCCCAATACAAGTTTCAGATTAAGGATCAACGAACTTCTGACATCTTTCATTATATATATCTAAAAGTTAGTTTTTCTTTCCTGGGCCTGGAGGTTAGCTAGCAATTACAAATTATGGAATGGGTGTTTCAGGGGCATTTTGATGATGTTCAAAGGGCACCTAGTTTGCCGTCTAAAGCACCAAAAGAACTCAAAGAGCTGGTATGTGTTATTTTTTAGAGATAGCAACTCACAGAAGTGCTCTTAAAAGTCTTCATGAAATGGGTTGTTGCAAGTTTGCATTTATGTGGAATTTTGGACTAAAAACTCTCGTTCTTAATCTTTCTTAATATCTGCAGGATGAGAACAAGAGCCAGAAGGGGCTGCTTCATTTTTTGCCTCATAGATTTATCTGTTTTCTTTCTGTTTTGTTAGAGAGATTGTCAGTGAAGAACGAGTGATGTTCCAATGCATTCTATGTAACTCGCTGATTGTCACGGGTTCCAAATTTTCTGTCTCAGAAGTTGGAGGTTTTTTCACGCAAAAGCTGAGTCAATGGAAGGTAGGCTCATGGATTGCATAATTCTCCAACCGGATTTTGGCAGCATTTCAGGATTTCGGCATTACGCTCAGGTGATTAGGCTAGCACTTGATATATTAACAGGGGCGTTGCTATTTTTAGGAAGCAATCTTCTGTTCATGTTATTGAAATTTAGGCCTGTTTGGGTGCTACTTGAAAATAACTTCGAACTCATTTTAGTTAATGGTGATAATGTTTCAGAACATGAAATTCATGAGTTGCAGAGCTATGTGACAAACTTCATGTACTAGAGAAATCATCCTAGCTTTTGCTGAAATATTGTCTTTTATTTACTGCAGGCTATATTTAAGCCACCAAAAGCAATGCGAGGAGGAATCCCCATTTGTTTCCCACAGGTTCATGCATGCTCATATCTTTTCCTGTGGTATTTAATTCCAAGTTCCCGACTAACATCATGTTTTAATGCTCTTGAAGTTTGGAAACAGTGGATCACTGGAGCAACATGGGTTTGCAAGGAACAAGATTTGGACCATTGATGATGATCCTCCACCTCTTCATCCTACTGAGTACATTGGCAAATCTGCTATAGACTTGCTACTGAAACCATCTGAAGGGGATCTGAAGTGCTGGCCCCACTGGTATGAAGCCAGTACCTATAGACAGTTGGGCTGTTGTTGTTAGTCTTTAGAACATTTGGGTAGTATTGGACTTGCAATAATTGAAACTTGATCCGGTCATTGGAATTTGGAACTCTTTTGTATGGCATGTTTGCATGCGGGCGGCACTAATCAAATCAGATAAGATTAGCCTGATGTATTTTGTTTTCTATGGGGAGACAAAATGAAATGAATTGATACAGTTGACCCTTTTAAGGTGTTTCCCCTTTAATGGGGCTGTTTTGCATTAACCTTGTTTGATTAAAATCTTTTTTCTATTAAAAAAATGAAAAATCTTTGGAATTGCCGCCCTTCCAACTGGCCCTTAAATAGTTCAGATGAAAAATGATAAAACTTTTCTATCTTCTTTTCTATTCTCTTTTTCGTGTTAAATTTTCTCTTTTATTTATTTATTTTGTATGCGATGTCTTGCTAATGAAAACATTTACTGTGGCATTTCAGTTTTGAGTTCCGTCTTAGAGTGGCTCTTGCATTGAATGGAGATCTCTCCATGATATCGCGGATTCGGAACCTTGACGGGAAGCCATTTAGTTTCTCCTTTGCTTTCCACACCTCTGTTTCTGACATCAGGTATGGAAAAATCTCTGTTGGATTAGAATCGACATCCCTGTATTGGATAGGACCATAGAACTCATCTTCATTTAATCCACTGATTGAATTATCATTTGATATTTTTGTCTTGTTGTTCAAACTTTAGTGTTCAAATTCAGAATTGAATTTTTTATATGAAGCTTCTTAAGCTCACATGCAGTCCTCCACCCACACCTCTACATGTAACCGCACATGCCAACCTTGCAAGCGCATGCAAAAATCAAGCAGTGTCAAGTGGGCCCCACCTTTTAGATGACCTGGCCTAAAATCCAATCAACGTGATTCTTGGTCATGGCTTGCTCCCTATGTTATTATTGAATGAATGGTCGGGATTGATGATCGGGCACCCCACTGTCACATTGGGGACATTTAGCAAAATCCACACACAACTAGTTGGCATGTGGGACCCACCATGGTGTTTGTATGGCATTTTGCCCATCCAACTATCAGGTGGGGCACAACCCTCAAGTCCAACCAGTTGGACAAGTTATACTCCATCCAGCTAATAACTTCTAACCAGTTGAGAGCATGTGAAATCCAGCCCCTCAAGTTATATGATGCCTTTTGAAACTCATTGCATATACAATGTCCTTTTGAGCAGGAATCTCAATGGGAGCTGTTGCTGGAGTCTCTGTTGCAGCAGTTGCCATTATACTATTTCTAGTTTTGTCTATACATTGGTGCGTCTAGAAGAAAGAAACTGAAGAAGGCATCATTGCTTCGACCACCTTTCGAAGATAACTCTATTCACCATGGATATGGTAAATCTCTTGGTTAGGCATTAATCTCTACATTTTCCTTCTAGGAATGCTCCAAGGTTCCACTGAGGCCATGGCAATTTGAAAGTGATTCATGTTAGGAAAGATTGAATTAGGTGGTTTGTCGCTCCCAAGGTATTCAATAATGGTAATGGCCAGCATAATAGGTGGTTGTTTAACTGTTTTATGGGCTGTAATAGTCGATTTTCAATACCTATTTCTTCAGTTGCTGATCTAATTTCTATATATTTAATTCAGTTTCTTATAAAGGCCTATTGAGCATCCAAACACATTAATATTTAGTCCAGCTTTATATTCAGCCCAATCTTTTGAATCTAGTGAATTATTTTTTGAATGACTATCAGGTGTAAGATTCAAAAAATAATAATAATAATAAAATGCGACTATTTTTTTATTACAGATATTTTAGCGACGGACCAAATCCGTCGCTAATTCTAAAAAGCAGATAACGACGGGTATTATTCGTCGTTCTCCTCATATTAGCGACGGACATTATTCGTCGCTAATATTTTTAAATGGCGGTTTTTTGGGAATTTCAGCGACGAATTTTAAATTGTTTGCGACGGAGCTTATCCGTCGGTAATCTACGACGGACCTTATCCGTCGCAGATTCAACGACGGATTTTATCCGTCGGAAAAGGAAAAAGACCCAGTAAACAGCGACGGACGAAATTCGTCATTTATTTGGCTTTATGACGGATTTGATCCGTCGCAAATCCATAATTTTGGCATAGTGGGATCAATATTATCATTCATCATGTCATCTGTGTCCAACCAAGGCTCATTTAAATCCCGTTGTGCTTGAGATGACGAGGCACCTAAATTCTCACTTCCTTTCACATTTCTTCCAGTGACTTGATTATCCCAAACGATTATAGCTAAATCATCCAAGCGATTTATCCTCTTGCCCCACAAACGATCCGCATGAGGATAAGACTACGAAAAAGAATAATGGATTAGTGATCAATAAACAAATGACTATTATATAATATCATAATATTTGAATTCATGTAATGCAATGTGTGGTGACCGAGATGTTACCCTTATCCATCCTTCCCAAACATCGTCTGGGGCCGTCACAATCATTCGCTCGCTGTCCTATCCAAGGCTGCTCACAGAAAGCATTTCTATTACATCACTGTATTCATGCTTATGATACCTCATCCGATTAGAGACATTTATCCATGTGACATTCACATTTGTGTGTTTTGTAATTTTAGTTGCTACAACTTCATACGCCAACTTTTTGAACCCATTATTAAACTTACGTCCCAGTGCAATTTGCTCAAGTAGAGAATAACACATCCATTTCAGATGTTCATTTCACTTTTGCTGCTCTACTTAAAGGCTCAGTTAAAGACTTTTGAGTCTTATTCAATGGTGAGCAACAAGTTGGTCCAGGTGAATTTCTAGCATAGAATGATGAAGGTGTCTTCTGAGGCGATCTCCACGACTCAACCATCTCACCTACAAAAAGCATATATACTTCATATTATCACCACTAACTATGGCAAGACATTTAGCAATTAGAACAGTATGCCATGAAAATGTGCATGCAGATGTTATATGATTAAAAAAAAAAAAAAAGGTTCTTCATAGTGTAGCAAAGGAAATTCTAAAGCTATAGTATATATTGTCATCACTAACTGTTATTAAGAACATATCGAAAATGTCCTATATATTCCTACTGGTGGTTTGGGAGTCTGCCTACATCCGATCGGCAATTTCGTTGCGTATTGTAATCCATGCATCTTTCCGGTGCTAGGTTACTTGAACCAACTACTGTCTCTCATCGTTCAACGAAACCTCATTCGGCGTTGGTTTGTTTTCTATATCTCCTTCAGATATCCCAACAGCAAGAAGGATTTCAGTATACTCATGCTCCAAACATATGAAATTATGTATCATAAAGCATGCCATTACAATTTTAACTTGTGTTTTGTACGAATACGGAACAGGCGTATTCAATATAGGAAAATGCGCTTTACAACACCAAAACAGTGTTCAATTACATACCTGAGTTGTACGTGATGATAGTTAAATAACTCCTTGTTCGCGGGGGCTCTTCCAGTTCGATTCTCTTGCAGGTGATAACGAACACCACGATAAGGGGCCATAAAATCAGGGGAATGTGCATATCCAGCGTCAACAATATAATATTTTTCTACAATTATCATTGCATGAACATGCTTAGGTGCGAGATTAGAAGTAAAATATTAGAGAGAGATTGTTATTGGTTTTCATTCGTGAATATTACTGTGTGGGACCATTAACGAATCATCTGTACGGGTGAGGGCATTATAAAGAACCCTAACATCTGAAGCTGAACCTTCTCAACCAGCCAGAACATATAAAAATTGCATTTTAAATGAACAAGTCGCGAGTATATTCTGGGACAAAATCCCTTTCCTGTTCTGGAAGCTCGCATTGTTGTGGGCTGGTACATGGGTAAGAATGTGGGTTCCATCGATTGCACCAACGCAGTCCTAAATAGAGATTGCTAATGTCATTATTAAGGTGTTAAAATTTAATCCCGGCATTATTGTTTTGAAAATTCAGAAGTACAAGTATTACCTGAAAGTATGTTGCCTACCTGGGATTTGAAGCTATCTCATGAGGTGTTTCTAGTCCAGCTTAGTTAACGTACTCGGGATAGAGGGAGAGGATTACATCAAGTACCCGATGGAAGTGACGACTCACCGTTTCATCAGAACGTATGAATCAGTATCCTAACACCCAATTACATACACTATGTCCAATAGTGTGCAGGAAGAGTACTAGTTACTCCTCAAGGCATACATTCATACTATCACATAAATGTGTCTTATCTCGTAACTGTTCAACAAGGTTGAAAAAACCTCTCCGACTCATCCTAAGTTGAGTTAGACAGTCCGTGTCATTAGTACACATGATGGAGTTGATGAATCCAGTCCGTTCATTGTTGCCTTGCCTTGATGGTTGTCTAAACATGTACATACGAGAGTATTCACCAACTGCAAAGACGCATGCTCCCACGGCAAGGATAAATATGCATGCAGCCATTCTTCTTCATCCAAGTCATCCGTTACTTATTTATCACCTACTCATCGAGGATAATGGTCCATTAATTTGACTGATAGTTGGTCTTCAATGTACATGTAAAGGATTACAATATTAAATTCCATTACTTATTTATCACCTTCATGTGTGTAAAACCATCATACAAGTGGTGTGATGGTGGAAAGGATTGCACCGGTAAAATCCATCATGAAAGGCCATTCATGTTCTCCACTGAGCTTAAAAATCAGATCGATCCAAAACTCAGATAGTCCACACCACGTGAAACCATGCCCAAAACCTGTAAATCCAGGTGGTTTGCCCTAGCAGAGTTTTGGAATGAGCGTGTGGTCCCCGAAGTCATGTTTTAAAGCCCTTCATGCGTGTGCCAAACATCTTGGAGTCCTCAAGAGTTCTAACATTATATTTATGACAAGGCTGGTTAAGGCATAGATGATGATGAGCAAAAATTAGATATTATTAGATATGAGCAATTGCGTATTGATCTGCAAAGAGGGTGTGAAGAATTCACCTGGATGCTGCAAAGCAATTCACATTGGGGTGACTAAAATATTTTTATCCAATCCTGTTAATCAATACAAAGTGTTCCAAATCATCAAAAAATTAGGCCAGATAAATCAACAGGCCTGCTTGTGTCCGCCCCTTCACAACCATAATTCAGGGGTGTGTGGTCACATTTTCTACTATTCTGTGATTATATCCATGAATGCTTTGCCATTTTCTTGTCTTTGCTAAATAATCTAATTTTATTCTATAATTTTGTAGGTATTCAAGTGCATCTGGACTTGAAAAGTAGTGGGAGTACAAATGCAAAGAAGATGTCGGCAACAAACCTAGAGGTTCCTAGTCAACAGAGAAGGTTGGGCGGGGTTCAAGACTCGCAACGCGAAAGAGGTAATCAGGACACATCAAAATCGGTTTTGGGTATGTTCTTCAAATGCAGTGAAAGATGCTTCTTATTTTTATGGGCCATTTACAGCCCATTTTGAGGAGATTTTTTTTAAAAAAATAAAATCTCTGAGACTTTTATCTTTTGTTGTTTTCACATCGTTTCTTTTCTTCTACTTGTTGATGTTGTAATTGAATCATGTTTTTAGCAGTAACTCCTCTAGCCTTTGCATGTAAATGAAATATTTAAAAGAGCATACGTTTCCAACTATTCATAAGTTTGTACAAAAGTTTTTTTTTCTACTCTTATCAAGGCCATCTATCAGTTGGGCCACTATGGGCAAGCTTGTTACCTAGTTCACTCACGTGTTTGAGTGTGGGCCCATGATTATCATTTTTCCATGTGTGGCCCACTTGATGATTACCAACTGAAAGGTAGCCTAAGTCGTGTGCTATGACTGGCCGCTTATGAGAACTTCTATAGCAACTGCTTCAACTCCTCCAATCATGAAATAAATGGAAACTCAGTTACAAAATTCCACCCATCCGATACATGGGCATTGAAAATGACACTGGAACCAGCTACTAAGCAATGAGTTTGTTCTTGCTAGTACTGTACCAAAACAGTATCAATAGGAAAAATAGTGGAATGTTGATGGGCATCATTCTGTTTCTCTTTAAGTCTTACGTGCTGTTGCGAGCTGTTTTGCTCAAATAGAATGTAGTTTAACAACAAAGGTTATAGCACTTAGTGTGCAACCTTGTTATGTTCATTATAGACCTTTTCTTTAACTAGTATCTTATTCTCAATAATGAGGTGTTGAGATTTGCCTAGCTAGTAATTGTGGGCTCTTACTAAAATTAGGAAGTGTGTGTCTAATCTCCTCTAAGTTCGCCCTTCACTTCCCTTAAGACTTTTTTTATGTTCTATCTTGGAGAAAATGTACTTTTTCTCATTATCATCACCACCTCATCCATTGTTCTGCAAACTCTGGAGTTGGTGGTCATCCTATATAACCAGCCTTGTCATGAATATAACATTATAACTAAAATATAATGTTATAATAACACTCGACTTTAAGGCCCACATTGATGTATTTTACTTACATCCAGGTCGTCTATCTACCTATAACACCACATTTTCTGGCCTAGCAGACTTTGGGGCGCACATCACGATGGACCCCAAACAAAAAATGTAGAATAAGCATATGATACAAATATCTGTAGAGGAACAGGGTTCATGAACAAGAGTAAAATATGTTTGAGAGATCCAAATCCACTCATCATACCAGTGATGTCCCATTACCGAAAGATCTTTTCATATTACAACCCTAACCTACCAGTTTGTTGAGTAAAAATACACGCTTAAAAAATACATGGTTAAAAAAATAAATGCAGTAGCAGTGCCCACCCAATTGCAGAAATTCCATCACTGGGGATCCAATATATCTACAGTGGGTTGCAAAATATCATTGATTTGGATCACTAAATCATGGCCAGCTGCATTAATTTCGATTATATGAAATTGCATTCAAAATCCCATCTAGTCCTTATTACGTGTCCATATACACACCCATGTATGAGATCTAATCCCCAATATTTTATTAAGACTCCCCTATACACACACCCTATATGATAATACATTCATAAAATAGATTCATATACAACGAAGTGATATTGAAAATTCGTAATCACACATATGGCTAAAGCAATCCGAGAAGGGGTGATCACAACATACCTATAATTTTGATGACAACAAGAAGGATATTCAAAGTGTCTTCCAAACTAAAAATATAAATGAAAATATTTTAGTACGTGGTGGGAAACATTAGGGATGTAGTATTATAAAACATATAACTGATTTCGTTGATCCAACCATCCATTTGTTAAATGATCAAATGGATGGTTGGCCAATGTGGTTTACAGATGACTGCACACGGTTAGTATTATTGGCAAGACATTCAAAATGGAACTTCGCATGTGCACATTCAAATGAGTCTTCCCCAAATGAAGTCCCAACACAGATGAACGCCCACCGTGGTTTATAGATACCATCCAATAACCTCACCATTAACATAGGGTGGGAGAGAAACCGTGGAGAGAGGAAGGAAAGAGAGTCTTGTTAGGAAAGAGAAACAACACATACCTTAGTCTAGGATATCACAATATGCATGTTTGCCTCTTTCATCTCCACCTCTCCTTCGGCTGCTATATATACACAAGTGACTCCTTCCATCTTTGACTATAATGGAAGAAGCGAGATGTATCGTCAACATCATCTCCCATCCGAGCACAGGCGACGGTATGGTTGTGAGATGTATCGAGCCATGCGTCTTATAGGGCATCTGAAGCAGATAGCTCTGCTCTTCTCTATTCTTGAGAAGAGAGTACGAGTTGTTTCTGTATTCAGTCATCCTACCGAATAGCATGAGTCTCCTTCAGATATGGATGTAGATAGACCATGAAAGACTTTCGTATGAACTTCCTACAACGGGAAGTTAGGTGGGACCCACCATGATGTTTAGTGGAAATCCACCACGCCCATTAGTTTTGCAATATCATTGTAGGTGATGGGCCCAAAAAATGATCTAAATCCAAAACTCAAGTGAGTCGTACATCAGATAAACGTGTAGGTAAATTCCTACCGTTAAAACCTTCCTAGGTCCACCGTGTTTTTTAGATACCATTCATAAAGTAAATTCTAAATGGATGAAGTGAAAACTTAAAAATTATCATGATTCAAATCTTCTATGGGCCCACGCATGTCTCAACGGTGGTCATTCAATCATCCATTGTGTGGCCCATATAAGATTTGGATTTCCATAATTTCTGGTTCCATGTCCTAACATAGTGTTGAAAAACTAATGAACGTGGTGGATTTCCCATAAACATCACAATGGGCCCCATCTAGCTTTCCTTCACTCATTGTTCCTCCGAAAGGCTTTCACAAGAAATCTAGGTCCTTCAAATATGTGTTTAGAAATTTTTGACAAGTGTGGACCACGAACGACATGTAGACGCTGTATGATGGTCACAGTGACTTACAAATCATAAATCCACACCGTCCATCCCTTTTCAAAGGTATTTAAAAGGCATCATCAGAAAAAATAAAACTCAACGAAATCTTAGGTGGACCACATCACAGTGCGTTCATGTGATTGAATGGTGACAATTAAAAACTTCATGGACTCCAACTGACTACTGCATTTTTTGGGTGGGGACATAAAAACTTGATATAATTCGAGTGGACATATTAGATGTAGTCACATACATCACATAGGCCCACAATTAAGCGTCACACCCAAGTCAGTTGATTCATGCGAATGTCACGTAATCTCCTCAGTTGGGATAATAAAGTAAGATACAAAACATAATGATAGTACCCTTTACGTTCATGTAGCATCGTGATGCTTGGTGGGGCCCATCATGAACTCTATGAAAGATCCAAACCATCCTTCTATTTGTATAGATAATTTTAGGTACCTCCAAAAGTTTTATCACCCACACTGTTATGTCCCGAAATTTGAGTACAGAGTGTGCACCCTCAAACCCGAGTTTCAATTCATAACTCATATACAAAGTGTACTAACTTAATTCATTAATCAATTTTATCAGAGGTGATAATTACATTCAGTCTAAGTTTCACCATAATCCCAGTCACATATATATAATACTTAGTACCAATCAACCATGCAGAGATAAATCTTAACAACCCTTAAAATAAAATAAACCTTAAAAATCATTTATTTATTATACCATCATACTATAATTATATTTATTTCATGTTAACATTGTTTCAATGAAATAAATCTAAATAATTTCTTAAAATCTCAAAATCAATATTAATATGGATTATACGTTAATCAAACTATGCTAACAAATAAATCACATAATCGGAAATGGTCTAATATTGTCACTTCATCTTCAGATAAGTATGGCCACGTTTCACATGAGTCATGTTCAGGTATGGTAGATCCTTCCAGTTCTTGCGCCATATCATCTACTAATGGCTCCTCTGTATAGTTTTTCCATCAATAAAAATGTAAGCTAGTCAGGCTTAGTGAAATAACTCAGCATGATTCATAATCATAACAATTAAAATAACATAAAAATGTATGTATAATGATATGGATGCAAATGATATATGAATGCATCAGATGAGATGATCACCCATCTGCTTAGGTTAGAGGTCGTCAACCTGCATCCACCCATTGGGTAAGCTTCCACCTTTCAGTAAGATTGGGCATAGCCCGTATCTAGTAACGCTCTACTATGATCGACATTTCCTCCAGTAAGGGCCTCTAGGATCGACCATGCATTATGCAAATGTAATAAATGATGGATAATATGTAAATGCATATTTTTCATATTTGGCATAGTCGTCTTGTGTAGAATATTCACATATGAATTTAACGTACAATTATCATAACAAAATACTCAAATCAGTATATCAATCAATCAAACAATCACAAACGATTTATTTTAATTTTAATGAATCATGAGATAAGTTGGGTTACTCACCTGACTTTGGTAGTATAGACTCTGCAAGGTAATTAGGTTGGCTTGAATTCCAAGATCGTATCAATTATATCAACGATATTATAATTCATCTATTTTTATTACATGGTAAGGCCCACCTTTGATTAACATCCTACGTGGCCAAATCTAAAATGATCAAATAATTAAAATTTCTATTTTAGATTTTTATCTTTTATTTTATTTTTAAGATAATAAAATTGATTGAAAATTACTTGATCAGGGTGGCCCATCAGATGATTAAATCATTTAGATTCTTAAGGACTTGTCATGTTTTGCCTCTACACATTGGATGAATGGTGTGGATCTAACCACACATACACCAATGACCCATCTCAACCTTTTACGACAAGTAATACCAACACTTGCGTAAAAATCTAAGATTCATTTATTAAATACTTTTAGATTTGACTAATGTGGCTCATCTGATGGTCGAATTGATCTAAAAATTAGGGCCCTTGTATATTTTGGCCTTTGGGATCATATGATCCGTACAGATCTAATCTAATTAGATCAAATTGCACCCATAAAATTTTTTCTCAAAATAATACTAAACAGATCTAAAATCATAAAGTATCACTTTATTAAAATTGTCTCTACACACCTATATAATGATCATGTGGCTAATCTACACCATTTATTGTATAGATCAAGAAGAAATTAACGATATAATAAAAAAAAATTAAAAAAAATCTAAGGTTTGGAACTTACTAAATCAAGTCCTCTAATAATTTCTTCTTCCTTTTTCTTTAGGGCTTCCTATCTCTTTTTTTTCTTATGCAGAAACCTTCGTATCCTTGATAAAAAAATTATTATTAATACTTCAAGAATTGATCGCTAAAGCTCTCTCTTAACTAAGAATGTCTCTACCACCTCAACTATTAACTTATTTTTATATTTTATTTAAAAATAAAATCTTTAAATATTTAATTTAATTTTTTATAATACACCAAAATTTATGGTTGTTACACCCACGATCCAGAATACGTCATGGGAGCATATTCTACCATTGAAACATTCCTTGGCCCACCAAGTTGATTCCCAAATAGAATTTCAAGCTTTTATATGAAAATGATGAGGACAATCCCTTAGATGAGGTGGATTTTTTAAAACATCTTCCGATGGGCCCCACTAACCATCTAAGCGCACGTACATTCAATCCACATGCATTCTATCATGATAATTAGGGAAGTGGAAGCGGATTATCATGTGGGGAAGTGAAAGCGGGTTACGTCCTACTCTTGTAAGAAATTAAATACGGACGTAGATTGATCTCGATGTGGCCCCTTGTAATGTAAGATAAATATTCACGTCGTTCATCCATTTCCGTTGTTTATTTTACGACATGATCCAAAAAAATGAGGCAAGTCCCAGATCCACTGGACCACACCAGAGGATGCAGTGGTTCTACTTCATTCCCAGTTGTGATCCACTCCATTGTGGTCTTCTCCATTCCCAACTTGACTTCATTTTTCGGTTCATGCCTTGAAATGACCCAAAAATAATTTTGGATGGCATGGATACCACTATTTACATCATGGTGGGCCCCACGGAGCCTTGCCTTTTCACTCACTGACGTAGGATGCAAACCACACATTTTTTTTTTGGAATAACAACATGATTCAGCAAATCCATGAAGGATTGTTAAATCCTTCCCCCTTGACCCGCAGTTAGGCGGGTGTAAGACCCGTATCCTAATCCGTACTGTTCCGTCGCTTTCCGCGATCCTTTTCGTCAAATTCCAGCAATCCGCGACCTGTAGTTGACGTTGCGCACGACCGTAAGTCGTATCCTATTCATTTGAGTCGGCTTAATCCGAGACTTGTATCATTGCGACCGCACCGTCGCCGCGGTTCCAACGCCGCAACTCACGCACCGATCTGATACCCAGACGATGAGATGCGGACCCGCGTTCGGTTCGAGAAAAAACACCGCACGTTGCAAATTCCAAGAGAATCTCTATGAAGTGTCAAATCAATCCCATCAATCAATCACCCATCAATCACTTTATGTCAAGTACAAGCACCCATGCTTCCTTTCTCCACAAGTCAAGCAACCACCTAAGTCAACTAACCTCTCACTTCACCCATCACTCACTTCACCCATCACTCACCTCACATCACTCCATCACTCTTACAACTCTCTCTCCCTCTCATTTCTCAACACTTCAAACCCAAGCAAGGGAGCCCTCTCACGTCCAAGCTCTTCTCATGAGAAATGTGCATTTTGGTGGCCCACTTCTCACTCCAAATCCCATCATCCTAGCCATCCATTTCCCATCTCCACCATCAAAGTGAAGCTCTAGGAGACCGGCTATCCAACGGACCAAGAAGATCAAGTGGTGGGTGCTTTGATAGAGTAGTTTTCATGTTTTTAAGGTGGGCCAAGTGAGGCCAACCGATTAATGGTTTGGATCTCACTTGGGACCCTAAGATGTGGCCAATGGCCCATCTTGATCATCACAACTATTCCATGATGGGGCCATTCTCCATGGACCGCATCATGATGTTTACTTTCTTGCATTAAGAGGTCATATAGACCGTTCATTTTGAGTGAAGAGGGATCTCCACCGTTGATCTTTCATTTGGAAGGCCCATACGCAATGGGACCCGTTAATGTATGATTGGATGGTTGAAACGGAGGGCCCATAGTGCCGGGGTCCCTCCATCACGCGTGTCCTACTCTCCTTCTATCTCTTTCTCCTTCTCCTTTTTATTATTTTCTTTCTTTATGTATTGATGTTGTTGTGTGGCCCACTTGAATGGACCCCACCATGGAGTCATATTTTTATCTATGAATGGGGCCCGCCTAGTGTGTGTTGTACCACACCGTACATCCATATGGTGGCCCACCTGAGTAGGCCCACCTCTCATGGACAGACCGTCCAGCGTCTCTGGACGCTGGACGTGGAAAGAAAAGAAAACACAAATATTGGCTTATTTCTAAGCCTTTGGGAAAGACCACTTGTATGGGCCCCATCTTGATGTATGTATTCAATCCATGCCGTCCATCTCATTTAGAGGTCCATTTTAAGCGTTGAAATGAAAGATGGGGTTGATCGGAGCATTTGGTGGGCCATAGTTTTAAAAAATGGTACCATTACCATTGAACTCTACCAAAACTCTTCCTACACGCCGAAAAATGGCCGATATTGGTCTTGATGGGTGTATTTTGTGCTTGGGAATACAATGGACGGAGTGGATGCACTTCAAGCGGGCCCCGCATATGAAAAACCGCAGAAAAAGTCTTTTTCCAAAAAAAAATAATAATAATAAATAGAAGCAAGCAGCAGCTCTGCTGCTGCCGTCAGAGCCGCAGGCGCTGCCTGCGGTCTTGCAGCAGGCGGGCGGACAGCAGCCCACGACCCCCTGCCATGGGCCCCACATGATGTATATTTAGTATCCATGTCGTCCAATAGGTGGCCCACCTTCTGAGGTGGGCCCTCCCCAAAAATGAGGTCCATCCAAGACTCAGGCGGCCCACACCATAAGAATCAGTGTGAATTAGATTCTACCATTGAAACCCTTTTTGGGGTCCACACAAGTTTTGGATCACACTAAAATTTGCTTTTCCTATTCACCCAGGTCCCTGTGACCTTATAAATGGGTGGGATGGATTATAAACATTATAGTGGGCCCCACATGGGAAGCCCACAGTGACAAGGTATTACCTTGCCACCGTCTGTCTGGACGGTGGACTCCACTGTGATGTATGTGACTATCCACACTGTCCACCGTTTGGACAGTGGGACCCACCATGATTTATGGGTCCTATCCACTCTATCCATCATGGTGCATCCAAGCCGTTCAATTATTTGGCAAAAATCATTTCATGACATGGACAAAAAAAAAAATAAAAAAAAAATGCGGCAGATCTATGTTTCAAATGGGCCCACCTTGGTGTGTGTCTAGGGCCCACAATTTACTTAATTATGGCCATTCATTGAGGCCTACTTCGACACATATCTAAAGCCTATGGGACTAAGCCCATTTGACGTATGCAAAGTCCAGGGGACTAAGCCTATTTGATACATAAGGTTCAAGCCCATTTGATGTGCATGGAGCGCAAATGGAGTGGCCTAGTTGATATATTTAAAGCTCATGTGTATAGGCCCATCTGACATATTTAAGGCCCAAGTTGTGAGGCCACTTTGATGTATTTTAAGGCCCATGGATCATGGACCATTGCAATGTACATAAGGTTCATTGGTGAGGCCCATTAATGCAACCCATTTGGTGAATGTGAGGCCCATGTAATACGACCCATTTAATATATCCAAGGCCCAGGGATCGAGGCCCAACGGATGTCCTTAGGGTCCATTGCAATGTACGTTTCTCATAGTTCGTGAGATGATATTTATGGCAAGTCGTGCCTAAGGAACAATGATGGTTTGACGTCCATATTGTATGTACAATGTTGGTTAAATGTCCGCATTGTAACTCCCCTTAGGGCCCATTGATAAGCCAATGCTCGTTGTTATCCATCACCTTATAACATGCTTAGTATAATATCATGACTCATGCTCATACGCATCATATGTATGCTTGGTTTGAGTAGCGACTGATCATAGTGTATGCCATTTAGTAGACCATCTATGGGACCCGTTACGAGACGGAATGCCCTACATGATCGCGCAGTACACGCTGGATTTCTACATAATTTGACGTGTGATTCATGCATATGTGTGACTTGATCACTGCACGCCCTAGCTACATCAGGGCCGTGGCTCCACAGGTACATCGTGGATAGCCGTATTGGATACCGAAAATACTTATTCTAGCACTGTGGGCACTTAGGATGTCCTTGGGTGAGAGTCTCAGAACCTTTTTGGTACCAGGAGATGCTCCAACGTCTAGACCGAGTGGATACACGAGCGCCCGAGTGCCGAATACCGGTAGGCCGCGTCTCCCACTGTGTCGTGGTCGGTTGGGAAGGGGTGTGGCCTTATCCGCCTGAGTGAGGGGGCTATAAGCTAAGCTGAGTTTGACCAGCTCGTAAATGAGTCCGCTATCGACGAGCCGGGTAGGTATTGACAGACTACTGGTCAGGCGGATAGTGAGGTCTTTTCCGCTTGCTTGACTGTGTAGCTAGGGAGGTGGCAGCTCTGCGAAGTGTATTAGACCCCGGCGATATCTAGAGAGGAACTATACTAATATACGTACTTGAGGAGTACTGACTTGCTTAGATTGTATTTCACATAGGACATTCGGCTATGTAGGCCTTGCATTGCATCGGTGTGGCCGATGGCATTCATATCTCGCATCATGCCTTGCATTACATAGCCTTGGTATATTCATGGACTTACCACATACTTCCGCATTACCTGATCTTGTACACTCGGCGTTTGCCCTCCGCACACACTTACACCACCCTCTAAGCTTTTGTAAGCTTATGCACGATCGTTGCGTGCAGGTAGCGTTGGACAGCAGCAGCGCTGAGGCAGGAGTGCATATCAGGACCTTTTTGGAGCTCTTTGATCACCTTGTATTTCCCTTTCTGCATTGTACTTAAAGATTTTGATATAGTGGATATGTGGTGATGTTGTTTTGTGACTTGGTTATGCTTGTGGTTATGCTCCATTACAAAAAAAATTCATTCTGAAAATCCTCCTTATAGGATCCCAGGATCGGAATCTGGCATTTGATTACCAGGAGCCGAGAATGGGGCACTATGGAGGCTGTTGGCACCGGATTCGGCAATCGGGATTCATGTGAATCCGATTTTCGAATTTGGGGCGTGACAGCGGGAGACCCAAAGACCCCTATCCTGGGTTTGAGGGGTCTGAAAAATGGGCTCCAAACATACTCTTATGGTGGATTAGATGGGACGATGAATGCAATCCCATCTAATCCCACCCAATGCAGGTGGCCAAATGGGCCCTTAAACTCTTCGGAGTCCATTGTGATTCATGTATGTTATGAACCACATGCGCATGCTGGGCCATAGATGTGGCATATTGCTATGTGCGCGTGCCCACGCATGTAAATATACTTGTAAGTCTAAAAGTTTTTGTTGCCTTTTTAAAATTTCAATTGCAATAGTCATTTGTTTTATATTTTCAAAAAAAATCGAAAATCTTCAAAAAAATCCAACAGCCATTTTTGTTGGCAGGGGTGCATACATACTCATTCGAGACAACCTTTGAAGTATATATAATGGACTTTTCTGTTTTAAATTATATATTCCATTCAATCTTTCGGCTTTCTCTTTTCACTTCAAATCTCTGCAATGAATTTGGTTCAATCTTCGAATTAGACGTACAATTACGATTCGGGTCTTTGTAAATCGAGTCAACTCACCTAATAAACTCATTAAGTCAACTCATCTGGTCAGCCTACCTAGTCTAAACAACCCAATCAACTCACATAGTTAAGCCCAAAACCAAGCCCGAATCCAAGCCCAAAATCAAGGCCAAATAGAGTACAATGTGCAACAATTGTACATCAACCTTCACAATAGAGCCTCCATATGAGTAAGGGAGGTGACATGCTAAATGAGGAGTTCCAAGTGTGGACCAGCGATAACCCGGTTGCCGATAGCCACATGGCACTCCCCCTTTTCAAGTTGGCATCTCTCAAGCATGTGGAGTCTCTCTTTAACAGCCTCTAGTGTGTAGCTGATGCGCATTTACCCTAATGCCCATCTCCTTACCCAAATTTACCTTTTTGCCACCTCATCCAACCCATTAGATGATGCCATGTGGCAATCTCCAATCCTAACACTTCAACCACCTTTTGCACACCATGACCTGTAAAATCGTCGTGTCAAGCAAGAGAACACCAAAAGCCAAACAAGGTGAGGTTAGTTTGACATTCAATAAAAATCAACATCTATCGCGATCATCAGTTAGAGATCCGATGGACTGGAACATCTTTAAAAAAAATTTAAAAATTATTTCAATAAAAACTGACATCAATCGTGACCACCAACTCGTGATTCGATGGACCAAATCATTTTTTACAAAAAATCTCAAAATATTTGATGGGCCAGATAATCTTTTAAAAATCTCAAGAAAATTATTTCAATAAAAACTGGCATCAATCGTAACCGTTAACTTGCTATTTGATGGGCCAGATAATCTTTTAAAAATCTCAAGAAAATATTTTTTAAAAAGTGCACTGATCGCTACCGTCGATTCATGATATGATGGATCAGATCATCTTTTAAGAATCTCAAAAAATATTTTCAATAAAAACTATCATTAATCGTGAGTGTCAATTTACAATCCGATGGACTGGATCAATTTTTAAAAAAAACATTTAAAAATATCACATTAAAAAATGGCATCAATCGCAACCATTCGATTGTGATCCAATGGACCAAATCATTTAAAAAAAATTACAAAAATATGCTAATAAAATTCGGCATCGATCAAGAGTGACAACTCATAATCCAATGGACCAAATCGTCTTTCAAAAAATTCAAAAATATATTTTCAATAAAAACTGGCATCGATCGTGACTGCCAACTCACAATCCAAAGGATCATATCATCTGTCGAAAAATATCAAAACACTTTCAAATCTCCATAAGAGTCACAACCAAAATATGTACGTATAACAAGATGACAAACCAGATTAGTTACAGATTGGAATCTTAACCATCAGCGATGGACAAATATGCACCATCCGTAATAAAAGTTGGATTGAATTGTAACCAATAATCCAGATTAGCCCAAAAATCTAAGTCAGATTACCTCATGAGACAATAAAACCAATCAACCATCCCTAATAAATCAGACTTTTGATCACAACCACTAATCAAACTTGCACCAAATGAACCATCCCAATAGATCTTAGTCTTGATTGTGACAACAAAAACTCAAGGAATAAAGTATAAAGTTGTTTTCAATAAAAATCAACTTACTTGAAGTCCCATAGGTGTCACCAGTGGACACAACCAAGTAAGCTGGACTCGTTTACAAAATCATTTTGCAATAAAACCCCCATGGAGGATCATTCCTTAGGTTGGGGTGACTTTAAAAAAATTTCAAAATATTTTCTGAATCAAAAGCAATAGGCTTCCGAGGCACTAAGAGATCTTCCATATTTTTGGGTGAGAGTCAGCACAAAATCAAATAGGATTCAATATCTCGCAATTTCCCTGGAGATTATCAGGATTCGAATACACATCAAAGTATGATAAAAATGAACTCTAATGTCATATCCATCGTACCAAATGTTAATGCAATGAAAGATGATAGGCCAAGATCGGTCAGAAGAAATCATCTAAATGGTGAAAAAGACAAATTGTAACCTAAATATCAAAACCAAAAGATTGCATAGAAAAATGTCACCCGCAAATACCTAGGCATGGATGCTTGTGGAACTTGATCGAGTCAAAGTTAATGTAGTGAAATTCCCGTGAGGCCACAAAAAGTGCATGGTAAGCTAACAACTTTGACAATTTAGTAAAACTAGTACTTTTGGGGTGATATGGAAAACAACAGATATTCTAGTTCAGGTCAATATCCTCGCATGACTATGGAAAGCACCACGGTTCTACTGTACCTTTTTGATGTTAGTACCAGTCGGGAGCGAAAAGGTTGCAATTGGTGACCCGTAATGTCGTAGAAAGTGTATGAACAATCACAACATTTCTATCAAGCCCTCATGATATGTGCAAGTTACCTATTTCCAAACAACCAACGTCCGTATGGGCCCACCATGATGAGTGGGTTTTATTTACATTGTCCATCCATTTTTCATATCACTTTAGGATATGAGGCCAAAAATGATGTAGATCCAAGGCTCAAGTGAACCACATAGTTGGGATTGAACTCTCACCATTAAAATTTTCTTGTGAACTGCAGAAGTTTTGGATTTATCCAACATTTGTGTTTTCCCTTCATCCAGGTCTCTATGACCTTGTGAATAGGTTAAATGCCAAATAAACATCACACTGGCCCTCATGATGGTGATTTTTATTATCACTATCACTTCCTATGGTACGATAGACTTAAGCATTGGACTGGCTTAATTTTTAGACTCTGTGGACGTTAGCAGGAGGTTTCCCTCCCTTGGGATACCCCACTAGGTGTCCAAGTCAAACTGTTTGATTAGTTGCATTAGTCAAACGATGGATATGTGTGTGTGTGGTGATAAATATAA
Organism: Magnolia kwangsiensis; assembly: GCA_037074715.1. Lineage (NCBI taxonomy): Eukaryota > Viridiplantae > Streptophyta > Magnoliopsida > Magnoliales > Magnoliaceae > Magnolia > Magnolia kwangsiensis. Next base: position 84,884,338 of record CM073582.1, read on the forward strand.
AAATAGAGTTTACTCAAATTTCTAATGTGATAGGATTCAGATGCCCGGCAAGCCAAAGAGCATACATCATCCATAAACCTAGCATATTATACGCTCGGTTGATGCGGGTGATAGCATATAAAGGCACAGATCTGAAGTCCATCTATATCCAGTGGAACTCATAGTCAAGACCTCCATACCTGAACCTCGCAGAGGGTTTGAGAAGAGAGGTTATGATATTTAGATTCTTGGTTGATACGTGTGATTGCATGTGAAGGCCCATATCTGAAGCCTATCTAGATCTAATGAAACCCATAGCCAAGACCTCCATACCCGAAGCCCGCAGAGGGGTTGAGAAGATAAGCTAATAATTATACTTATACCATTCATTATGTCTAAAGACGAGCCCATTTTATAGGCATGTTGAGAGGGTAGGTTCGGAGCTCACACAGGTTTGGATGCAAGGTTAGGTTCGCGTGAACCATGCCATCTCATGAGTCATGTATGAGCATGGATGATGGCATGGATCATGGCACGAATGATGACATGGATCATGGCATGGTCACTGATGAATACAACCTCAAATGTTTTCATGAGGCTCGTGTGAGCTGAGCTGACGTGTCAGCGAGTGGTTAGTTAGATAGAACCCACAAGCGGCTAGAGCCTAATCGTATCTACATCGAAACGACTGGGCTACAACCATTTTCATGTGAAGACGGTTGAGCCCCCACCATTTCGGTGTGAAAAGGTGAGGGGTGTTTATGGGATCATACCTTAAAATGACCTGGAAAAAAAATGGATGGACGGCATGGATAAAACCCATACATCACGAGGGGGCCCATAAAGCCCCTGCTTGGATGCGTTAAGGCGGGCCGGGATGCAATCCACTTCCTAGACGATCCTAATTGATGAAGGATGCAGATTGCATTTGACTCTGCCTGTCTTTAGCCATAAAGGGTCATATCTGTGTGGGTGCCCACTGTTTTCTATTTGTTTATCCACGCAATCCATCCCTTTTCTCAGAACATTTTAAGGTATGATAAAAAAATAAAAAATAAATAGGTACATCCAATGCTCAAGTGGACCACACCACATATGACTCTTGTATTTAATGCAACCCAAGCTTATTATTTGGTATGGTCCACTTGAGCATTAGATTTGCCTTATTTTTGGGATCATACCTTAAAATGATATGAGAAAAGGGATAGATTGTGTGGATAAACATATGCATCACATCACATTAGGCCCCACATAGATTTGCTCGTTCATGGCTAGAGATTGGCAGGGTAGGATGTAACCATCTTCCAATAATGAAAACACTGCCACGCTAGTGCCACTGGATCTTTTGTTCAATCTGTTGGAAAATGTTTTACAAATAATAATGGAAACTAAAAATTTAAATAAAATTAACACCAGGTTGAATCACATATGCAATATGTTGTCATTAAAGCTTGATTCAGCCCCTTCTTGATTGAAATTGAGACTACTGATGGGTTATAAGCAAATTGCTTCCAGGATAAGACAAGGTTTTTTCTTAAGGTCTTACATGCAACAATTACAAAGGGGCCTACTTAGGGACTCAGTTAACACAATTCGAACTCTGACAAATTTGTTAAGTGATCGAACTCAATGACCGAAACAAGATTCGAGTCATTGAACGAGTTCTTCTTGAATAATCTTAAAATGAAAAGTTTAGATAGATCAGATCAGATTGAATTGGTAAAGTTTGGATTATTCTAAACTTAGAGAGTCCAGTTTATATAGCATATGGGGTGTAGACCATTGCCGGGTGGCCATCAATGATTCAAAACATTCATGAAACTATTTTTTTTTTTTACCACCGACACTAAATTATGAATGTTTCTGACCATTGAATTGAGGATCTAACCGTTGGATCATCAAGAGCCATTTATTTTCGGACCATTTTGGCTATTAACTAGCCATTCTTAAAAACGGTCAACGATTTTGGATCCATTAATTCAATCATTTCTAGTAGCCTATAAAGCCCAGACCACTTCGCACTTCTCTCACACTACGATCACGCTATCTAACGTAAGGTAATGAGGGAGCGACCACTTTGCATATGTGTGAAGTGGAAAGTACACCATCTAGTAGGGGTGCACATGGAACTAGTAGAACTGGTAAATTAGACCAGAACCAACCAAACCGCATGGTTTGGTCCGGTTCAGAAGTGCACTGGTTCCAGTTATGGTTCCAAAAATCAAAAACTGATAAGTTTGATTCGGTTTTTCGATTTGGGGTTATGTAGAATTGAACCGAACCATAGATATGAATCATGGACTCAAACCTGGAACTGGACCATCCCAAGCAATAAATGTTTAAAAAATAATAAAAACCCTATTATCTTGATTCTCTTCACGCCACCCTTGTTGCCCCCATTTCACTCTCTCTCTCTCTCTCTCTCTCTCTCTCTCTCTCTCTCTCTCTCTCTCGCACACACACATATATCTCCACCCGATGCTCCACCTCACCCAACGGGCAGCCAGAGTCTCTCTCTCTCTCACTAAGTCGTTGGTTCTCTCTCTCTCAATTGGGCTAGATTATAAAATGCCCAGAACCATGGAACTGATCCGGAACTGAACCAGTCTTTACGGTTCAGTTTCAATTCGGTTGTAGGGTGCCAACAGTCCGGTTCAGATTTTCCTAAAACCGTTACTTACTGTTGGATTCTGATTTCACCCTAGAATCTAATTGAACCGCCCCACGTGCACCCCTACCATCTAGCGCCACCGTACATGCTTGTGCCTGAGCGCATGACCATCTCTGCATCCATTTCTCCATGCAAGAATACTCCACCCCGGAACACTTATAAACAAAAAGTTTTCTCATAATCCATCCAAGATGGTATTCAACCCCCAAAAAAAATGTAATTTTTTCTTAATTTTTTGAAATTTGTTTAGGTAGGGAAGGAAAATTTTAAAAATTATTTGAAAAAAAAAAAAAAAAACAAAATCTCTTAATCACTTCTCAAAAGAAAAAAGTGAAATGACAGATGCTCAACGGGGGAGTCAGTGTCCACACATTTAATTGATGTGGATGATTCAACGCACGCCATAGATTATTTATTGGTGGGATGTGAATTATCCGCAAACCACAACCACGAGAGGTTTCAGCAGTCAGAAATTAGGTAGAAAATTAGGAATCCACCCCAGCCATTCGTTTTTCAAGCTCATGTCAGGACACACGAGCCTATGAGCCTAAAGGGAGACAGATCCGTAATTCAAGTGGTCCACACGTTAGGAAAAGGTGAGAGGAAAATCCCCACCGTTGAAACCTTTCAGGGTACAACCATCATGATAAAATTGAAAACAAAAAAAAAAAAATTACATATTTAGCGTGATCCAAACGTTCCATGGCCTTACAAATGTTACAATGATAGGCGTTCAGTCTTTGTTTTTTCTTGTTGTGTGGCCCACTTGAAGTTTAGAACTACTTCATTTTTTTGCCAATGTCCTAACATGAGCTGGAAAGCAGATGGACGGGGTGGATTTCTTAAAAACACCACGGTAGGCCCCACCTAGCTTCCGACCTTGTTCGAGGGTGGCAGGCGATCCACGTCCTTATTTGCCCAGCTTCTTTGGTACATGTCTGGCCCACCGGATGTGGGTCACACCAATGGCTGCCTGTTTCGCTGTTGTGTCCTCTCCATCCTAAATGGATCAGTCTGATTTCCGTATCAGATGATCATAATGGTGGAATCCACATTTTTAATGGATTGGATCTTTTACACCTGTGACATGTTGGCAGAAAAAAGAGGCTGTATTAAAACATATGACACAGCCGCTGTATCGGATCATTTCTCTTCTCAAAGAAGGTAGACGTCGATATCACTTGAGAAAAAGTTTGATACTCCGGTTTAGTCCGGCGGTTGATACGCAGGCACTAAAACATTAAAGTAAACCGCCCAACACGTGGACCACGATCTAGATGGATCATATATCGAGAACTACACCGGCTGAGTTTCCTAACTAGCCGTTCGTGGATAAGACGTCTGAATTGACAGTTTAGTTCACGGTCAGGATTCAATAAACGGATATCCACTAATCGGATATGAAATTACTTAATTATCCTGATTTTTTGTGCTGGTATACCAAATACATTGTATCCATCAATTTGAACGGTCCAATTTGAGTTAATATTTTCCACGTGTACAATTTTAAACGCCCGTGTATCAATCACATACCAGAGTATTAAGTAATCCCATATCAATTCCTCCGGTTTGGCAGCTGTACCCGCACTCCCTGTGATGTGGGTCCCACTTTATTCTAAAATTGCAAAAAAAAAAAAGAAAGTAACAGTCAATATTCGATGTAAAGGTGGGCCTACTTGATATGGACGGACCTGATTTTTTAGCTACGTCTTCCATAAGCTAATTTTCAGTTTGTGCACGGATCCTTATTCTCATGCACGTGCTAATTTGACGCGTGCCGCGTGTAAGAGGAAATATCGTATACGCAACCTGAGGCTTTGGACATTGCACGCGTGTCTCCTATTCTAACAATCGCCCATCCTTCTGCAATCCAATCCAGACCACTGTTTACTTATGTCCCACCTGGATGGACCATTTCCCAAATAACTGCCATATTTGAAGATCCGGAAATCGATTGGCTTCTCCCCTTGCCACCAGCCCTGGCTGGTGGTCGGTGGTCTGTGGGCCCCACCATGATGTATGTGTTTCATCCATGCAGTTCATCCATTTCTACAGATCATTTTAGGGTTTGATGCAAAAAATGAGAGGGATAAAAATCTCAGGTGGACCACACCACAAGAAAACAATAGTGATTGGATATCCACCATTAAAATCCTCCTAAGGCCCACTGTACTGTTTATTTGAAATCCAATCTTTTGATTAGGTTACATAGACTCAGATGAAGGGAAAAAACAAATATCAGCTTGATCCAAAACTTTTATAGCCCAAAAAAGGCTTTAATGGTCAACATTCATTCAACACTGTTTCCTATAATGTAGTCCACTTTAGATTGGGATATACTTCATTTTTTGTCCCATATCATAAAATGATCTAAAAAATTAGATGGACAGCATGGATGAAATGCCTACATCATGGAGGGGCCCATGGAACACCGACCACCTCTTTGTTTTATGCTATGATTTATATGATTCATGTATTTTACTGGTCCGTACACCAGTTTTCCTTTATAATTTTAGGGCTTGAGTCCATAAATGAATAAATGAAGTGTATAAACTGCTAAAATGTACCAGACCACGAGAAACAGTTGAATTGGGCTTTTATTATTGAAAATATTTTTGCAAGTTATGGAAGTTTTGGATCAAACTTATATTTGTTTTTTTTTGTTTAGCCATCTGTATATGATTTAGATTGGATGACAAATAAACATCATCGTGGAGCTTAACAAGGTTTCAACTTTGAAATAACAAGGTTTCAACTTTGAAAATCATTATTCCACTGTTTCCCGTGTTATTATCTACTGGATGTTTAAATATGCTTTAATTTTGTGCTTAACCCGTTAAATTAGCTGAAAAAAATAGATGGAGTAGACCGCGTGAATTCAAGGTAGGCCCAACTGGGTTTACTCGCTACGATGAGCCTCCTGAGTAACTCTGTAGACAATCTAATTTCCACTCAACACGCCTTGTTCAGCACGCATGTTGATCATGCCCACCATCCAACGTAGTTGTCTCACTTTTCTCAGTGCAATTATGCGTGAGGCTTTTAGGTTTATTTTTTTTGATTTTTTTATTCTTTAGGCTAGCTTGTTAGTACACACCCACATGCGTGAAGCTTTTAAGTTGTTCTGCTTTAGGTTGGTGGCTAAGAAATGGGTGTAAATTACATTAAAAAGCGTGAGTAGGATGCAGATTTGGCATTATATATATATATATATATATATATATATAGTCATCACGTGGCAATATTTCATTGAATCATATGAAGGTGATGGGACAAATGTAAATACTAGCCATTGAAAGCATGGCTGGCTGCCAATGGAGGGTTAGAAGTAAACCATCGAGTGGCTCAAAATTAAAAGGAAAAAAAAATCAAATGGCTAATATCAACTTTTCTTGTAACGTGGCTAGAGAGGTGTGTCCATGCAACGCATGGCTGGTTTTCTTGGACGCGTAAGATAAGCTAGGTGAGATTTTTTATGATTTTTGTGAGAAATTCATTTTATACATTTATTTTTTGAATTCAGTTTAAGACGTAAGGCAAATTATAAGATGCAATATGGAGTGTGCCAAACAAATATAAGAATTAAATGTTTATAGTTGAAATATACGGAGGCTATTTTAATATAGAACGTGTTATAAATATGTTTTTAGCATGGTGGGGCCAAAAGAAAATGGATGATAAATTGGTCATAACTTTTTATTTGGGTATCGTTACGAGACGTACAACTTAATAATTTTTATTGAAACGGGCCATCCAAAGTAAACCAACTCCCAAAAGTGGGTCGCATTAGTCCGCTTCGTCAGAAAACACGTGTTTTTAGTTTAAAAACGAATTTTTAAGACAATTTTACTATTAGTAATTTCAATTTTTTAATATATATATATATATATATATATATATATATAGAGTTTTAAATTTTTTTTCCTTCTCATGGTAGGGCCTGACGTAAAACGTGCCACAAATAAGTTCTTATCATGGTAGGGCCAAAAGAAGACGTACGGTAAATTGACCATAACTTTTGATCAGGTATTATTATGGTGCGTATGACCTATCAATTTTTATTTATTAGAGTTAGAATTTTATTATTTTTAATAATTATAAATTTTTATTTATTTTTTTTATTAATAATGCAAGGAGACGTATTGGAGAATTATATGCATTAATCAATTTCATAATTATTTCTATTTTCTTTTCTTTTTTTACTCATGATTTGAAAAGTCTACGCGAAGAGTCCAGTAGTTATCCTCTTCAGGAACACGGTGACACGTTCTCCCCTGCCTCACGTACCGTAGACCTACGGAGATTTCCAAATTTCCACACCCACCTTTCCCTTTACTGCGGCCGACTCCCGTCCTGAATGCTTTTCAATTTTTACTTAAAACTCTGAAAAAGGGTTGGTCGGTGTGGATTTCTCGCGAACATCATCGCGATCCCTATCTTTCCAGCGACGCATGAACTTCCTTCGCAACGGTTTCGCTGGGAATCCGCGTACCGGACGGATTACACCAGAGTGAGCCGATGAGGTGGCAGGGTTGTGACCAAGCAATCCACGTCCGTTTTCCAGGGGAATTATACGTGCGCGGCTCGAGTATCCACATAGTATCCACGGATTTTTATTCTGACAATTGGAGTCCATTTTATTAAAATCCATACCGTTGGTTTACTTCTAAGCTCCAGATATAGTTGAAAAAAAAATAATTATATTTTAATTTATAGCCTAAATGTCGACCTTTAAGAAGAAAATTACATCAACGGTCCATATTCAACTAAAATAGGTCCCACTATTGATTCCGGAGATCATCCAACCAGGATTTTTTTGGTTGAGTCATCTATCAACATAAGGATTTATCATACGAAAGATCTGGATCGTAGAAAAGTGGGCCTCACAAGTCAGAGTGTAAAATACTCTGGCCACGGATCATACACTTCTTATCCCTTTCTCTTTATAAACTCCGGCCTCTCCTGCAATTTTCACAAATCGCATCTTGCCTTTTTCAATAAAAATTCCCCAATTTCTAGGTTTTGCAATTTCGTTCGAAGGTTCTCTGCTAATCTCTCGTCACGAATTTCATCTCTGTGAGTACATTTTCCTTTAACGTTGTTTGAATTCTATAGTTGATTTTTGATGTATTTTTTGCTGATTTGTTTGATTGTTTTCGTTTTTCCTCTATTTATAGGGTTTCCGTTGTAGATACATTTTGATTCTATTTATTTTACTGTTGTTTTTCATGCTTGATTCTTTTCGTTTTCCCCCAATTTCTGGGGTTAATGCTTTTAAATCGGCGTTGTTTTTTTTTTTTTTTTTTTTTTTGGTGATTTGTCGTTTATGTTAAGATTCTTAGAGACCCTAGTAATTGAGAGGGGAAGAATGATAAATAGAGGAAATTGAAGAAATCGGAAGGTATTTTTTGATATTGCATTGTACACACGTGTTCGAGATCACGGCCTTGTATCAGGTGGGATTCAATGCGTTGCTCCATAATGTAGGATTTTCCACATCCTGTTTGCTGTATGTGTGTATGATGAGTAATGGTCTCTGGTGATTTTCTTCTGCTTGTCTGTTTTTCTTTTGCGAGCGTGGCCCACCTAATGAGAGGTTTGGCCTAATTAATGGGCAGGCATGTTGCCCAGGCATCCATTCATTGGTTTATTCTTTCCTCGTGCTGTTGCATATCAATTCGAGGTTTGTTTGGTAATCCCACACTTCTTTTATGGCCCAATCGGCTCTATCTCCTAATGGTTACCGACATAACATGTGGAGTGAGAGTCAATTGGTCTATAAGTGGACCCCACCTTGTAGATTTCCTGGCCCAAAAATCAGGTGGCTCTATTTATAAGGTGGGTTGCCATCTGTAGAACAAGTGGACGCCCGATTATTATTATTATTTTTAGTTTTTTACCGATGTTATCTGTTTTCCAGCATAAAATGTGGAGTGAGGGTCCAATCAGTCCAAAAGTAGACTCCACCTTGTAGATTCCCTGGCCCAAAAATCAGGTGGGTCTATTTATAAGGTGTTTATTATTATTATTATTATCATTTTGACCTTGCAGGTTCCCTGGCCCAAAAATTAGTTGGGTCTATTTATAAGGTGGGTGTGTGTGTGTGTGTTTATTTTATTTTATTTTGACCTTTGTAGATTCCCTGGCCCAAAAATCAGGTGGGTCTATTTATAAGGTGTGTATGTGTGTTTATTTTATTTTATTTTGACCTTGTAGATTCCCTGGCCCAAAAATCAGGTGGGTCTATTTCTAAGGGGTGTGTGTGTTTATGTCATTTTATCTTACTTTTTTTACCAATGTTATCTGTTTTCCATACACTCTGGTCTACCTGATGAGCAGGTAGGGCTTTCTTTTGGGCCAGGGCATCTACAGGATGTTTCCTGTCATATAGGTGGCCCCGACAATGCAAATATGTCGTAATGTTGCAGGGAAAATCCTTTGGAAGAATATAATTGTTTTTATTTTATTTTATTTTTCATTGATGATTCTGTTTTCTTTCTTTCTCTTCTTTTTAAATCTAGTTTAAGGTATGTGTTTAGTTGCACCAAATTTCATGATGAGCAGAATATTGTTAGGGTTGGCAATGGGCCGGGTCAACCTGCAGGTCAGTTGGCCCTACCCACTGTGAAACCTGGGTTCAGGTCAAGTCGGGTGCTCAAGCCAAAAGATTAGCCCATTTAGTTAAATGGGTTGGGCTTGGGTTAAATGATTGGGCTTGTGTTAAGCCCAACACCACCTGATCCAGCCCATAACCCAAACAAACATACCCATGCCATGTTTTGACAGCTTGACCTCTTGTAGGTTTTGACAGTACTTCTACAGAAACAGCTGTTGTTAACTTCATGTCTTATTATTATTTTTTGTTAACAAATTTCAAGAACTAATAAATGTTAAAGAATTCAAGTGGGCCCATTGTTTAGGAATCCAGACCATTGGGTTCTTAGGTCTGCGATGAATGAGAGGACCATGTTGCTTTAGAAATTATCTCGTTTGGATTGTATGGCCAATATGACAATTTAATCATAGTTATTTAAGCTATGGATGATTTCAATTGATATAATCTATGAGCCCTAGGACCATGTTGCTGTAGAAATGATCTTGTTTGGATTGTATGGGTTTTTCCCTTCTAGTTTAGAGCCTTCAACTTGAACAAACTCACTCCTTAAAATTCCCCTTCAGATTCGTTGGTATGCGGCAATCACATACTCCAGAGACATCTCCAGTTCTTCCACTCTGCTCTTAATTGTACGAGCAACATCTTCTCAATCCCTCTGCCCTCCAAAATTATCAACCCAAGATTATAAATAAAAAGGTCATTTTAGGTTGTTTTTTTTTTTTTCAACAATCTTAACCAATTCCTTGTTTGCACTTCATTTTTTCTAGATTTGTTTCATTTGTGTAATTTATAAATTGGAGGAGATCCAGTCGTCCTTCATGGTGATAGGAACTGCCCATTCATCATAAGGTTGGATTATAGACCAAAAATTACAATGACCAAACAATCCTAACCATGTAGAAGACTCTGTTTAACATAACCTATAAATTTAACAGTCGTTGGTAAGATTGTAATTGTTGCAAGCATGGGTTCTTGTGTGCTCAGCTCATGTGATTTTGGTTAATTCCAAAATTTCAATCATCACCATTTATATATTTTTTCCTGGGGTTTACTCTTTGCTACTTCCATTGCTCCTGCATTACCCTGGCCTAGCTCCCTTTCTACATTTTCTGATTTCTGTCTTAACGGTCTTCACAGGAATATTGAATGTTCTTCTGATGGAAGACAAAGGTGGTGAAGAGTCTAGCAGTAGTAAGTCTTTATTCTACGAAGCTCCTCTTGGCTACGGCATTGAAGACGTTCGTCCTCACGGTGGAATCAAGAAGTTCAGATCTGCTGCTTACTCCAACGTATGTCCCATAATCTTTATATCATCTCTTGCTCGAAAGACTTCACTATTTGCAATGATCTTTAGTTCTTCTATATTCTTGACTGATGTTTTAAGAATCGTAACTATGTTATACCTAATACCTATTGATGTATTAAAACGGCAAACTTAGTTATGATTTTGCTGATGAATATCTTGTCTTTCTCATGTGCAGTGCGTGCGCAAGCCATCCTGAGATGCCACCAAGCTGATAGTCATCTGACAAACTCACTGTAGTTTGTTTTTCTGTTTCCGTTTTTGGTCTTCTGTTTTCCTTTCCTGTGAATTCTCCCTTCTGCTATTTATTTCCTCTTCACTGCTGAGATGGAATTGCCCGTCTCTGCAATTGGATTTGAAGGCTATGAGAAGAGGCTTGAGATATCTTTCTTTGAGCCACCCATCTTTGCTGACCCGGGTGGAAATGGCCTCCGAGCTCTATGCCGAGACCAGATCAATGAGATCCTAAAACCTGCAGAATGCACAATAGTTGCGGCTCTGTCCAATCACCATGTCGACTCATACATCCTCTCCGAGTCGAGCCTCTTCATCTACTCTTACAAGTTAATCATCAAAACCTGTGGCACCACAAAGCTTCTCCTCTCAATCCCGCCCATCCTCGAGCTGGCCAGCACTCTCTCCCTCCCTGTTAAAGCTGTGATGTACACACGCGGGAATTTCACGTTCCCTGGAGCACAGCCATTCCCTCACCGCAGCTTCTCAGAAGAAGTTGCTGTCCTCGACAGCTACTTTGGCAAACTCGGTTCTGGTAGCCAGGCATATGTCATGGGCAGTCTCGTTGAGTCCCAGAAATGGCACATCTACTCTGTGTCTGCAGTGCAGACGAACTGCCGCCCCCTTTACACTCTCGAGATGTGCATGACTGGGCTGGATCCAAAGCAGGCTTCTGTGTTCTACAAGACCCATACAGGTTCAGCAGCCAAGATGACTGATATCTCAGGCATAAGGAAGATTCTCCCAGGCTCAGAGATATCCGAATTCGAGTTTGATCCCTGTGGATACTCCATGAATGGCATTCAAGGTGATGCAATCTCGACAATCCACGTCACTCCGGAGGATGGTTTCAGCTATGCGAGCTTTGAGGCTGCAGGTTATGATATGGAAGCACTGGACCCGAACCAGCTGGTCGAGAGGGTGCTGGCGTGTTTCCACCCAAAGGAGTTTTCTGTTGCCGTTCATGTGGATGTTGATGATGTCAGAATCGATGGTCTGGATCTGATGGGGTACACCTGTGGTGGGAGGAGCTATCAGTGGCTTGGAGAAGGTGGATCAGTGACATACCAGAGCTTTGAAGTTAGCAGCGGGTGTGGGTCATCGCCTAGGTCTATACTTAAGTGCTGGGAAGAGAAAGATGGATCCGACGAAGAGGGATCAGTTGAGGAGGAGATTTGATGGTGTGGGGTGCAGAAATGGCCTCTATGACTTAGCTATCGTTTGCATTTTGATATTTGTTTTTCGGATGACTTAGCTATCGTTGGCATTCTGATATTTGTTGTTTGGATGACTTAGCTATCGTTTGCATTTTGATATTTGTTGTTTGGATGCTTTGCCTTTTCAGGATATTCGGTATTTGAATGCTCTGCGTATTCAATTATTAGTAAATACTTGTGTCCCTTAAATACGCCGTAATGATATAATTGTGATTTTGTTGGAGGATTAAATCATAAAACTTAAAAAAATTTCTTATGTGAGTATATTATTTAAATTTTATGCTAATTTAATAATTTACAAGAATTATTATTTTTTAAATATTTTAATTTCTGGCAAGATTTTCCTAGAAAAACCTGAAAATTTAAATCTCCTGGAAAATTTCTGGCCAAGCAATTGCTACAGCAAGTTCAAGCATATCCCACCACCATTCTATTAGTAATAAAAAAAAATAAAAAAATAAAGGGCATGTATAAATATGTAAAATGTGGACACGCCGGTTTAAGTGTATCACCAAACAATTATAATTTCCTCAAATGTGCTGCAATCCATGCTGTCCACAATCCAAGGTGTTGATGCACATGGACGGTTTAGAATGTATAGTCAATAATCAACTGTAATATAATTTCACAATTTATTCTATTCTAGGTCCATGCTGTTTGAACTCTTGAATTTGCTGTCTATGGACTATGTCCCATGTACAATGGAATTCTTTAAGCAATTGACCTTCAGGATGCAATGACAATCCACCGGATTTGAACCATTTGTCGTCTTTATCTTAATGAAAAACACTTAATCATATTTTAAAAGCAAAATCAGATCTTTTCTTATATTCATTTTTTTCACACAAAAATCAGATAAAGAAAATTCTTTTAATAGGCTTTTTTGAGAGAATCCTTTAGGGTGTGGAGATTACTTTTCAAAAAGGATTCTGACTATTGAGTTTAAACTCAATATGCGACCCTTGGATATGATCAGACAACTTTTCCAAATAAAAAATATAGTAAGGGTACCACCTATTATTAGACTTACCTATGAAAAGATACAATCAGTGATGGAAATTTTGAAAAAACCAATTTATTTTTAAAACAAACTAAAGAAACAGTAACATGGACATCCAAACGGGTACCATGTTTCCTACCTGATTGAGTAAAGATCCGCCCAAGCGTAGAACGATGGACATAAGGTCCTCATCCCAATCTCGGTGGTAAACTCTTGGGAGTTTCAACACAGGGTCAAGGGTTCGAGTATCCATAGGTGGTGAAATTCCACTAATGCGTGAGTGTTTGGGGGTGTGTGTGCGCGTTTTAAAAAAAAAAAAAAAAAAACAACTATGGACTGAGATCTGATGGCCGTACATAGTGGTTTGCTGATCCAAGACATTGATCTGATGGGCCTTTTGCTACGGATGGACAGAATTTGAAAATCACTCTTCATTATGAAAACAGTTAGGGATGCCGAAAGAGAGTAGAATCATCCAGATTGTCCATTCTACCTATGGGCTCCCAAACATGGCCTGATCCCACTTTGAGTAGTAAGTGGGCATTTTATTAGCAGGCCCATGTACGAGTATAAGGTCCATTCCATTACAACCCAGCCCAATTGGCGACCCTACCGTTCTGAAAGCAATCTCCGATATCTCCCACCTGAGAGTTTTATACCACCGTACTCTTCACTTTTGAGCAACGTACTTTACGGCGCCGGTCCAAACTTACCTTCCTAGACTACTCCCTGCTGTACGGACGACTTTTCACCGGAACAAAATACCCCCGCCTCTTTTTCGGAAGGTGATTGGCTGCTGCGCGAAGACGAGCGCTAACGCTCCTTGAACTATAAGTTGTACGAATGATTCAAAAGAAATTAAAGTTATACGGGCTTCACAGTTGTGTATTGATTATATCTATAATGTTCATTCATATTTTAAAATCATTTTAAAGTATTATAAAAAATGAGAATCATATCTACAGATCAATTGGACCACACTACAGATAGTAGTGGGAAAGTTGATTTTTACTGTTAAAAGTTTCGTAAGACTTACCATAATGTTTATTTTCCATCCAATCTATTTATAAGGTTAAAAAGAAATTGATGAAAATGAAAAATAAATTTTATATTGATTAAAAACTTCTGTAACCCCTAAAAGCATTTCAATGGTAGATGTTCAATCCCCCACTACTTTTTACTGTCTCATCCACTTGATAGTTAGATCTGTCTTATTTATCATCTCAAACCTTAATACAAGCTCGTCAAATAGATGAACGGTTCGAATATAACACATATCTCATGATAAGACTTACAAAAGCAATGAGGAATTGCATCAGCAAAAAAATATAAAATTAGACAGACCGTGGCGACAACAGTAGTACCCTCGGTCCAGCAGTAGGGCCGCCGCCGCAGTCTATCTAGTTTTATTATTATTATTATATAAGAACTTTTTTCACCTTACAGTTTTCTCTAATGCATATTTTTGAAAATATGTATATATAAGCATATAGAAATATATTTTTTTTATTCATTTATTTATTCATTTAAGAAGCATATCTCCTAAATCAGAATAAGTTACATGACGTACTATATATGATTTTAAGGTAGGAGAAACTACTTTATCCAATCAATTGGGGTTATTGTATAAGATTCCATCTTCATTCACTTCGTGGTGAATTTCAATCAGTTCGTGGTGAATTTTATTTACTTCATTCACTTTGCAGTGGATTTTATTCACTTCGAGGTCAATTTCATTAATTTCGCGGTCAATTTTATTCACTTCATTCACTTTGCTGTCAATTCTCATTCACTTTGCGGCCAATTCTCTTCAATTCGCGGTGATTTTCCTTCACTTCACGGTGAATTCAATTTAATTCATCTACACCGCGGTGAATTTCCTTAACTTTGCAGTTAATTACAATCACTTCGCGGTCAATTCATTTCAATTCGTGGTGAATTTTCTTCACTTTGCAGTGAATTTCATTCAATTTATTAACTTTGCGGTGAATTTTTTTCAATTCGCAGTTAATTCCATTCACTTCATTCACTTCGCAGTCAATTTCATTCACTTTACGGTCAATTCCATTCACTTCATAGTCAATTTTCTTCACTTTGCTGTGAATTTCCTTCACTTCACGGCTAATTCCATTCACTTCGTTCACTTTCAATAAAATTTTTTTACTTCGTGATGAATTTTCTTCACTTTACGGTCAATTTTAATAGCTATGGTTATAATCCGTAGCCATAAGAGACCTCAGCTTGTAAAAATAACATTTCTCATAAAGTAGGGGCATTTTGATCATGTAAATGTATATATGTACAGCAGGGGAGCAATATAGGAAGGTAACGTGGCTTAAAAGTGAGTAATACTGTAGAAAAAGGCTTCCCACCTCAGACGTGGCACGTGTGTACGAGAGCCTGGGAGCTGATTTGGTGCAGCCCTGACTGTGGGGCCCACCTTAATGTATGTATTGTATATCCATGCTGTCTATCCTTTTTTCCAACTCATTTTAGGGCATGAACCCAAAAACGAAGCAGATCAAAGTTTCATTTGGACCACCCCACTTGAAACAGTGGTGATTTACCGTTGACAACTTCCCGTGGGCTGCAAAAATTTTTGTATCGAGCTGATATTTGTGGTCTTTTTTTTCCCCATTATCCAGGTCTTTGCGACCTTATCAACAGGTTGGATGAAAAATAAACATTACGGTGGTCATTAAGGTGAGCCCTAGAATGTTTTAATGGTTGTCATTCCATCAACACTGTTTCCTATGGTGTGTTCCACCTGGGATTTGGATCTGCTCCATTTTTTTACTCATGTCATAAAATGAGCTGGAAAAACCGATGGACAGCATGGATATACTATACACACATCAATGTGGGCCCACAGTCAGGAACGCACCTAATCCGCTTCCTAAGAGGCCCGGGGTGTTTATTGGGTGGGACCCACAACATAGATAATGCGGTCCCGTTTCTAAGCGCCTGCGTATCAACCATCACTCTCTTCCAGAGCATGAAAATAAAATGGAGTTTCTCGTTGCATTTTTTGGTAAACCTCGCAGAAGGCTAAAACCCTCTCAAAACCCCGAGAGAGAGAGAGAGAGAGAGTGAGAGAGAGAGATGGGAAGCGAACGCGAGACAGAGAAATCCCAGAAAGAGAAGAAGGTAATGGCGCTGGCCCCAATAGCCAAACCTCTTGCAGGCAAGAAGCTTTCCAAAAGGACACTCAAGCTCGTCAGAAAAGGTACATAAATATACGCTTTTTCTATCTATTCATTTTCTTGGTTTTCTCTGTTCCTCTTTGTATTGTTCTCTTCTTCAATGAAAATGCGGTGTTGGGTTTTTGTTGTTTTTCACGATCTTTCTCCAAATGGGTGTTTTGGGTTTCTTTGTGTACTTCTTTTGTTTGATGAGAATGTTGTGTGTTTCTTTGTATTTATATTCGTTCATCGAAATTTGCTGTTGGGTTTTCTTCTTTTTGATGTTTTCTATACAAGAAAATCTTTGATACTCTGGCAGACTGTGACGTTCAATACGCTGGCAGTGGGAAATTGTATATGTGGCCTATTTCTCAGATTGAACCGTCCCTATGGCGAACCACGCTTTAGATGGATCATAAAACAAAAACTAGAATAATTTGATCACTTAACTAGTCAATGGTGGACATTCGTTGAATGGTTGAGATTGAAGATAGCCAATGGTCCAGATTCAGCATATAAGTGTTCATGAATCAGAGGTTAGGATCCTTCAACCCATCTGATTTTGAGATGATGAACAATCTAGAATGGGTTCCGCAATTTGGACATTTTACTTTTGAGTTCATATATGCCATGTGTACAATTTTTGAGTGCCTGGTTATCAACCATCACACTCCACCTGAGTATCAAATAACTCCCCTTTGTATATATGCTCTTATTAGCATTTTAATAAGCGCTAGTGAATTGCACGTGCGTCGCACAGGATGAATGCTCAGTAGATGTTAAATGCTAGGATTGTCTAATAACCATTTCTATGACCTTCACATATGGTGGCCCACCAGATCAATGGCTCTGATCATCGTGGATGATGGATGATGGTCACTCATCGTGGGGCCACCCTTTAGTGAACTGTCCTATTGGTTATTCTTTTTAACCATCCATTTTTTCCTTGCACATGTGGCCTGAATTCAATGTCAGAGTGGGCTGATCTCACATGCTTGTGCCATTTTGGTAAGGGTGGGGCACAAGCATTTGGTATTCATAGACCCTTAAGTAGCATTCCCATCTATTGCGAGACTCTTCAGACCATTAGAACCATCCACTAAACTATTCAACTCACGTGTATAGATTGAGCATATCAAGATCCTAAATGTTTATTGGTGGGCATCTATCGAATTGATCTAAAAATGAGTTTTGATTGGAAACAATGTTCCTTACCATAGCTAATGCACAGGACATGTTTCCACCATTGGATTATATCTCATGGGCATTGCCTAAAAATGGTAACAACTGGTCAGACGCCCTTCTCTCTATCCAGAAAAAAATAGGACAGAGAATCCAGATATCCTAAGGGACACAAGAGGTCCCTGTGCCGTTTCTACAAGGGTTGTGTGTAGCGTGTCATGGCATGTATGGCATCTATCCTGTCCGGTTTGCCCCACCATGAAAGTTGGATGCTTCAATAATCAGTGGAATCCAACTGTCTTGTGGATCACCATGTGAATGTGACTCACTTGGATAGGCATGATTTTGAGTCATCCCATTATCACAGTGGGTGTCACTTTATGCAGTATTGGATGTCATTCACACAATTTGATGGGCCACACACAGGAAGCAGTGAATAAGGAGGTCAATGAATAGGTGAATAATCATTTGAATAATATACACGCATATAAATAAAATTTTTTCTTTCACTGAGGTGAATAACTTGTAGAATAAGTGCTACATGGATTTCTAGAGGAACCCTCCTCCACTTATGTATGGAAGTCACCTTTGAATGAAAAAAATAAAATCATCTGATATTCCAGGTGCATATGACACTTGATAGATACACAGGAACTCATGATTTTATAAGTGGAAAATAATAGCTAAAATTAAACAGTTTAAAGTGTGGAAAGTGGTTTCACTGAATAACAGTTCCAAAATCAGGTTGGTTAAACAATCATGACCCCTCGATTCATTTACACTTGTTTCATTGAAATAGAATCGTTGGCTATCTTTCATTTCAACTGTCCAAAAAATGATCACCAATCTGACAGTCAGATAACCAAATAAGCTTAACCTTTGGTTGGTGTTACATCTCAACTAGGGCCTATAATCTAGATGACTTAATTTGACTTGGATATAATCCAAGCATGCAATTTCTCAGCAATTTTGAAGTTCTTGCTTATCATCCATCATTGTGTCCCCAAATTATTAAAAATTCCCCCCAGTGACCCAATTATCCAAGTCTTCTAGCTAAAAAGGGTGTAACCGTGTAGGTTACCTGTTTCCAAACCCAGGATATTTTCATGCCTTCAAATCGTGCACCACACAAGTGGCACATATGTATGATTTTCCCAATCAATCCTATTGTGGGGATAGCCTTTGATTGGCCCCCAACGAAATTTTGCTTGGACCGTTCTAGACATCTATAAATGAGCCTTTCCTCTCTTACTTAGTGCCATTGCTATAGGTTGACTTTGGATGTTGGATTTGAAAGATCCAAATGGTTGATCTGATGAGATATGAAGATGAAATGACTGCCTCTAAAATATTCAAGATTGGAAGATTCGAAATTGTGGTTAAGCCAAGGTCCATGTTCAAAGAAAAAGAGTTTAAATGATCAAAGCAGAAAATTATTCTAATTTGAGACTTCTATTATAATGTATCCTAATCTATGGTGTGGTGGACCAATGTAAACGTTTGAATCAACAAATGTAACTTCAAAGCTAATTGCTCTGGTAGCAATCTATCATATAGGAATATGCAATGTATTCTAGCATGCCTCTTTGAATAGTTTTCATTTTTGAGAAGGTAGAGGAATCTTAATTTTTCAGGGTGGGGAGGTTGAAGGAGTGTTACAAGCATCCTTTGGCTAGAAACTTCCCTAAGTCGTTGTGTGAGAGGTTGGTTGAAATACATTTGGATGTATCGCAATAGGATACATCATGGCTTTAGCCTTTGAATCTGGGTCATCTTCCATTGATCCAAGCTATTTACATGGCGAGTCTCACTTAGTATGGTAAATAGAAAAAAAAAAGCTCTTAAATCGGATAGTTTCAACTCTATGATATATTGGATTCTTTACATGAATGTGGATTTGATGGCCGCCGTAACATTTGTATAGAGCTGTACACGAGTCGAGTAAGCTTGGTCAGCTTGCTCAATTTGACTTGGAAAAGCTCGACTCGCCTTGGCTCATAATTAGATTCAGACCGAGTCAAGCTGGTTTTTGGAGCTTGCAAAAATTTCGAGCCGAGCTCGCGAATCAGCTCGGTGACTCGGTTATTTTGATATGAATGCTGCTCGCTAAGTGTTTGATGAAATGACTCGACAAAGTGTTGGCGAGGAAGGAATGAATACGTCGGTTGTTTGATTTTGATGCCACTTGCTTGGGTGTTTGATTTTGATGCTGCTCTCTAGGTGTGATGAAATACCCGTAAAATATTGTTACTGTTTTACATTCTGTGAGAAATCAAAAATGCATTCTAACTGTTTGAGAAAATGCCGTGCAGGCTCGAACTCGGCTCGAACTGGCCCGAGCTGCTGATTGAACCGAGCCGAGCTAGCAAGACAAGCTCGAGGACCGAGCTGAGTGGAGTTTGAGCTGGGGTTAGCTACTAGTCGAGCCGAGCTGTGCCAAGCTCGACTCGGTTCAACTTGTGTACAACTCTACATTTGTATAGTAAAAAGTTTTTTTTTTTTTTTTTTGTTGGCATCTCTGTCGAATAGGATCCCTATCACATAATGGCTTGGGTCAATGAAAATTTGAAACAAACCCAAATCCAATGTCTAGCATATCGACGTATCCAAATGCAAATGAGAGATGTATTATAAGTATACTATTTACAATCAAAATCGTTAAAATGGACCAGAATCCTTAGCAAAACCTATGTATGTAGTGGGTAAAACACCCTAGCTATGTGGGGTCCACCGTGTGCATGGTGTGCTTTCTAATGCATGTTGTTATGGGTAAATCCGAACCGAGGTACATCAGGTCAATTTCGACATCAAAGGGTAAGGTCTTGGACTAGTAAACCTCCGACCCGAGGTGGGTGTTCGATCTGAGGGCTCTTGCAAAGTTATGACTCCGACTCGATTATGTTGACTCGGAATGCAGCACCACTCGCTCATCCAATGTTCCCCCAAGCTGAGTCCTTCTACTTGGCATTCCTACAATCAACTTGTTCATGGGCTCGGACCTTTAGGCATGAGCCGAGTCATAAGGTCGACTCGGATGGGAGCTTGGACAACGACAACATTAGTGAGTGACTCTATAATGCACGACTGGAGTAATGCCCAACGCATGATCTTCGTAATGGCCGACAATTGCACGCTCGTAGTTCTCGCGTAATGGCGATGACCGTGCTGAGATTATATGGCACGTTCAAGTTGACCCTCAAGTATAAATACCAGTCATTTCTACAGAAACGGGTACGCAATCTCTCGCACCCTCACCCATACTCTAGTCTACTTAGACCCAGTTCCTTAGCCTGACTAAGGCATCGGAGGGTCCCCTGCTTGACCCAGGGTTTCCTTTGCCTGTTCCTTTATGCAGGACCAGGGTTTGCTCCGAGCACGGAAGGCTCGGCGGAGGGTGGTACGGATTTTTGCATCAACACATACCATACATGCCAATAATTAGCCTGATCCAAAACTCCAGTGGCCATGAGAGAAAAAGCAAAATCATGGCTAAAACATTGTTAATTTCAAGTGGTTTGGCTTATCTTAGTTTTGGATCATGCTTATTGTTGAATGGTTTGTTTCATATCTAATGAATGGATCACATGAAATATATCCACCATGGTGGGTTCTGAATGCAAACCTATGGTGGGTGCCCTCTCCTATTTTTACCTGCAGTGTGGTGCCCTTGGGTTATGGATCATGTTTATTTTAGTCCACATGGACTAACATCTGCAGGCACATCTGATGGATGGAGTGGATATCAGTCACAGCATGGTGGGCCTCACAACTTGGGTGTTTTACTAGTGAGCCTGTTGTAGAGGATTGCAGTTCCTTAAAAACGGAAGTAGCGTCTTCTCCACTGTAGGAAAGGGAACGTGTTGCCCCTTTTATAATTCTCCATTTTAGATATGTTGGGAAACATTTAAACTTGTAATGATGAAATAACTATGTGCCTTGATTAAAATCTTTCAACATTAAGTCATTTTCTAGTTAATGCTAGCATTCAATGCAAAGGAAAATAAAGGCTCTGAAGTCCATGGGAATTTTTAAATGTAGAGAAATATTTAATAAAATTAAATAGTGAAGTATAATGAAATTACTCAAAATCCTTTAATATGTTGACCCAAAATAACTTTTGAAGGGTATTTTAGTAATTTCAGGGGGTTGGAGAAAATAAAGAGGCAATTGACTTTATTATTTATTGTTTATAGGGATTTTTACTGCAAAATTCCTTTAGGAATTGGATTTTACCAAATAATACCTACAATAACTGATATGCCTCGACAACGCTTTTTAAGAGGTGAAATTACATTACTGCCCTCCTTTGCTTTTTCTTTATAACAAATTGGAAAATCGGAAGTTGCTGGGCCCTCGTGGTATGTCTCACATCCAACCTGTCCAACAGATGCATGCCAACATTATTATTAGATGATTAAAAAATATGGCAAATCCAATTGTAAGGTGGGCCAATCCATAAAAAATAATGTTCACCATTCAAAATATCCCAGTTCAAGTGTAGCCCATTTGATAATTTGATTGACATGTTGTTTTGTTCTTATCACCATGGTATGGTGCATACATTTACAAGTTGTTTAGTATACAAATACCACGTAAGCCCCACAAATCTTGAGTTTTACTACTAAAAAATAAAATAAATGAGGGCATTTTCATAATTTCATCCCTCAACAAGCACCTCCATGTAATTTCTAATCATGGAGGCATTGTTTGGTAAAATATAGAATATCATATTGCATTTTCCGAGTTTTCGTAACTCCTGAAATGGGAGGGCTTCATTGTAGAGATAAAACATCCATATTTAAATTACTTAAATACCCTTTCCTAATTTTAATTCTCAGAGGGCATATATGTAAATTTATGGGTACGAGAGAAAATTACTATAATACCCTCAATATGTGAAGTGTAAATAGGGTAATTCCTTAATTTCACAGGGGTAGTTGTGTAATTTCATAGGAGCAGCAAAAACAGGAACGACTTGGGTTTTGGTAGTAGTATAGATTAGCTTATTAACAAGTGCAAGAGAGGAAGTGGTTTGCTAGATGTGGGAGATGTGAAGCACTATAAAGGGGAGTTATTTGATACTCTATGAGTATTACACCTGAAAGGATATTATGGGACATCAACCATTGGATCAGGGTCCTCTTCAATGACCAAAAGCATCTATATGGTAGGTCTAACTATGGATGGGGATGCCCAAAAATAACTCTCATATTGAAAGGAAAAAAGTCAAGCGACCGAATGGATAAATTCATCCTAGTCTAAGAGATTTTTTTTAAAAAAATTCTAGATACCCCATCTAGGCGAGACTTGTCATGTAAATGGTTTGGATAATTGGAAGATGACAAGGCTAAT
The DNA here is from genome assembly GCA_037074715.1 of Magnolia kwangsiensis. Lineage (NCBI taxonomy): Eukaryota > Viridiplantae > Streptophyta > Magnoliopsida > Magnoliales > Magnoliaceae > Magnolia > Magnolia kwangsiensis. The sequence continues at coordinate 84,907,074 of CM073582.1, forward strand.
GACAAGGCTAAAGTCCTGACTAATCCTATATCAATATGTTAGGACGTAATCTAGTAAGCCTTGTTTTGGTGTGGCTGTAGGCTACACACACTTAAGGTTGTGTGGGCTACTCACATGTATATTTTAAAATGACAAAAGTGCTCCTATAGAGCGGGTAAAATGTACACCATTAATGATGCTAAGCGGGTAAAATCTCAACCATTAGTTGCTAAGAAGCCAGCCACCTCCAAGTTGCCTAAATCCTCTTATATTTGGTTCAAATCCCCTCCCATGTTCTTTGAAAATCCAAAGGTTATGACTTGAAAAACTAATTGTGTGGAAAATAATTGCCCCTAACCTCGTGTTACATCTAGTAGAGATTACACTCACCCATATAGATTCTACCAGCTAAGAACTACTTTCATATTGTAGAATGTTTCTTATTTTAATGCCTCCACCTAAAATATCAAGAACATGTAAATTTCAATTAAAAGGCAGCTCCTAGCATAGTTTTAATGAGGGCAACTAGCTGGTTGGGTACATTCTTACTTGGTCATGACCATCAACATGTATCCTCTCTTTTGAATGAAACTGTGGTGTTGGAGGTTTAGTTCTCAAGCATATTTTCCTCCCATTTGGTCCTTTCTTTTGCCAGTTTTTACTATGTTTTGAAAATATGTTGTTGGGCTTCTGGTTTTTCAGCTTCTGAATCAAAATGCTTGAAAAGAGGAGTGAAGGAAGTGGTTAAGAGCATCCGACGCGGTAACAAAGGGTTATGTTTCTTATTCTTCCTAGTAAATCTTTTTTTTTTTTTTTTCCTTTCTTTCTTTCTTTCCGGTTGGTCAGCAGCCTTGAACATGAAGAAGGCTGAAGCGATGAGTGCCTTCAATTCAGCTACACTGCTTGGAACCTTCTGAATAAATATTTCTTCCTTTTTCAGTTTTGTTCTTTATTCCTTATGATAGTTCATCTACAAATGAACAAGACTGGGATCTGTAATTAGTTGAAAACGGAACTTATCCATGTTTTGGGATAAATTAGGCTGAGATAGCAACAGATTACAACAGAAGCCCTCCCATTTATCATAAGGAGCCATTTTCTGACCGTTACGCCCTGTATCGGCTCGTATCGTCCGATACGCATACAAAAAACAGTAACGACCGATACGACCCCGATTCGCGTTATGTATCGGCCGATGCGGCCGATACGTAACCGATTCTGCACACCATGGTTCAGCTTAGTCGTCAGGTTTCCTTGCTCAGCTCGGCTTCTTTTAGTTCATGCTTCGGCTTGGTATTCAAGGGAGTATAGTGATGGAAGCGACTTTCTGGATGCCGGTTTGTATGCTGGTAGCGCTGGGCACCCGGCTTGACTGATGATTCAGGAAGAGCTGGGATAGTTGCAGGAGATGATTCAGGAAGAGCCGTGATGGATGCAGCAGGTGATTTAGGAAGAGCTGGGATGGTTGTAGCAGATGATTCATGAAGGGTTGGGATGGTTGCAACAATGGCAACTAGAGCTTTCTTCTTTCCTTTCACCATTGTGGTTTTCTGGTAAAGCAAGAATGACTTTGATGTCATTTCCACAGATGACGCCAAACTGTTGATGCAAAAATCTGGTCCACCCTTTTTAGACCTTCGAGTACCTGCACATGAAGAAGACAAAGGAGAACCTGGCTACAGCAAGGGAACCTTTGATGTCAAAGTCAGGCTAGGAATCTGGGCCTAGTAGTATTGAGGGGTTTTGAGTGAGAGATTCTGCGTGTCTTTCACCATTAGAGATACTCCTATTTATAGTTGAGGAGAGGCGGTGATGTAAAGGAAATCTCCCTATTTAATAGGGACATACTGTGGAGGAATTCAGATCCGCGTGGGGGAATTTTTTGAGATCTTTGGCGAAGATATCGGGATCCTGAGCGTGTCGCGAATATCCTCTGAGATCTTTGGAGAAGATCTCGGGCGGATTTCTCTTACATAAGATCTGATTATTCGGAATCAACAGATATGTGCAATAGGAGGCTGAGGCGGTCTTGGCCGACTTGGTATGCTGACTTGACCTAGGGGTAGTGTGTCGACCCGACCTGGGGGTAATATGCCGACTTGGATTCTCTAGCGAGCCTTGACTCTTCTCTAAATGCCGTGTAAATTGCCGACTTGCCCTCATACTTTGTGTTAGGGCAATGAGATCGAGCTCATTTTTTAGTAGAATTCGGATGACATATGTTGTGATGGGGTCGAGCTCAAGAGTCTGAAGTGATCTTGGCCAACTTGGATACTCGGATGAGTTTCGAGCCTCCTCTTATCATTAGGCAGATGTCCGACTTGCCCCAAGAGTCTGAGGTGGTCTTGGTTGACCTGGATACTCGGATGAGCTTCGAGCCTCCCCTTATCATTGGGTAGATGGCCGACCTACCTCAAGAGTCTGAAGTGGTTTTGGCTGACCTGGATACTCGGATGAGCTTCGAGCCTCTCTTTATCATTAGGTAAATGGCCAACCTGCCTCAAGAATCCGAGGTGGTCTTGGCCGACCTGGATACTCGGATGAGTTTCGAGCCTCCCCTTATCATTGAGTAGATGGCCGACCTGCTGACTTGCCTTCATATGCCGTGGGTGACCGACCTCTTTTCCTTGGTCATTGAGGAGCTCATTGGTCATGACCAGCGCTGACCGATCTCTTGTGCTGTAGAGATGTTCGAGCTGACCTTTTCTCTTTAGCCAGTCCATTTTTTCCCATAACAATTCCCATTGCATTAACCAAAAAAAATCTTTATTTCAACCTTCAAACCAAATAAAAGAAAAAAGAAAAAAAGGAAATTTTAACAAAATAATCTCCATATCATCTCTTCTGGTTCCATGCATTTGGCTTATATAGCCTCATGTTCATAAGAATCCTAATTAAAGCTAAAGAAGCCTTGGCTGAATTCCTTTCCATCCATTCATTATTTCCTAAATTGTCTCAAACTTCTCCTAAAAGACTTGTAATAAAAGATGGGAGTTATTAAATAAAGAAACTAATCTGAGAAGAAATAAATAAATTAATAAACTTTGAATAACACGAGAAGACTGTATTATATCCTGCACAATTGTGCAATGGCCCCATTTTCACTTATATGGTTTTAATATCTAGCTAAAAATGTTTAGTGGGACCCACAGTCCAACTGGTTGATAACTAGGCCATCACATTGGATGTGTAGGCCTCACCTTCTGTGTAGACCCTTGATTTGGTCTCAATCTTCCACTGGGTCCCTTGATTTGGTCCAAATCTTCAATCTGTATACTTGGATGGGCCTGTTCTTCAAATAAGCAGCATTTGGCGAATCATGGACCACTTTCAATGATCTAGTGCCTGGTGGTCTGGAATCAATTCCCCCCTCGTCTTGAAAGATCTCATCCTTGAGTTTGTACCAATCACTTGCCACATTTCACCCGTGTCATGCCTTACCAGCTATGGCGGGAGCTGGGGATGCAATCCTATCAATTGGATTGACTTGATCTTCATTAGATTGTCTACTAGCATGAGTTGTTTCTTCTTGTGCCTCATTGCAAGTTGAGATGTTCTGTGTTCATCTGACCGTTGATCTTCAACCTGTCTCCTTTGATTGTTGTTGGGAAGGAAATTAATGAGTTCATTGCAAACTCAAACGCACCTCAAATTTGCTGATCTGACCGCTAACCAGTCTGTAACTTTTTCCATCAATCTTGCCTTCGACCTGTCCATTTCGTTTGTTTCCTGTCTTCCAAAGTTATTTTTGTTGATCCTTCATACAATTCCTTGATTGATTTATTGGTATCTTCATCAATTGATCCATTTGAATTTCATCTTTCTCTCCAATGGTCATCATGGTTTCCTTAGATTGCTCTTCCTTCAGAGGTTTAGATCCTGTTGCATTAGCATTTCCACTTGGAATTGCCACCATGCATAGGGACCATTGTAAGAATTGTAGGAATGACTGCTGCTCATAGACATCTCAATAAAGAACGCATAACCAGAATGGGCTCATGTAGGTGAAAAGTGTGAATGGAGGATATAAGACAAGCAAACCAAAAAGAAACCATGGATGGAAGTTGATGGATTTAAGTTTGCAGAGATTTATGGACTGGTTATTGTCAGTTAGGGATGGGTTTTGGAGCTGGTTTTTTGTTGCAAAATTTGGGATTGTTTTAGGCACAAAAATGAGAGTACACTGGGGACAGATTTCGGACAGTACTCGGGGTTTTGCAGGTTAAATTTGGGCTGAGTTGGGGTTGAGATGTGATCTGATGTTGGGAAGAGTGAATCGGCTATGGTTATGGACTGATTTAGGGGGCAGGGTTAAGGGCATATTGGAGACAGTTTCGTTTTATGGTCTGTTAGGGGCTGGTCTATGGACTGGGTTTTGGGGCAAGATTGGGGACAGATTAAGGGCCTGTTTGGATGCCTGTAACTTTTTAAAGTTGTAAGAAGGTTACATGTAACTTACAGGTGAAAGAAAGTTACAGGTAATCCTGTTTGGATGTAAGTTGTAACTTACTTACAGGTAACTTACTTTTTGTGTTTGGATAACTTGTAACTTTATTATAGATAATAAGTCGCATATTCATGCTCAGTAGATCTTGAAATAGGGAATCGTTGAAAAATCAGATTAATATGTAAAAAAGATTGGATAAAATTATCCTATTTTATTAAGCCCATATAAATGAATAGTTTGGTTGATTCTTAGGCTAAACAAATCAACGGGTGGGCCATAAATGTGGGCTCACGTTTTCAAAATGCTTGTAATGTAGGAAAAAAAAACTTGAAGTAAGATATCCTGGCAAAAATTTCCCACAGGAGTGACTCTTGTTGGCAAGGATAGGTTAAAGAGAAATCACAAGCATAGGAAGCTACTTTACCAAATTCTGCATTAGCAGTTAAAATCTCAAAGTGGGACATTATTAAAATGGACCAATATCAAGGGACTGTTTAAAACTAGATATCTCAACACTTCGATGTACCCTCAATTTCTCACCATTTGACAACAGGCAAGAATCCAGATGCAAATGGAACTTGGGACTGTTTGAAACTGGATATGTTAACAATGCAGTGGGCACTCAATTTCAAAACACCTGAGGACGTGCAGGAATCTCAATGCAAATAGAAATTAGGAGTGTTTAAAAAACCATATGTTAAAACAGATTTGGGACCTACTTGGGGACAAGTTGCTCTGACCAACAAGCCCCACTTATACAAAATGAACAAGGGAATGGCATTGATATAAATTCTATAAATTATGTCACCACTGTTTCATGTGGTGTGGTCCCACTATGATGTATTTGTTTTATCCACACCATCCATCCATTATTCTAAATCATTTCAAGTCATCAGCCCAAGGAGTGAAACAAACATTACAGTGGTCTAAGGAGTTTTTTAATGGTGGACTTTTAATCATTACTATTTTGTGTGGTGTGGTCCACTTGAGATTTAGATATGCCTCATTTTTGGAATCAAGCCCTAAAACGATCCAAAATAATGAATGGACGGCATGGATAAAAAAAATACAAGACAGTGGACCCCACAGACCATTGGACATTACCCACGCCTCTAGCCAAACTGCCTCCGTCAACCTCGACGGAGAAAATAAAAGAAAGAAATAAAGAAAGAAAGGAAAGGAAAGGAAAACCAAAAAAAAGGAAAGAAAGAAAGGGGTTTTATAACCCTGCTGAAGCCGGATCGGAGAGGGAGAAAGAGACTAGGAGAGGAAGAAGGAGACTGAGAGAGGGAGATGGAGACATTGGAGAGGGAAGCTGCGATTCTTTCCAAAAATTTTCATTTTAAAATTTCCAACCGTTACCTATATCTTAACTTTAAAAATGACTCAAGTGCCTATATCATTTTCACCTCTTTCTCTTGTAAGAAAGTCACAGGTTGAGAGAAAATTACCTGTGACTTTCCTCCCCCAAACACCAATTGTAACAAAGTCACCTGTAACGTTGTTACATTTTAGAAAAGTTACAGGCATCCAAATAGGCCCTAAGGTTGTTTAGTTGATTGTTGTAGAATTGTCTGGCAGTGAGATTGGAACTGATTTTTGCAAGGGCTGGTTGGGTTCTGGGCAGATTAAGCACCTGTTAGAGGACCTTTTTTTATAATAAATTAATTAATTAAATTTTTTTTAAAAGGGTACACAAAAGTTTTATTGGAGGGAAGAAAACAGGTAGAATCAAAGAGATGATGTGGCTTCAACCCTACATAGAGGAAGAAGCCCCCCTAAAAACCCTATAATAATTCTAGAGGCCTTTTTGCAAAATCCTTGTGCAATATATAGCTCAATCTATATTGCAATATAGGAAGAAAATCCTTTGGGCACAATTGGTAGCCCATAGAGATGAAGAGCACCTTCCTAACCTAAATCCCCAAACTAGAAGGGGCTTAAAACATAAAAGATTTTTGTCCAATTAATCTTCTTGGTAGCCCTTACAAAATTCTATTTAAAATCTTGAGCCAAATATTAAGAATGATAATCCTTAAGATTATTTTCCCATTTCAGTTTGCTTTTGTGGAAGGAAGACAGATTTTAGATTGTGTGCTTATTGCACATGAATGTCTGGACTCCTGCTTAAAAGCCAGGGGATTGGGAATCCTTTGTAAGCTTGATCTTGAGAAAGCCCATGATCATATTGACCAGGCCTTTCTTGACTACATGTTGGAAAGGATGGGTTTCGGTGTTAAATGGAGGGCTTGTATTAGAATCTGTGTTTCTTCTCCAAAATTCTTAGTTCTCATAAATGGATCTCCTTTTGGTTTCTCCAGGGCCTCCAGGGGTCTTTGGCAGGGTGACCCCCGTCCTCTTTCCTCTTTGTGCTGGTCACTGAAGCCTTGAGTGGTATGCTGTCTAGGGGTCAGGAATTGGGCCTCTTTGGGGGCTTTCAAGTGGAAAATTCCCACCTTGGTATTTGCCATCTACAGCTTATTGATGACACCCTTCTTTTTTATGAGGCTGACGACTAACGAGAACTTGGTAACCATTTTGGGTATGCCTATTTGTTGGTAGGGGGTAGTCTCAGGGTTGAAGCTAAATCTCTTGAAAAGTGAGATCTTTGGGATAAATCTTGCTCTAAAGGTAATTTTTTCTCTTGCTGAATCCTTTGGATGTAAGGTAGGTTCTCCCTACGCTTTGCTTGGGTTTGCCCATGTATAGGGAAACCTCCTTTATACCTGTGGGATAAGATTATTGAAGAATGGAGAGGAAACCTTTCACCTAGAAGCAGTTTTCGAAATATTAGTATTGTGTATCGGTCATTGCATGGGATATATCGGCTGTATTGTGTAATGTATCGTTGTTGTTGGAAACATGTGAAAACATTGGGAAATTGGTTGAATTTTTCCATGAAACTTCAGTGATCGTTAAAAAAGACATCAATACACACTCATAAATCAAAACATTACAAAAACAAGTGCATAAGTTTTCTTTGTATGGAGTCCTAATCTATGCGTTGTCTAACTGAATTGATGCAAGTATATTCAAAATTTATTCATATAATTTATAAATGTAAGAAGATGTGTGGAAACACAAGCAATACATTCAAAAACAAAAGAAGAATCACTAGATCAGGTTACGTACGTGTTTGATTTTATGTTTGGACATAAAGATTGCAATCGATTTGCAAGAAATTGGGAAATTTTGTTTTTTGTTTTTTATTTTTTATTTTCAATTTTCCACAACTCGGCCCATCTCCTCAAAATCTCGAAATTGAAGCTCCCAATCCATGATTTTTCACGCAAAACATGAAAAATCATGAATTTGTAACAATTTGACACTGATTTAACATGATTTACATGAAAAAAATGATCGAAAATCGAAAATGCTCACTGGATCGAACATGTGGGATATATATCCCACTACTTGTGTGTTTCGCATTGCACAGGTGGGATACAAGATATATCGTGGGATAAGTCGGTTGATATCGTCGATACTTAAAACACTGCCTGGAAGTTAAATTTATTGTCCTTGGGTAAAAGGTTGAATTTAATTAAGGCCTCCCTCTCTAATCTTCCGATCTATTCTCGTCTTTATTCCATTGCCCGAAGTCTGTCATCTTGAAGATTGACAAACTTCGTATGGATTTTTTTGTGGCAAGGAAGTTTAACCACTAGGAAATTTCCTTTGTTAAATTGGAGAGAGGTATGTTCTCCTTACAAAGAAGGGGGAACACGAGTATTAAGAATCTGAAGGTTGTTAACAAGGCTCTCCTCAAAAAATGGATTTGGTGATTTGGTTGTGAGGATGAGAATCCAAGGCATTAGATCATTGCTGCTAAATATGGTCTAACTCCCCAAGACTGGTGGATCAAATCCTCCTCTCTTTACTGTGCTTCCTTTCTCTGTAAAGGTATAGCCAAGGTGGCTCCTGTAGTCTTTGATAGGGTATCTTTCTCCCTCGGTAATGGATCCAAAATTAGATTTTGATTGGATTTGTGCTGCGGGTACCCGACCCTGGCTGAATCTTCTCCTACTCTCTTTGCTATCAGTCCCAAACTTAATATTCTAGTGGTTGGCTGCTTTTTGGAAGTAAAATATTGAGGCGTTTGCCTCCCCCCCTCCCTTGCAGAAATCTTCCCTTAGTTGAAATCCTGAAGCTTACTTAGTTACTTTTTTGTTTGTAGTATCGATTGCTGTGCTCAAACTTGAAAGATTCCATGCATTGGTCGCTAGAGAGTTCTGGCCTCTTCTTTATCTGTTTGCTTTATAGATATATGGTAGCCTCTCCAGTTTCTTCGGCTTGTTGTCACATGAGTCTAGTGTGATCTTATGGTGTGCCCCCAAAGGTTGCAACGTTCGAATGGCTCGTGGGTAGGAATTGTGTGCCGATGATCGATAATTTGAGCAAAAGAGGAATGTCTCTTATGAATGTATGTTTGCTTTGCCTCAGGGCGGAGGAGACAGTGGATCACCTCTTTATTCACTGTCCCTTTTCCTTAGACATCTGGTGGAGCATTCTTTGCTTGGCAGGGGGTCTCTTGGGCTATGCCCAATTCTATGGATGACCTCTTCTGTGCTTGGCATGCGGATCCGGGAGGAGCTTTAGGGAAAAGGAAATGGAGGGTCCTTCATTTGGCAGTTCTATGGGTTGTGTGGGTTGAGAGAAATAATCGTTGTTTAGTATTTCCTTGGCTGGGGTGTTTTCTAGAGTTTTAGTTCTATTCAGGGATTGGGCACCTTAGTTTTTTGGATTTTCGGGGTCTGCCCTCCAGTTGAGGGGATGGCTACTGTATTTTTTTCTTCTCTTGCTTCTGTTTCTTTTTGTTTTGTTTTTACTTTGTAGTTCATTGTAGCTCTTTTCCTTTGGCTTTGCCTAATAAAAATTATCATCTTTCAAAAATATAGTCCAATCTATGAGTAGCCTTTTTGCTTTTAGAACGACCACAACAAGCATGATTTTTCCTGAAAAGACCTCCTATTCTGATTGAGCCAAATTGCCCACAAAGAGGCAAGAAGTGTGCTGGTACAAGGAAGATCTCCCTTTGCAATCCTTGTGGCCACTGTGCCATGGTTAAAAAGTTCCCAATCGAAAGCAACATGACCCATTCCATTCAACTCGAAAAGATTGAAGAAGTTCCATTAGATCCCCAACCTAAGGGAACGTTGCATGGATGGATACTTGATTGTTTCTGCATCCTAGAAACATAGTGGAAAATGTTGGTCATGTTTGTGAGCATGCCACCTCCATCCGATGATCTAAGGAACTCGCAAAAGGAACGGACCAAGAAGCTCCCTAATTTGTCCTTCAACCAAATCATTCTCTTTCATTCCTCAACGGTATGCAATGTTGGAGGCAATCAAGAAGCCTCACGAACTCCTCAACTTCCTCATCCTGCAAGTTTCTTTGGCAAGGTGGGGTCCAAACAACGTCATTTTTGAAGAAGCAAAAGCACTTAGAGACCATGATAATGTTTCCCGAAGTGAGGCAGATAATTCTCAGGCACACCAACTGGAGTGGGCATTCTCCAATCCACACGTCCTTCTAGAATTGGACACTCTCCCCGTTTCCAATAGAGAATCCGAGCCCCTCACTAAACTTTGCGTTTTAGGATATATATCCCCCTCCACACATATGAAGCTCAGTAGAGAGACAAGTCCCTAACCCCCCACCCTCCTTGACACCCATACTTTTCTACTATGACTTCTTGCTATAAGGCATCCTCCTTTATCTCGAATCGCCATAGCCACTTTCCCAAGAAAGCTAATAATGCAAGGGCATTTCACACCGGGCTCGAGTGGGGTAGCTCGTGGGATGTGGGGACATACTTGGGGTGGGTGACCCATGTGATTTGGGGCCCACGGGGGAGGTCTCGTGTTTGAGACTCCTCGCCAGGGGTGATTAATGTAGGGGAATTTCACACTAGGCTCGAGTGGGGTAGCCCGTGGGATGCGGGGACACACTCAAGGTGGGCGGCCCATGTGATTTGGAGCCCACGAGCCCACGAGGGGGGTTCGGCTGAGGTCTTAACCCATGAGATGTGGGGCTTGGGCTATGAGATAAAAGGATTAATTCGCCACACTCTAACAATTCGAGCTTTTAGAGCAAGTGGTTAATTGTCCTACATCAAATTGTATCAATGCGGGAGGTCTCGTGTTTGAGACTCCTCACTGGGAGTGATTAATGCAGGGGCATTTTCACACCGGGCTCGAGTGGAGTAGCCCATGGGATGCGGGGACAAACTTGGGGTGAGTGACCCATATGATTTAGGGCCCATGGGGGAGGTCTCGTGTTCGAAACTCCTCATCAGGGGTGATTAATGTAGGGGCATTTCAGACCGGGCTCGAGTGAGGTAGCCTGTGGGATGCGGGGACACACTTGAGGTGGGCGGCCCATGTGATTTGGGGCCCACGAGGCCACGAGGGGGGTTTGGCTGAGGTTTAGGCTATGAAGGATTAATTCGCCATACTTTAACGGTTCAAGCTTTTAGAGCAAGTGGTTAATTGTCTTGCATCAGCTAAATTCATCATGCCTAAGTCCCTAATACCAGCCCCTCCTTGTATGAAGTACACATTTCTTTCCACCCCAAAAGAAATCTTTTCTTGTACTCTAACCCTTGCTACAGGAAGTCATACCGCAACTTTTCCAATCTTGCCAAATACTAACTTCGGACATCTGAAAAGGGACATCTAGTGTAATGGGAGAATGGAGAGAGCTACTTTAATGAGAGTGATCTGGCCACCCAAGAATAGATATTGGCTTTTCCACATTCATAGTTCTTCCAAACCTTTTTGTGACCACATCCCACAAGTGTTTTATTGGTTTTCGTATACAGAGAGGAAGCCCAAGATAAATTGATGGAAAGGTACCCGCGCGGCATTTGAAAATCCATGCCCTCCACTCTACTCCCTCCTTGGCACTTGGACCCCCGACATTTCGCTCTTGGTACTGTTGATTCTTAGGTTTGAGACCACTTCAAAGTATAAAATCACCATCCTCAACTTGTCGATGACACGATCCTTTTTTGCGAAGTAACCTTTACGTGACCCATTCACCAAGATGCAAAACTTGGCTAATCAAACGCAATCCCTCATCCAACCTCTCTACTTTGGCCTGCAACTGATCCGTCCAAGTAAGTAGTCTAAAGAACTTTCAAATGACATGGTCATACACCTTTCCATGTCTAAGTTGCAGAGTATGCCTTTCGTCCCTTGTGTTGAAAATCAATACATTCGTGGGCAATAAGTACGCTATCTAAAATCTGCCTTCCTGCTATGAATGCACCTTGATTCTTGGAGATGACACTGGTTAGGACTGCCTTGAATTTGGTTGCCAAAGTGTTTTCAAGGATCTTGTAGGGTCCCCCAATTAGACTTATTGGCGTGAAATCCTTTAAGCTTTCAGCTCTTGATACCTTCGGGTTAATTGCAATAAAGGATGCACCTATCACGGCTGACAAATGGCCCCTCTTGAAAGACACCATCATGAAGCCCATAATAAGATCTTTAATCATGTTCCGAAACTCTTGAAAGAAGGCCAACAGGAACCCATTAGGACCCGAGGCCTTGTCCCTTCCCAAGGACACTACATCTACTTCAACCTCGTCTTCCACAATGGGTTTCTCAAGGGACTTTGCCTTGATGTTTGAAAGGCAACTGAAAAGTCCGAAGGTATTCTTATCAAAGAAAAGTCCAGCACACCATTACATACATGTCAAAAATACATACATACATATACATATACATACATACACATACATGCATACATATATGCGCACACACACATTCTTGAATAATTCTTTCCTTGTCTTAAGTTTGCTGAGTCGGGTTATTTCAATAAAATGTCATCTTTCAAAAAAAGTGATACATTCTTGAATAAGTTGCTTCCCTTTTCTCTAATAATTTCCTGTAAATGATTGTCTTGGAAATAATTCTGATTAAAACGGTCAAATATGGGGCCTATACCAATACACAATACCGTATCATCTTGTTTTTCGGCTGGGCCGATATGTACGCCGATTCCAAAATTCAGAACCATGGATATGGGGGTGGATATGGCTAAATAGGACGACGACATAGAAACGACTTGAGCTGTTGGCATTCCACACCCACCTACCTGAACCTACAAAGTGATTCCTTTTTACAAAGTGATTCCTTAGGCATTAAAAAGATCCACGAGACCCACAAAGTCACTACTCTTCTTGAAAGTCAGGTTTCTCAGGAATCAAGGATCCCATGCCACTTGGTCTCCTACCTTAAGAGGCACATTAGGAGAAATGGGCATCTACTTGGGTGTTAAGCCCGAAAAGGCTAGGGAAAGAGACTGGGGGGGTGTCCCGAAACCACCTGTCCATCTAGAATCTGATCTGAGTACCATTCCTTGGCGCAAAAGATATCTCTGCGAAATAGGGGACTCACTACGAGCACATCTTTTCATAGACCAGAAGCTCTATACTGAAAAGACTGCCAAGTTGACCATCCTTCCACCTCATATTTACAAGCTATCATGCTTTTCGGTAGGCTGCCTTCTTCCTTCCTAAATCTCCACAACCATTTACCCAAGAGATCCAAATTCACGAACTTCGAGACCTCTAATGCCAAATCCCTCATACTTCTTAAGCTTACAAACCTTCTCCCAACTAACCAAGTGGCACTTTTATTTTCAGCCCCTAGCCAAGGGAAATCTCCTTGAATCCTCTATAATATTTGAATGACTAGCTGGGCACTAAAATAGAGACAAATGTAAGTCATGCTAGACAAGGATGGCTCAATCAAGTTCATACAAACCCAAAATATAAGTAATGACTTTTTCTACCAGATTACTTTAAGTAATTACTTGTCCTACTACACAACTTCTACTCCATCGTCCCCACTAGCACATCTTAAAGATGCTTAGCTGTCTTGCTGACACTTAAAGGAAGACTGAGGTAGGTGGATGGGAAATTATCCGGATTGCACCCAAAGACGCGGAAGGAAGACACTTCCAATATTTCACATTTTCTGAATATGGATTTCCTGCCCAAACAACCTCAAAAGCACCAAGAACCTTATGAAGATCATTGACTTGCACCTTATCTGCCTTGCAAAACAAAAGTGTATCATCAACGAACTGGAGGGGTGAGATATGAAAGTTGGCATGCTCCAGCTCAGAGCCATTGATTAAGCTTCAATCTGTTGCCTGATCTAACATGTTGCTAAGGGCCTTTGAGATGATCATCAAAGGATCTAGTGAAGTCTGGAATTTGTAAGGAATCCCCTATCAGACTGATTGCCTGATAATTTTGCTGGTGATATTAATGAGTCGCAGTAAGTAGCCTAAGAACTTTCAAATGACGTGATCCCCTAAGAGAAAAAGGGGCAGCAAAAAGAGAGAATTGCAAATTTACACTTTGAAGCGAACACCTGTCTCAAGGATAGGTTATTATTTATGGTGCGTCCTTGATATTTCTGCATCCTCTCGTAAACCCGCAAGGACTTGGCTTGGTCGGCCTCGGACGACTTATATGCAATAAGTAAATGTATGGTGTAAGAGGTACTGTGTGCATGCAGCCAATAAACAAATCCCCAATTACAAGAAGACAAAATGGATACTGTGTGCATGTTGGGAACAATTGGATCCCCCAAGTTCAAGAAAGGAAAGAATGTACGTTGAGGGTGGGTGTTGTAATACCAAACTACCCAAAACGATACATGTAGCAGGTGAGAGGTTGAGAGTTGTCATATGCTTCAGCTGGTGGAGATCCATGCTCATTTCACTCCCCTCCTTTCTCTTTCACACATTTTTTTTTTGCCTTTTTCGGAAAGGTAATACCCTTATTATAGGGAGGCAAGGTTAAGGCAGTTATCCTCATGGCTGATCCCTACTCGACATGTGGCATTTGGATTTTGATAGCCTATGAGGAAGCAAGACGTGGTAGCTAAGTGTGATGTGTCAGCACAACATGAGGTGGCACAATAAGATCAAAATGATGAGGGTTCCAACAAATGAGGAAGCATGCATATCACTAAAAGGGGCCCACCCACGGTGGCCCCCAAGCTTTATGGGATTTGTCTCCAACGCCATGTTAGTGTATCCATGCGACAAATCTACGGGTGGTGCCAATTACTAAATTGGTTCAGCTCGGGCTGACCCTGGCATGGCCCAGACCCAGCTCATCGGCACTTCTATTCTTCAGATTATTGCACATTCTAATCTAGCACCATGATTTTTCTGATAATTTCAACTTTCCTTTATCTTCTTTTAATCTTCTATTCATTTTTTAGACATCTGAAAATTTAGATCTTGGCAGTTGTCTCTCAGTTTTTCTTTTTTCCGTGCACCTTAAATGGAATGTGGAGTTGAACTTTTGAGATGATTTTCAATGCTGCAGGTTATGCGTAATAGCTGGAAATATTTCCCCAATTGATGTGATCACACATGTCCCCGTCTTATGTGAAGAAGCTGAAATCCCATACATATATGTACCCTCAAAGGAGGTAAGTTCAAGTCCTTTGTGATGCATTTCAAAACTTTTCTTTCCCCTTCATTTTTCCTATATAATTAGTGGAGATTCATATAGATGTTAATAGGGTTGATTGACCAGGCCAGGTTGGGTTGAGCATGAGCCCAACCCGATAATACAAGGTCCTATGCCTAAGCCTGAAACGGGCCGAGTTTTTTATTTTATTTTATTTCCTTTTCTAAACCAGAGCCTACCTGAATAAATTTTCTTCCCAATACCAGCCCAGCCTATTGAGCAATTTCTTCTTGTATACTGTATGGTAAGCGCATTTAATAACGTATACAACTTATATAAATTACTAGAGTATGGCCTGTGTTCAGGTTGTATTTAACCCATTCTGAACCAGCCCAATGGGTCTAGGAGTCCAGGCCTGAGCCCTACTCATGGAAGGCTATGCTTGAAGGTCAAACATGGTGGGCTGACCCTCGGAATGATTTAAACCATTGTGGTGCTAAAGTCTAGAAACCTTTCTGATGCAGGACATGAAAATTAGATATGATGTGCAAGATTTCAGGCTTTAGATCATAATAATTTAGAAACAATCACAATAATTCCACATCCCACGTAAAGTCAAGTATTCAACAAGAGGAATCTAAGAGGGTCCAGGCCTACAAATGTTAGGGCTGAATCAATTAAAAATTATAGACCAAACGATGCTCAAAGGATAGTAAATTCATCCACACATGCAAATGATTATTTCCCAATCCAAGGGATTCTCACGTTTCAAGTCGGAAAAACCTAGGGTTTCAAAAGTGGAATTGAACTTGGGGATTTGAGATGATCTAGGGTTAGGGTTATGGAAACAAGGCGAAAGAGGAGTGAAATAAAGACGAGGGGGAACCTGTGATCAGCTCGCACATATGGACAACAAATCGGCCTGATGCACGTGCATGGATGGCGGCCTGCACGTGTGTGGGGCTCACGAATCTAGAATCGGCCAGCTAGTGCCTGGTCAGTCAGGGATGGGCCACCTTTCCTTCAAATTTCAGGTCAAACGGATGGTTGGTTTGAACACGGTGCTCCGCTAAAGTTTCAGCCCTTTTGCAGGGCCAGATTCTGAAAATTTGCTATAGGGGAAAGATTAGCTGCAAACTTGAGTAGATTTGATGAGGAGATGGCTATAGGAGATGAGGAATATGAAGGGTAGGAGATGAGGGCGATTTGGGATGGGTGTGGCTTCGTACCACGGTAGTTAGCCCTTCGAAGAAGGGAGGGTTTCACACCCAATTAGGTTTTTACAACTCAGAGAATTAGAGAAGCAGGAAAACGCATAATTTAATTAATCATCTTCAATGTAAAAAAATCCTACATGGGATTGCCTATTTATAAGAAAAACATACACCCCAAAAGTCACGCCATGTGCGCATTCTGTTACTTAAAGACGAAGTAATAAAAAAGAACAACTAATTAATGCAATCTAAACCGTTCATGATGTTCCTAATAACGGTAATAAGCAAAACTCAAAGTCCTAGGTCACCTAGGGTAGTGGGCCACGATCATGAGATCCAATGACGGGATCCACATGATGATCGGGTTCACCCCAAGTAACCAAAACACAGTCCTTTAACTAGGAAGCTCTCCATGGATGTCGTCATCGATCCAGATCAAAGGTGGGGCCCTCAAGTACGTGCGTAAGGGGGGCGTGCGTGTGCACGAGATATCCCCATCGACTCTCCCCCGCTGTGAAGATTTCGCCACTGGAGAAACAAAATTTCTGAACCGCTCCAAGATGTTAGGATCTAGTCTCTAAAGCTCCTCAATGAGCCACGTATTGTCTGAAGCTGGGCATGACTTCCACTTGATCAGGAACTTTTGAAATCCACCGTTTGATGTCGATATAATCTGATGGTTCAAAATATCCTCTCATCTCTGGGTGTGGGAAGGGTACATATAGGAGGTGTATGCTGGGAAGATGGGTCGGGAGGGGGCCATGGATCAAGGAAAAAGTCTAGGGAATTAAGATGGTTAGGTGACGGGTTGGACAATGTATCAGTGGTCCCCTGAAATGCAACTTGAATCTCCACATTGAATGTGAAACTAATTCCCATGGAAGGTGGAAGATCTGCCACATACGCATTGAGACCGTTTCGTTTTATAATTTTGAATGGTCTAGCGCTACGTGTGTGTAATTTACGAACGGTTCCCTGAGGGTACCGCTCTGGCCTGATGCGGACCATCATAGAGTCCCCTACATTGAATTCCCTGAATCGTTTATGCTGGTTAGCAGAAATTTTATAATATTCATTACTAGTATTGATCTTTCACCTGATTTCTTGATGCAATGAATAAATGTGATTTGCAAAGGACTCTGCAGACTCCAATGGCCTATGAGACAGGGACATAGGGACAAGATCAGTAGGCTTCCTAGGTTTATAACCAGTAACGACTTCAAAATGACTTAAACCTATGAATCTATTGACAGAACTATTAAATGCAAACTCAGCGATAGGTAATGTAGTGTCCCATGTCATGGTGTGCTTCCCTACTAAACACCTGAGCAAATTTCCCAGACTCCTATTGACAAACCTCAAACAAGTTTGGTAGAGTCGCCCCAAGGACTAAATCAATGGCGTGCTATATATCTCTCATAGGGGGAAGCTCGTCCCGTGGATCACCGGGAATGTAACGCCCTGAAAATAGGGGGTCGAGCATAAGCTCCACTCCCGAGTTCCAACGCATCACTTATGCAACATAAATAATGATGATTGAATGTTGTTCGTATGAGTGCATTAAACATGAGTGAAATTATACCAAAACAGCATATCATACTCCAGAGACAGTTAAATTATGCAAGCGGAAGTCTGTGTTAGATATATAACATATATAAACTGTTGTAAGTCTCCAGAGTGTGAACATGTTACCAGGTTAAATATATACATGTATACTCCAAAAATGAATAAAAAGAATTTACATGAGTGCTCCAAAAGTGCAAAATGACAAGTGACATGGCGTCTAATCAACATCCCTGTAATCCCGTCGATCAGAACACGGTCTACCTAGACCCGCTTGATAGCCGAAATCCTCCTCATCATCATACAAGTCCGGCTTCGCTTCACAAGCAGCGCCATCATCTGAAACTAAAATAGGGACTGGTTGGTGTGTACAACACCGTCCCGTAACGTGGGAGTGAGTGATCAACTCAGTGGAATCATAGAGCAAAAGTTAACATGTTATCAATTTAGTCAAGCAGTAATGATAAATCAAGCAAATCAAACATTCCTAAATACTGTGATTAATGCAAGGATGAGATGCAATAATGATGTATGCCCTCGCCTACATACTCCCTCATGTGACACCATTTTACGTTCGCGGCATGCTTTCATCCCTCAGTGCTCCACATCTTCCAGGCACATACAGTGTGATATGAACATGATTACCGAATTGTTATTCATCCTTTTTATACAACAGGATTGGGAAGCTAAGGTACCTCCCATATATCAATTCCCAACAATGATCCAGTCTAGGGTCGTCAGTCCTAGCATATCTCATACGAAGTGCGGTTTTAGGTCACTGCAAGGGCTGCCAGGGCTGTTACACGCACTCGTTACACCACTCCCCCATCACCTTATCAATACAGGCCTTGTTTGTACTCTTGTTGCTACGGAAGGGTTGTCGCCTCCACGTAGACTCAGAGTACGCTCGAGGTCACTACAAAGGGCTGCCAGGGCTGTTACACGCACTCGTTACACTACTCCCCCTTCACCTTATCAGTGTAGGCCGACAGATCGAATACAGTGTCCCATACCACCGTATTCGGCTCATGAGTCTGGTTGCTCACTGGTCACTACGGGTGGGCTCGTCGCCCCGGCGTAGGCCGACAGCTAGACCACGGTGTCCCATACCACTATGCCCGGCTCATGAGTCTTAGCGGATCGAGGTACCATGGTTAACGAGATTTCCACTGGTAAGTTTGGTACTTTAGATTCAAGCAGTAACGTCCATAAATGGTTAACATACATCGGGTCAATCGGGTTACTTGACGAGTCCGACTAGCATGAGCACACGTCGAAACAATCGACATGAAGTGCACAAGCACTTCGTGTGGCTAACCACTGCCGACAACTCTAGTACGACTCGGGTTCGTCATACACATCCTTCGTGGCGAAATAAATCTCAGCCACGAATTCCAAACCTATTACCGATTGCCTGGACCATAACATAGCCCCAAACACATTCCATTTCAACGAGTAATCATATGAAAAAGTTAAAGCAGTAATGAAACATATTTCAAACTATACAATCACAGGTCCGATATTGTCCGCTTTAGGGCTGCCAGGGCTGTTGCACGAAATCGTTACACCACTCCCCCATCACCCTACACGGCTTTATTTCTACATTTTATGGAATACAACTTAAACATGGAATCATACATATGCATTACATAGATAAACAGACACTATAATATACGGCACATAGTTAAAGGAGTTGAGAATCATATCTCAACACCCTGATACATTACAATTTACTAACTACTTACTCATTTAGACATTTCAACAAACACTTTAGACTACATACATCAACATACATGACGTATGTTGATCACACAGGAATTAGGCCAAATCCTTTCACTAGGGAGTTGACCCATTTGTAACACGCGTGCACCCACGACGGATAGTCATGGCAAGCATGAATCCAAGTTCCATATTCGTTTGGACATTTCTACAGACACTTGGGCTACACACTTTATCACAATATACGTATATCTGCCGTGACGTGATTTAGGGCAAGTCCTTTCGCTAAGGAGTTGTCACACATGTAACAAGCATATATTCACGGCGATTAATCATGTTAAGCACAAATCCAAATTCCATACATATTCGAACAATTCAACATATACATAGAATACATTATCTTACACATAGTTCATATATAACTGTAAAGTGAAACGGACAACGCATTTTGCATGTGAAATAGCACCCATGTCAGTTATAAATCATTAACCGACGTTAAAAGCCTTAAAAACCATAACCTATACAGCTATAATCCGCACCTTACGCCGTAGAAGCGTAACGAATATGATTTTTTGCCGTACGCTTTCGTCAACGGCGGTATGACGACCTATAACACAAGGTAAATCAGCTAATTCGCTACTTGTACTAATAGAAATCCTAAAACAGGTTAGGGTTAGGGTTTCTTACCTAGGAATGAAGCCGGAATCGCCGGAAAAGCGATTAGATCGGGATGGTTAAGTACGTATGATGGCAAGGTAGAGTAACATGGACTTTCTCCTACAACTCTCACACTATCTCTCTCTTTTCTCTTTTCTCTCTCCTAGGGTTTCTCTCAAATTCGTATGGGAGAAATGAGAGAGGGTTTAAGGTCCTTATATAGGCTAAAAACTCACCAAATTAGACCCAGGGCTAAGGTATACTTATGCTATAACCAATTTGGGTCTGTTCCGATCCAACGGAGCACTTTTGGAGGTCCTATTACTAAATGCGGTCAGACTTAAGCTCATAGATGCTGGATCTTGATCAAGTTAAGTTTTCTGTTCGATCGGATTTTCAGATCGACCGTGGCGGACCAGTTTCAGTTCAGCGGTCACTGAAACTCGATTAGGGCCACAAGTGCTATGACATGTATGGGCCACCTATCCTGATTCGAGGGTAAATTTGGGTTGAAATGTAACAGTCATAACGCTTAGAAACATCGTGCAAGCGACACGTTCCAGATTACTTAAAATTATATTTAATTTCTTAAAAATCTTCGTTTTCTCACTCTCTTCACTCCGGACTCAAGGAAATGGTCTTAGGACATCGTTTGGACGTGATTTTCTCGGTGGTAGTCAAGTCCAACTAGGCGGTCATAATGGTCTAAGTTCATCGCTATCGGACTTTCGACGGGCGGTCCAGGTCCGATACGAAGTTTCAAAGTGCTCCCGAGAGCAAATGGGAATAGAGATTGTCCCTAAGTTTTAGGGTAACCTAGCGTCAATGTTTCTACAAGTTTCGGGTCTTGCAGATCATATTTAAAGTGGTTGGTACTTATTTCACACGCAATCTAGTGTAGCGCTAGTTAATTCGTGTTAAATTTCTAAAGAATTTCGTTCTAAATGATTTCTTTGGCTTTGGAATTGAGCTTTAAGAGTGATATGGTTGACCCATTACCTAAGGTTGTCTAACTCCAGGTTGGCAAAAATTCGAGGTGTTACAGGAAAAGACATCATGAAACTCATCCACTATTGGAATGGCCTCAGTGGGTAACTCTACACTAGCCTCTAGTGCACTTTCCCTATCCACAAGGGCATACACCATCGAGTTCGACTTAGTATCTCGCTCAAAGTTTTTTTTATTTAGAATATGGAGAGGCTTAGACTTGGACTTCGATTCCTCAACCAACCTCAAGTGATAGAGAAAGGGAGATATTTTTCCTTAAGAGTTTCTTTCATTTCTTCCTAATGGATTATTGGGGGTTCCATCAACATCTCTTTCTTTCGCTCCACAGTAGCTCAAAACCTTTTTTGCTTGGCCTACAATCTTCATCTTGGCAAATCGGACTCAATGAGCATCTGACATGTCGTACCACTCAAAATAGTGGTCCATATCCGCCAACCAATTTACAAAAGCTTTAGGGCTCAAGTGGCCATTAAACGTAGGAGCCTCTACTCTAACTCCGTTAAGGAGTTGCGCGTCTGGGTCATAATGATCATGATGCCCCTTGCTGGGTGGGTTCACGGGCACGCGCCCATGACCAATTCCTTGGCCACCCTTATTCTCTTGTCTATCCTCCTGACCACCTGTGTAAGATTGAGCATCTTCCCCAATGACGGAATTTGCCCAGGCGGAAGTCTCTAGTTGGGTAACTCACACATTAAGCTGATCCCAGCGTTTGTCAATACGTTGTTCTAAGCACCTACCCAAAGACTCAAATTGCTGGGTTGTGTTGTCCATTGACTCCTGTAATTGCTCCATGTTTAGTACAGGGTGCAACCCAAAATCGCTACCCGTACGTGTGGGCATACAACTACCCACTCAACTCAAAGGTCCTCTAATGCAACTATATGCGTATAAATGGGACTAAATGCTCCTATAGGACTCTATATGAGGGAAATTACGCAACGCTCCTAAAATTTCAGCAATATAACTGTCCAAATAGTTTGTTAACAGAAAATTCAGCAATGAAAATTGAGGAATTTCTGACAATAGAAAATTCAGCAGTCTATATTGTGAACGATGTGTCCTAAACAACCCTATATGATGAAATTTAATGCAAAATAAACGTGAGTAAACTAAACCCTTAACATGCAATGCAATCCCCTAAGAAAAACCTAAGCTCTGATACCAAATTTGATGCAGGACATGAAAATTAGATATGATGTGCAAGATTTCAGGCTTTAGATCATAATAATTTAGAAACAATCACAATAATTCCACATCCCACATAAAGTCGAGCATTCAACAAGGGGAATCTACGAGGGTCCCAAGCCTACACATGTTAGGGCTGAATCAATTAAAAATTATAGACCAAATAATGCTCAAAGGATAGTAGATTTATCCACATGTGCAAAAGATTATTTTTCAATCCAAGAGATTCTCACGTTTCAATCTGGGAAAACCTAGGGTTTCAAAAGTGGAATAAAACTTGAGGATTTGAGATGATTTAGGGTTAGGGTTATGGAAACAAGGCGAAAGAGAAGTGAAATAGAGATGAGGGGGAACCTGTGATCAGCTCGCACGTGTGGACAACAAACTGGCCGGACGCACATGCGTGGATGGCGACTGGCACGTGTGGGGCCCAAGAATCTAGAATCGACAAGCTAGTGCCTGGTTGGCCAGGGATGGGCCACCTTCCCTTCAAATTTCAGGCCAAATGGATGATCGGTTTGAACATGTTGCTCCGACGAAGTTTTGGCCTTCTTGTAGGGCCAGATTATGGAAATCTGCTGTAGGAGAAAGATTAGCTGCAAACGTGGGTGGATTTGATGAGGGGATGACTATAGGAGATGAGGAATATGGAGGGTAGGAGATGGGGGCGATTTGGGATGGGTGTGGCTTCGCATCACGGTAGTTAGCCCTTCGTAGAAGGGATGATTTCACACCCAATTAGGTTTCCATAACTTAGAGAATTAGAGAAACAGGAAAATGTGAAATTTTATTAATCATCTTCAATTAAAAAAAAAACCCTGCAAGGAGTTGTCTATTTATAAGAAAAACCTATACCCCATAAGCCGTGCCATGTGTGTATATTATTACTTAAAGACGAAGTAATAAAAAATAACAACTAATCAATGTAATCTAAACCGTTTATGATATTCCTAATAACGGTAATAAGCAAAATTCAAAGTCCTAGGTCACCTAGGGTAGTGGGCCACGATCATGAGATTCAATGATGGGATTCACATGATGATCGGGTCCACCCCAAGTAACCAAAACACAGTTCTTTAACTAGGAGGTCCTCTATGAATGTCTTCATCGATCCAGATCGAAGGGAGGCGTGCATATACGCGAGATGTCCCCATCACTCTCGCTGCCATGCATGTCAACACCACATTAAGGAAACAACCCGAGATTAGGTTCTAGGAATTTTACAAAGTAGTACCTCATTAATATGATGTTTACATCCCAATACCTTTTTAAATTTAAATTTCATTAAGCTAACTCATTAATCATGTTATTGTCAAAGGGGTACCTTCTATTAGTTTTCTCTAACTTTATCATGATTTTTCCTAAAATGACAATAATACCCATCAGTTAATGAGATCGTTTAAGAAAAGTTAAATATATTACTAGATTTAAATATCATTAATGAGGTGTTATTATAAAAAAATTCCTAAAAAGGAAAAAAAATTAAGGGTTTTCTCTGAATGCAGATTGCATACTAGTAGTGAGGTGGCTACTGGTCAGTGCTCTATGGGGCCCCACCACGATGTGTGTTTGATCCACTTCATCTATTCATTTTGCTAGATCATTTTATGGCATGAGCCCAAAAATGAGGCAGATCCAAATCTCAGGTGGATCACACTGCTGGAAACAGTGGTGATTGAATGCCCATCATTAAGAACTTCCTAGGGTCCAGTGTAATGTTTATTTTCGATCCAACCTATTGATTAGGTTACACAGATCTGGATGAAGGGAAAACACAAATATCTGCTTGATCCAAAACTTTTATTGCCCCTAAGAAGTTTTTAATAGTGGGTGTTCAATCACCTCTGTTTCCTGCAGTGTGGTCCACCTAAGATTTGGATCTGCCTCATTCCCTAAAATGATCTGGCAAAATGGATGGTTGGTGTGGATAAAACACATACATCATAGTGGGGCCCTCAAAGCTCTGACCAATAGTGACTTCGGTACTGCAGGTTACGGATCATCTGCCAAAAATAAAATAATACAATACAATCAGTCCGTTTCCTCTCAGATACTCCTGCTTTGCTTCTATTATGAAACCTACCCCGATTCCAAGTTTCATACCTGCCATGTCACAAACATAGCTATCTTGAGATTTCCTAATTCCATACGCGTATGGGGCCTTGTGGCCTGCCAATCCACATGTAGGCACACATGCAAATGGTACATTTGACTCCCATATTTTGGTGATCCAAACTGTTCATATAGTTGAGATATAATTGAAAAGTCTCTGCCATCAAAGTTTCTTGATTGTCTGGTTGAAAACAGGCCCTAAAAGAGCATTACTGGACCAGACACGCCTCTACAAAACAGTCAATTGTGCACGCTTGCGACATGCAATCACACCATGTTGATGACAGCCAAATTCAGTGGGCCCCGCCATGGTGTATGTATTTTATCCATGCCTTCTATCAAATTTGCCAACTCATTTTAGGTTATTGCCCAAAAATGAGGCAGATCCAGATCTCAGGTGGACCACACTGCAGGAAACAGTGGTGATTGAACCCCCACCATTAAAAACTTCTCGGGGGCTACAAAAGTTTTGGATCAAGCTGATATTTTTGTTTTCCCTTCATCAAGGTCCATGTGACCTGATCAAAAGGTTGGATGAAAATAAACATAAGTGGGCCCCACGAAGATTTTAATGGTGGGCAATCAATCACCACTGTTTCCTGCGGTGTGGTCGACCTGAGTTTTGGATTTGCTTCATTTTTGGGCTCATTCCCTAAAATGATCTAGCAAAATGGATGGACAACATGGATAAAACACATACATCATGGTGGGGCCCACAAAACACCAACCAGTAGCCACGTCACTACTAGTAAAACTCTTGATTTTTTTTTTCTTTTTTAGAAATTCTTGGATAATAACACCTCATTAATGATATTTACATCTAGGTAACTATGTAACTTTTCTTAAACAACCTCATTAACTGATAGGCTTTTTTGTCATTTTAGGAAAAATCATACTTTAAACTAGCGGAAGTTAGAGAAAACTAGCGGAAAGTTACCCTTTTGACAATAACTCAATTAATGAGGTAGCTTAATGAAAATTTAATCTAAAAGGGTACCAGGTTGTAAATACCATATTAATGAGGTACTAGTTTGTAAAGTTCCCTTAAGTTTTTATAGATGTGGATGTATTTAACATATTTTATCGATATGTTTAAGTGGTTTGTATTTTATACCAGTGAGTTCTTAAACATTTTACTATTCTCGGAATTTCAGGTTGTTTGGTATCTTCCTTTCGACGCCTCATGTCCTTGCATAGTTTATATATGTGTATCTATAATGAATTTATTTTATTTTATTTTTATTTGAGTATTTATATGATACTGTTTTTTTTTTTTTTTTTAAATAAGAAATAAATTTTTTTACATTCGCGCACACCCCGCCCACACGCTCACACTGGAGTGGAATTTCACCACCTATGGATACTCGAACCCTTGACCAGGTGTTGAAACTCCTTGGAGTCTACCACCGGAGCAAGAGAAATTGTACACGTGGCATATATGATGCTTGATACGCAAGAACACAGAAATTGTACACGTGGCATATATGATGCTTGATACGCAAGAACACAGAAATTGTACACGTGGCATATATTAACTCATATAAACTGACTAGATTGTGTACCCCACTGTGGCCAAGTCACAATCCTAAGATCAGATTGGTTGAACAATTTTAACCTCTGATTCGTGGACACTTGTTTGTGGTTTGAATTTTTTTTCTTCCCCATTTTAACTGTCCAATAAATGTTCAGGAATCCAATAGTCAGACAATCAAATAAGCTTAATTTTGGTTTATGTTCATCTACTCTGGATACCATAGTTTGGACTGTTTAATTTGACTACTTGTACGCCCTTGTGCAATTTCGAAGTAATTTCTAAGTGCCTGCGTATCATCCATCACACCACCAGAGTATCAAAGTTTCTCTCTCTCTCTCTCTCTCTCTCTCTCTCTCTATATATATATATATATATATATATATTATCACTAATAAGAGTTTACACTCTCTCCATCATTGCATTCTGAAGCATTATACTGTGTCTTCCTGTTCAACACCTCATTTCTTTCCACGGTCAGGGTCTCACCCACATTGCTGGTTCTGGGGTTGTAGCCAAGTCGCGCTCCTGATTGACACGGCACATGTCGTTATCCTGTTTATGTACCTTCATTTACTTTTAATGAGTGCTACCTTTTTCAGTCCCCCTATAATTGCGTCTCTCTGTGGGGGAATTCTGTCTTTTGATAATGCAATTTGGTTCGTCCTGAAACTGTTTTTGGCCTTTTATTGTGTTTGAAGCAACAACCAAACCATGCTATTCTGTTGATTAGTCTGCCTGTCATTTCCCTTCATAAATACATTTAGTGCCTGTCATGATCGATGCTAGTGCTTGCTAGTGCTTCCTTTCACTTTTAATTCGATTCATCACCCCTTTTGGTCATTTTATTCCTCAAGGTGGGTTCCACATATCTTGGTATAGATGTGTTTTGGCAGCACTAGACACCACTCCGTATGAACTGATTACCTACAGCTGGCTGTATCTAGCTTGTCATACACCCCCATCTCTCCTGCCAACCATGGTTCGAAAACTCGGTGACTCGACTTGGAACTCAGCCCAGTCACTGAAGAGATATTGAGTCGGGTCACTAAGAAACTCGCTGCCCGGAGAGACTCGGTACTGACTCGGCAGGACTTATTGAGTCAGCTCGCCAACTCGGTCGACTCGAAGGCATGACTTGAACTGAGTGAGAGTGCATGACCTGAACGTCGAACGTGTGCCTTGCTACCAGCTTGCCATGTGCTATGCTTGGAGGAGATTGCACCATTTTTGTACTCATATCATACGTATCCCAAATACCTATGCCTAAAACCTCTTAATTTAATTGTTAACTAGCGAGTTGAGTTGACTCTTCCAGTCGACCAAACCCAGCTGAATATTGAGTCAAGTAGAGTTTTTGGGTTTTCGAACTATGCTGTTGCCACCAACATGTCACATTAGGACGTGCATACCACGCAAACGGTGGGCTCCATCATGAAGATTGCCTGTTTCAAAAATCAGGCAGATCCAGTCGTTAGGTGGGTTAGTTGGATAGATTAGTGTCTCCCACCTCAAAATCATATGTTACACGTCACATAAACTCATTCCAGTTTGCAAATTGGCCCCGAAAATGCCTCAAATGGAGTCGGGGGCCAAACAGAGCACTTACAGGGGGACCTAGGGTGGGAACCGGACTTTTTTGGGGCCTGGGGGACAGGAGGTCCTCGCCCGCCACTGTGAAAAGTGGCCCACCCAACGACCGAGTCTGCCTGATTTGAGAGGTGATCTTTGTGATGGTCCCTACCGTTTGCATGATACCTTACACAAGTGGCATGATTGATGGGAAAGATGGCCGCCTGCACAAGTTTAGCATGCAGCCGGCTGTAGGTGGTTGGTTCTCACCAAAACATTCTCATTTTAGTTTTTTTTTCTTTTAGGGGATTGCCATTATTATTTTTATTTAATTTTTGGGTAAATTTTTTATGGGGTTTTCGGCAAATTTCCTTAAAATCAGATTTTACCAAATAATGCCTCCAACCTCTGAAATCACTGACCAATGCTTATCGAGGACAGAAATTACCTAAACAACTCTTAGTTTTTTCTTTAAAAAATGGTGAATCGAGAATTGTGGGGCCCACAAGTTATATGTCTAGCATCCAACCCATCCAATAGATGCACCATACCATGATTACCGAAAGGACCAAAACATTGGCAAATCAAATGATAAGGTGGGCCAAACCATAAAAACTAACATACACCACTCAAAAACATATAAATTCATTTGTAGCCATTCTCCTGATTCGATCAGCCAGATTTTTGGGTTGTGTGAACGTCATGGTGGGTTTCATATGTTTAGACAGATTGGATGTTGTACAAATACCATGTGGAGTCCACAATTCTCAACTTTATTACCTTTCAAAGAAAAAACTAAACAAGGACATTTTTGTACGCTTCCACCCTCCAAAAAACATCTCCCAGGAATTTTATAGTAAAATGCAAATATCCGAGGAATTTTTTGATAATTTTTTTTTTTTAATTTTTTTTTTTTATGTATAATTGGATAAATTAAAATTTGAATTTGTTTCTATTGAACCGCTGATCGGTTTTTGAAGTCGCCATGTCCAATATTGGCATGTATCATTGTCCAAGTTGAGAAATGCTATTATTATTACTATTATTTATTTATTTATTTTTAGATGTATTGAGAAATGCTATTATTATTACTATTATTTATTTATTTAATTTTCAAAGGTATTGAGAAATGCATATAGAATGCATAGTAGATTTTCTATACATCTTGCTCCCCATGTTACACATTGCAAACATGTGTGTTGATTGGGACTGTTGATCTAGTGGGCCACTGCATGGATGTGGGCTTTAGTCCAAGTTATTGCTAGTTTTGCCGGATTAACACAATGTGTTTTGGTACATGGCCCTTGAACACGGTGGCCCAACAGATCAACAGTTCTAATAACCACACATTCGTTTTGTCTACCATTGCGACGGACCTGCATAGAGTCTTGGTCCAAGTTGCATAGGGAGTGGATTAGGTGTGGCGTAGCCTCACCCAAGATGGTGCAGCCCTTACCATAGGGCCCACTTTGATGTATGTTTTCTATATCAATGCTGTCCATCCATTTTTCCATATCATTTTATGGCATGAGCCCAAAAATAAAGGTCCGTACTATAGGAAACAGTGGTGATTGAATTCTCTACCATTAAAAACTTAATAGGGCTCACCGTAATGTTTCCATAATGTTTATTTGCCATCCAACCTACTGATAAGGTCACACAAACTTAGATGAAGGGAAAATATAAATATCAGCTTGATCCAACACTTGTGGCCCACAAGAAGTTTTTAATGGTCAATCACCACTTTTTCCCTTCATTTTTGGGCTCATGCAATAAAATGATTTGGAAAAATGGATGGACGGGGTGGATATAGAATACATACATCAAGATGGGCCCCACAGTAAGGATTGCACCTAATCCGCTCCCACTTCCCAAGCAATATCTAAATAAAAATAAAAAAGTTTGGAATGTGACTGGCTCAACTCAGTTTTGATGGAGAGCCACAAACACATTGAATGCGGACCGTTGGCATTTTTTAACCATCCATTTTTTAAAGGGGTGGCCTACTTGATGAGTTGACTGGCTGGGTTCTGCGTATGATCTTCATGGTGGGGGCTGGCCTATGCACTGCTAACGTGTCCCATAGGGCTAGCAATAGGTCGACCCACACTACCTACTTTAGAAGCCGGGGTCAAACATAGTAGGTTCGGGCCCGGCTCGTGTCAGAAAATGTAGCCCACTCATGTTACCTAAATTGCCAGCCCCCCTAGCAGTCCAAAATTATGGCCCTATGTTCCTATTATAGATTTATCTTGTAATGTTAATATATATTTAGAATGTAGATATTTATACTTTTATTTATGCAGCGACATGTCCAATCGGTTGAACCACTAGGTTATGGTCCACCTAATGGATTACTTCTGACCATTCGTGTGCGTGTGGCATTTAATTCGTCCGATGGGTTCCCACCATGAGGATTGCCTTAGGAAAAAATGAGCCACGTCCACTTGTCGAGTGGACCACACTTGTATTTTTCTATTTGTCAATGGCTATAATATATTTTTTTACTATGCTGTGGTCCACCTGATGAGCAGATGGGGCTTATTTTTGCACTATGCGATCGTCATGGTTGGGTGGACTTATTGGAAGGGTTGGTATGATGTACATGAAAATATACTGTATATATCTAGTATATGTATCAGAGCAGACTCATGATCCTACCCTTAGGGTACCACACATTGAAATAGCATGCTGAGTGACCCGTGGTCGGGATGGGCTTGGGCTTGGGCTTAGGAATGAGGTTATGGGTCGACCATGGTCGTCTCATCTGCAGTCATGGGTCATGATCAGATTGACCTTGATTGGACCCGAACCTGACCCATTGCCACCTCTAAATTGTGCCACAGGCCGCCTTGGTGCTGTTGAAAACTTAGGATCAAAGCCTTCTGTATGTTGATCGTCTTTGTGGGGCCCACCCCTTTTTCTTTTTCAGGATCTTGCTACTGCGGGGGCCATGAAGAGGCCCACATGCTGCGTGCTGGTGCTAACGAAACCCGCCAAGGGAGAGATGGGCCAGGAAGAGCAGGAAAAATTGAAGGCGGATTACACCCAAGTCGTATCGGATGTAAATGAACTTACATCCTGCCTCTTTTGAAGACCGAAGCCCAATTCGCTTGCTTGAGCTTTTCGCTATCTTGTATGCATTTCTGGAAAGATTGTGAAACAGATCATATCCAGAGTTGGTAAATGAGAACTTCGTCGTCATCCGGGATGGCCCATCGGTGTCGTTCAATGTGGACCATTGCCTACTTTTTAACCACCAATTGTCCTTATCTTTTTGTACAGGTATGGCCCACCGGAGGAGCGGGCCAGCCGGGTTTCTGGGCCAAGGAATCAACAAAGTGGGGCCCACCTGAGGAATTTTTTTATATGCATGCATTTGCTTTTGCTTTATGCCACTGTCATTTGTCATTCTTGTATGAGCATAGCTTGTGTGTGGGTGGGGACCGGATGCCTTTTCATTCACATAATATAGCTGTTTTTTTTTTTTTTTTTGGGAGTCATTTGCAACCGTTGGATCATGATTATGAGGAGGTGGTCCTTATCTTCTGTTAATTGGTGAATGTTCTTTTTCAATGTTTGAAAGGTGGTTTGTGTTTTTTGGGAAAGGATCTGGGACTGGGCCCACCTGTGTGTTTTTTTTTTTTTTTTTTTTTTAATCAGGTGGCAAGCATGTATTTGATCCAGGCAGTTTGATATATGGGGCCCTACCATGGATTTGTCCTTACTGAAAATTGCATCTTTACCATTCGAATGCTGATTGTAGGATTAGAGGTGGATGGTACGGATGAACGGTTGCTGTTCAGGCACAGCTGATCAATGGTAGGGCCCAACAGATGAACGGTTTGCGACTTGTGGATCTTGCGTGGGACGGTAGATGCGGAATGTGGAGCCCATTCGTCAGAGAACATGGCAGGGGGGAAGCGGATTGCGTACTGAGTTACTATGGGGCCCACCATGAATGTATGTGCCTCATCCACGCCGTCCATCCTTTTTTCCAGATCAGTTTAGGACATGGGCCCAAAATTGAAGCATATTCAAAGCTCAGGTGAACCGCACCGTAGCAAACTGTGTGGATAATGATGTCCACCGTTGAAACCTTCCTAAGGCCGACAGTGAAGTTTTTTGTCATCCAATCTGTTCATAAGTTCATACGGACATGGATTAAGGGAAAAAACAAATATCAGCTTGATCTAAAACTTCTGTGGGCTCAAAGAAGTTTTTAACGGTCGGTGTTCAAATCCCACTGTTTCCTGTGGTGTGGTCCACTTGAGCTTTGTATATGGTTCCATTATGGGTCCATCCTCAAAAATGAGCTGGTAAAACGGATGGATGGTGTGGATAAGATAAATACATCATGGTGGGCCCCGCAGAGTTTACTCAGTAAGCAGTCCGCTTCCATGGCAGGGATCATGTCAATCTGGACCGTCCTTCTAGTGGACGATCAAGGATGGCAATTGTTTCAAAATAATGATTGATCAGATGATCGTAGCCGTATGATAAAAGAAAAAAAAAAAAGGGGTCACAGGTAGGCATTCAGAGCAGAAAATTGATGGGTAGGATTGCTATTTAAAATATGGGCCATCCGTGGTGGGTCCCACTGGATGAACAGCATATGCTCCTGCAACGTTCCTGTTCTACCTGCTCCACACCGATTCCATACTTATTTAATACTCTGGGAGAGTATGATGCCTGACACGCAGGCACTCAGGATACACGTGGCATACATAAACTCTTATTAAATTGTGGAGCCCACGCTGCTACAGTCCCAAAATTAGATTGGTTGAACAATCTTAACTTCTGATTGGTAGGTACTTGTTGAAATTGGGCCATCGGATAATTTTCATTTTTAACCGTCCAATAAATAAAAGCCAAACCCACAGGCCGATTATCAATTAATCTTAAATAATGGTTAATAATACATCAAAAACCGGGACCTGTAATTGGGACCATTTATTTGACTTGTATGTAAGTGCCTGTGGCTGTGTATTATCGATCACGCTTTGCCAGAGTATCAAACTTTTTCTCTTTGTACGGAGGCTATTGGATTCCCACGTGTGCCCCTGTGCATGTGAGCATCCCTATCATAAAGCACACGTGGGATGCATGTAAGTAAATCTGATCAGTCCAAATCATGGCTTGAATGTTGCTGATTGAAAAAAATTAGTAATAATAATAATAATAATAAAATCTAGATTGGACGGTTAAAATCAGCGGTCCATACTCAACAGGCACAAATCGTTAGGCATTGTTCCATAGACATTGAGACCCACAATTTTGAATGGCCCATATTGCTGTATTGCTGTACGTGCATGCCACGTGTGCGGCGGCCCAGTCACCACCATTTTGAAATAAAGATTTCCTATGAAAATTGTAAGGCAAGAAGAGTCTATACATCTATTTATATGTAAATGGTCCGATGGAGGTTAGCAACGCTCCCAGACCTTTTAAAGGTCACATCAGGTGATTTATTGTCGATCTGAACCGTTCATTTCGATTGATCCTAAGCTTCCGATCAATAGCATGAACGTGGACGGTCATGATGGATGAGAGAAATAAAATGGGTCCAATCATCATCGTGAAATATTTAGCCATCTAAATAGATAGATTCAACTTCGTATTTTTTATCATTCTAAAGCAGCACTTTGATTTGATCATTCTAACAATGAATGGTTCAGATTGACAACAGACACCCCAATGGACGTTAGCAAAACCCTATTTTAAATTTTTCTCAGAATGATAGAATCTGAACCGTTTATCTTGGATAGAAAGGGTAGGGAGGCATGCCAATGATGCTTGCCCCATCACCTCCACCATTTGATGATCCAGACCGTTCATCTTGTTGTTCCAGCTGCACAGAAAAAATCTCACTGATCAGATATCCTCTGCATCTAAAGAGGGACGTGGATTAGGTACTACCCCCGCCTGTCCCTAGCTAGGAAAGGGGCTCTTAGGGGCTACCGCGATGTACGGATTTTATCTACACCGTCCATCCATTTTGCCTTAGGGTAAAATCCCTCTGAGGCAGATCCAAGGTTCAAGCGACCCCACCGCAGGAACAGTGGTGATAAGACACACACCGTTGAAACCTTATCTTGGGCCCACCATGATGGTTAATTCCCATCCAACCTGTTAATAACGTTACATAGACCTGGATGAAGGGACAACACAAATATCAGCTTGATCCAAAACTTCTGTGGCCCTCAAAAAAATTTCAACGGTAAGTGATTAATCTCCACCGTGTGGTCCACTTGAAGCTTGAAACTGTCTCAGTTTTTGTCTTAAACCCTAAAATGATATGAAAAAAAATGGATGGACGGTATAGATAAAATCAGTACATCAGGGTGGATCCTCAGAGCCCCTGTACATTCCTAGCTAGGTAGGGGCGGGGTAATACCCAGG
Source organism: Magnolia kwangsiensis (assembly GCA_037074715.1). Classification (NCBI taxonomy): domain Eukaryota; kingdom Viridiplantae; phylum Streptophyta; class Magnoliopsida; order Magnoliales; family Magnoliaceae; genus Magnolia; species Magnolia kwangsiensis. The sequence goes on from CM073582.1 coordinate 84,940,910, forward strand.
CTTTTTGGGCCGTTGTTTTTAACTCTTTCACTTGGAAGTTTTTACCAACATCAAGGTTCCTGATATCCGAGATTTTTCCTTACGACCAATTATATCTGGACCTTTTAGATGAACGGCCTGGATCAATCACGAGAAAGGCAGAAAGGGTTCAGCAGCTTTGTACAGCAACCAGCGGGCCCGAACCCATGTGACGCCGATTCGGTGTATCCGGTAACAAACTACATCGGTGGATCCATCACTGCGGGGCCCACCGGGATGTATGTGTTTTATATCCAGGCCGTCTATCTGTTTTTCAAGCTCATTTTAATTTTAGGGATGAGTTAAAAAATGAAGCAGATCTAAATCTCATGTGGACCACACCACGGGAAGCCGTAGTGGGATTTCACCACCTATGGATACTCAAACCCGTGTCCGGGTGTTGAAGCTCCTGAGAGTCTACCACAGGAGCAAGAGTAAGGATACATTTCAAACATGTTTTGGAAGAGGTTGACTATAGATGAAGCCATCTCTCGGGTCCAAACGGCCCAATGGTAATGATTAGGGTAGAAAAGATCCACAACATGACCCTTTTTTTCTTTTTTCTTTTTTCTTTTGGGTTAGCTTGTTAATACACACCCGTGCCAACACACACCCTATATTAACCACACCCGCCAGGGAACGATACCAAGACCTTAAGTGTTGAAACGAGGTATCTCCACTCCGTCTGCGAGTTGAGCTATGGATGTGGGTTGGAATGAGTGGCATATAATCCAATCCACTTTTATATAATAGCTGATCTCTCAGGGTGTTAATAAGTTTCTGATGCAAGGATGAACTTGATGAGGTCAATCACCATCTTTTTCAAGGATAACTACTACGAATTCATGGAGTTTCTCTAGACTCCTCACTGAAACTTCTGGAATCCACTAAGAAAATAAATATAAATAATTTTAAGATATATAAAAGAAACTTGTTGGATTGATTGATAAATAAAATAAACGAGTATACAACCCTTTAAATAGGGATACCAAGACTACTAAGAAGTTTAAGAATTAAACTAAAACTAAAACTCTCTAAAATTTGTAACTTACTATAAATAGTAAAATTTCTATTTATAGTAAGTGTCCTATGTGGCTTAACTACGTTATTCTCCTAATTTTTCTAAACACTTTTCCTGTTGGCCGCAACTCCTAAAGCTGGATGAAGAGTTATAATCAAACTAAAACTTACTATTTATAGTAAAAACGGAATTAAACATAGAATTCGACCATTGATATGATGGAATCTCTCAAATTCGGGGTGGGCAGCTCGGCATAGCTAGGTAAGTTGGCTAAAGTAGCTCGTGCTACTCAAAATCATATATGGTAAGTCAAGTAACTCATTCCAGTTTGCGAGATATGTCCGTTTTAAGGTTCTAACGGTCTTGATGACTTCTGCCTCTAATCAGATCTTCTTTGATCCATCTTGGACATGAAAATGTCCGCGACCCAATCTACATCAGTTTCAAGGATATATTGATCAGACTTATGAAAGTTAACCTGATTGTCTAGATACCAATGCTGCTGCGATTAGACGATTTCGAAAGAGAGGATCAGTTATTCAATGGGACCATTTTGCCTTAAGATAATGACTTTTCTTTTAACAATGATCATAGTTTTAAGGTTTCTCGGTAATGTAAAAATAAGATTAAAAATAAAGGCTAGGCGTTGATTTTTATCAATTTGTAATTATAATTAGTGAGAACATAAAGTACATAAAATAAAAGATAAATTATCTATGATCGTCTGTGTGCACAAACAGTCGAGATGTGTGGTTAACAAGACGACTTGTGTGATCTTCCAAGTACAGAGTCAATTGATAGGAGATCTGATGATGTTGGTCATGAATATTTACACTACTCCTGAGCATGTTATAACAATGAAACTAGATAACAATAGATATAAAATATGTTAAACTCCAAACTTGTTGTAATGGAGCTAGACAGAAGTGGAGGAAATAAGGATAAAATTAAAATGGACAGCTTTGCGCTATGTAAAGAGATTATGTGTGTTGACAAGTGCCTCAAACTCTTTTTTGAATGTCGTTTATATAGACGTGGAAAGACGGTGGTCGCATCAAGGTTTCCTTATTGGTGCATACTTTTATTCTCAAAGGTTACGAGGTTGTATACCAGCTAAATTTGAATTCTTCATTGCGTGCCGTGACCCCTTCTAATTTTGGAAGAATTTGTTTCTTAACCCTTCGTAGTCTCCGTGAAAGCATTGGTTGTCTCTGGAAATTTTTATTTTCCTCTTCGGTATGATTGTGTGAGACGACATTGCCGTGTGTATCTTGTATTAGAAGATTTTCAGTATCGGTGGAGCTTTATAAGCTTCATGAGCACGCTATTCGGTCACACGTGCCGCTCTACGATGATCTTGTATTCCTCTCGCAGTGTCTTGCTTTTCTCGATTGCAAATGTGGATATAACTTTGAGTCATTCTAATTTTGACAAGCTACGTGTCACCGAATGAAGTAGGATCTAGAGATTTTCCTGGGGCGAGTGAGATTGCGTCCGTCATTTGTATGTAGTGTCCGCACATGGCTGTCGGAAATTTAGTTGAATTAAAAAGACTATGAAAATCGGAAACCAAAAAAGAAAAAAAAAATTTGAGAAAGAAAAACTTATTGAATTGAGTCGAGGCGTGACTGAGTCACTCGGCTTGAAATCGAATTTGCTCCCCTTGGACAACGTCCCAAGTGCAACAGGTTTTCAGAGCAATCAACCTCCAGGATACAACGACTATGTCCCGGTCCCAGCGGTACACTCACTGTACACGGGCTCGAACCACTTGTAGTTTAATCCGAAAGTGCTGAGTTGACTCAGCGATGAACTCAGTAACAATGATAAAACTGTATCAGAGAGAGTTTTATAAAACAAAGTATTTTCGTATATTAAAACTGGAATCGGAAGTCTTTATATAGACTCCGAGGTGGTGCATACGCACCCTTTAAGAAAAGGTTAGGTCTGTTAGGTTTAATCCCAATAGGGGCGATCAACCGGAAGTGATGCATCTCTCTGGTTTAAAACGAAAAGGCGCAAGTGCGAGTACACTCTCGCACATAAAGTCCTGCGAGTACCCATACACACACAATCACGCGAGTACACTTACATCGCACCCGCACCCAGCCTGTCCCGTCCCGTCCCGTCGCGTCGTGCACGCGCACACGCACACGGACACGGCTCGGCTTGGTGCGCGTGCCCGTGTGTGGTCAATGGCATAGATTAGAGCTATTGGCATAGCCCCCCACAAGACTAAATTCACATGCTCCTTGAAAGAGGCTCAAGCCCTAGGCAAAAAGACTATCTTATATACAAGATAGTTTAATTTGTCAAATCCGATGTAAGACAAAACCCACAATTCAAAAGTACTTCAACTTTTCAAATTTGAAGAGAAAACACTGAAAATTTGAAAATTCAAATTTTATTATTATTTTAAAACAAAATATAACAATGACAACATCTCATTGAGCCACGTGGATTGCACCGACTCGAAAGGGCCTCACACCTCTTAGAGATAATTACTAGACCGGATCGTTTGACATCCAAGTCCGGTGATAGATGGACCCCCAAAACCTCAAAACTCTCGAATCCAACAACTATAGGATAAAAAAATAATAAAATTCTACAATAAATATCTAAAGTACCGATTATCAAAAGTAGCACCTGTCGGATGTAATTATAACCTCTCTAGGATAGCTTACCAAAGTTAGAAAAAAAAATGGTTAAGGGTCCTCAGCGAGTGCATGAAGCATCACTTGAAGGTCTATTTAAACCCATCGTAACATACCATTTAAAGGGTCGAGGTAATAGTTGTGGCCGCTTATAAGAGTAGTAGTACTGACTTGAAGAAGTTCGGGGTTGTTAGGGGTGACGTGCAACTATCAAAAGGCTATTACGGATGTTATTTTCGGCTTTGATCTAAATATCTTGAAGATGTTGTCCACCGACCCAACTAAAGAGTGCATTAAAAGAAAGCAAGAGAAGTTATTAAAGTCAAAAGAATAGAGTTGGAAACAGAGACATCCAATCATCCGTTTTTGCTGAAAAATGGTGTATAATTTTTTTCTTTTTTCTTCTCAAATCTTATATCAAACCAAACATCATTTTACATATTGCAAGACACTCACAAAAATATTTACACATTCACACGCTCCTTCACTTTTTGTTTTTTTTTTCTCAAACTTTTGCTTACGTAGCTTTGGAACATCTAGTGAAGTATGGGTTGATGTAACATTACTGTAGTTTTATTAATTTCTTAAAAAAATTTAATACTTTTTATAAAATAGAAACCGCACAATATACTAGCATAAAAATTATATATAACTATTATTTTTCCGTAATCCAAACTTTTATAATAAATCTATTGTTAGAGTAATGTACAAGGAAACCAGAGTATTACAACTTTCAAACATGAGATTATATGATTTCTAACTGAGTTATAAATTTCAAGATTTCATTTAGCTAAAAAAGACTCGCATCCAAACACATACTTAATAACCTAGACACAAGTACGACACACGTGCAAGGAAAAGTACGGTGTCATGAACTCACGTGCAAGTGAAAGTGTGGGGTCATGAGCACGCGCTCCCCGCGGCATTCACAGGATCACAGTAAAAGACACATACATCCCCGTCGGTAAAACAGTCAAAGATCCACCGAATCCGCGTCCGGTAGATAGACCGTCAATCAAGACCCTGGACGTGGATTGCTTTCCCATGCCGGAAAAAGAAACAAGACCACATCTATTTATCATCGTCGGCAATGGCTTTAAACCAACGGTCATGATTCATCAGCTTTTAACAATAATTAAACAAAAAGCTCATATAGTGGCTGATTTTTAATCAGCGGAATGTTAGTGTGCTAGCTGCTGCACAAATCTTCTGTACATTTCACTCCTCTATGTACACATGGAAAACACGTCCACTGATTTGAGCTGTTGATCTGGTGGGCCACCATGGGGAATGGACTGTGGTAGCCATCAGAACAATGTGCTGTAAAATACACGGTCAGTTATAAAAACTGATAAATAAACGGCTACAATTATCTGATCACTGCAATCTCTTTCCTATAGAACATTGACATAGTGGCCCATCAGATCAACGGATAGGATCACCAGAAAAATTCTTTCCACTTGTACAATGAGGAGGAACTGTGTATGACTTTGGGTGCAGCTACATGCATATTAGTATTTTTCTTTTAATTGCTGTTGATGGATCTAATCCAATCGCTTTCGGTAACAGTTCTAAAGGAATGATTTAAAGCCGTTGAAGCCAATGAGAGTGGGACGAGAATTGCCGTCTGGTTTTGTCATTTGACTGTCCTTGAAAAGGAGCTAAAAGCCATAAGCGGTCAAGATCAGAATGACAGGCTGGATTTCATTGGGTGATATCCATTTCAATGGCATGATTCGTGGCTTTCATGTGGGACCAGGGTTTGGCACGTGTCAGCTTCGGTGGACCCCACAGACAGATGATTTAGAGCTTTTGGAGCACAGGAGCTCCGTGCACCTGCACTGACCGTACTTGTGGCATGCATGGACTAGATCTGGACCGTACATGCAATAGGTTTAGTAGTGAATGGGCCAGAAACTAAAAACAAATCAAAACAAAACAAAAAAAAATTGTCTGAAGATTGTAATGGACACAAAAGGACATGGCTCGGATTGAAGGAGAGAGAATTTTCACTGCTTTGATGGTTAGGATTGAGCTATCAAGGTGGGTTTTTGGTTGTTGGCCAATCAACTGTGGAATCAGTGGTATGAATGGTCTGGATCTTTTCCATACGTGCCATATATATAAAGTAATTGTGTTCCATATTGGCACGTGTTCCCGCGTGTGGATTTTTTTTTTTTCCTTTCCAAGTAGAAATTTTAGGACGCGGATTGCATACTGACTCTGTGGGCCCTACAATGATGTATGTGATTTATCCACACCGTCCATCCATTTTTTCGTATCATTTTATGGTAAAAGATGAGAAATGAGACAGATCTAATTCTCTGGTGGAACACACGGGAGGAAACAGAGGTGATTGAATGCCCACCACTGAAAACTTCTTTTTTGGAGCCAAAAAAGTTTCGGATCAAGGTGATAGTGTGTTTTCCCTGGATCGAGGTCCCTATGTGACTTAATGTGAACGCCCTCCCGCGCGTGAAGTCGCACCTGATGGAACGGTGCCCATATTTATTTTTGGCTTTTTGTGTTGGTTAGCTCCTGAATATTGGTGCATGGGGCGGCTATGCGTAGATATGGTATTGCAAGGACCGTATATGCTCAAATACGGTATAGGGAAATCTTTTTCTACGCCTTAAATAGACCGTGCCAACTTTCGTATAATTCAAGTGCGCTTTGCGCTTTGCTTTATCATTTTAGATTTATGCTATGTTGCTGTCCTACCATCTGGCCTGGCAATGGCTGATTCGCCCGATGCCTGTCTTTAGAGTGCAATTTTAGCTGTACAGATGTCTTGCTTAGGGTCCAACTCAAGTTAATAGGTAGGATCTAATCCCATTTAAAGTGGGATTTCTATATATGCCCATTCTTTGATAGAGGTTGGAAAACGACTGAATGTCAAAGCAAGTGGACACCTCACCCTTGTATTAGACTTAGACGCGATCTTGTTTATTACTTGTCATAGTGTTGTTATAGAGACGCTTGCTTTGTTAAAAATTATCCTGGACATCTCATGAGGGTTGAGGAAAATATTGTAATTTATCCTTGTGCATTTTACAGCTTTATAGGGCATCAAATTACAACCCTTTTATACCGTGATAGGCATGTGTGTATTGAATGAGTCTACGAGTCTAGAATGAGGGTGGTTAGAGCCCCTACGCTTTCCATGGCCTTACGATGATAACAAACTTTAATATGGAAAGATAGTTTTTGATGCTGCACGATCTTCTAGGATTGCTTATAATACAGGTCATTTGTAATGAACAATTGCTTGTGCATTATGCGGCTTTATGGATATCCCACATTATAATGCGTTAAGCTTACAAGTGTTCCGGACTAGAGTCATCCGAGTTATTCTTTCATCATTTGAGATCTTGATTTCGTCACTTCGGTTGTAATAGACTTTTTTGTAGTCGAAAGTATGATTGTGCTAATCAAGAAGTAATCATTCCGTATTTCGAGATGATTGGGGTTGACACTGAGAGTTCAGGATGGTCACCCCATGTTTCGCATATGATTTCGAAGAAAATCAACAAGTCGAAAAAAATCAAAATCAATTATTGGTGTTGCGTTGGCATCCACTGGGAGGTATGGAAGAGCGCTTAGTGCCTCAGATGCCATATGCGTTATCTTTTGAAGATTTATTTATTTTTATTTTTTTGTGAAAGATCCCTACCTATAAAATATGGTTACATGGGGATTTTATTGCAAAATATTTTTGAAAGATTTTTTTTGGGTCATTTAAGATATCCGCCCGATCTCGCAAGTGGGTGTTGTTAGGCGATTTTTATTTTGGCATCTTTTTTTGAATTTTTAATTAAGTTTGAGTTGCTCTTGTTTCCATTGAAGAATGCAAAGGTTACGATTAGAGTAAGGGTTTTTTTTTTTTTTATAAATAGATCTAACCTATCATCTCACAATGTAACGCCCTGAAAATCGGGGGTCGAGCAGGAGCCCAACTCTCAAGTTTTAACACATCATTTATGCAACATAGGTAATGATGATTAAATGTTGTCCGTATTAGTGCATTAAACATGAGTGAGATTATACCAAATCGGCATATCATACTCCAGAGATAGTTAAATTACGTAAGCGAAAGACTGATAAATACATATAAAGCATATAAGTGACTGTAAGGCCCCAGAGTATGAACGTCACCAGGTTAAATAATTACATGTATAATACTAAAATTCACAAAATGATAAAGTGTAATGTCATCTAGTCTATATCCCTGTAGCCCCGTGGCGCAACTCCAGGTCTACGTAGACCCGCCGGAGAGTTGCAGATAAGAGAACTCCTCCTCATCATCATAGAAGGCAGGCTCCATCTCGTATGCCTCGCCGTCATCTGAAACTATAATGAAATCTGGTTAGTATTTTAAAACACCGTCTTAGAGTGGGAGTGAATGATCAACTCAGTTAAGGTATAAGGTAAAGGTTAACATGTTATTAATTCAGTCAAGCAGTAATGATAAAGCAATACAACAAGCCTTCCCTAAGTACTATAGTTAATGTAATGATGATATGTATTAATGATGTATGCCCTCACTTACACTCCCTTTGCGACATCATCTCACGGTCGCGCATGCAACACTCCCGCTGTGCTTAAATCCAACGCCAAAGGCACATGCAATGCGGTGCATGTGCGTGATTAGCCAAGTTTTTAATTAGACTTATTCATATAGCATGTTTGGGAGCTAATGTACCTCCCTCTATATCATTGATCCAAACATTGATCCATCTAGGGTCGTCAATCCTAATTAATCACATACGATAGGCAGTTCAAAGTCGCTACGGAGAGGCTCGTCACCTCAGCGCAGGCCTAGTTTATACTCGAGGTCACTACAGAAAGGCTCGTTACCTTAGCGTAGTCCTAGTGTATACTCGAGGTCACTACGAGAGGCTCGTCACCTGATCGTAGGCCGACAGCTCGAATACAGTATCCCATACACCACCAGATTCAGCTCATGAGTTTGTGTTGCTCACTGGATACTGCGGGGAGGCTCGTTACCCCAGCGTAGGTCGACAGCTCGACCACGGTGTCCCATACCACCATGTCTGGCTCATGAGTCTTGGCGGATCGAGGTACCAAGGTTAAACGGACATTTCACTGGTAAGTGGTATCTTAGATTCAAGCAATAGTGTCCATACATGGTGAACATACAATGAGCCAATCGGGTTACTTGACAAGCTTGATTGGTACGAGCGCACGTTGACTTAATCGACATGGAGCGCATATGCACTCCATGTGGCCTAACCATTGTCGACAAACAATGTACAGCTCGAATTCATCGGACGTGTCTTGTGTGACGAAACGACCCCGGCCATTAATTTGGGAGCCATTACCGATTACCTGGACTACGCAGTAGCTCCAATCATATTTAAACACAATATGCATTCATGTGTGATAGTCAAAACAGCATGTGACAAACAATTCAAATATAAATCACGTTTGAGCATTTCAACAAACACATATCATACATATTGTCATACATAGACATTCATCCATAAATCACGTAATAGTAAGATAGGTTACATGAAGAAAACTGTAACTATAAATAAGGTTATTGAGAATCTTATCTCAATGCCCTCATTAGATACATTTTAACAAGTATTTCCTCATTCAGGCATTTTATTAAATACTTAGACTACACACGTTAACATACATGCAATAAAGTAGTTATAACAGGTATTATAGCAAATCCTTTCACAAAGGATTCACCATACGTACAACAATCATGTATTCTCAATCATTAAACATGGCAAGCATAACTCATAATTCCATATTCATTTAAACATTTCAACAAACACATGAAATGCATTAAAAATCAACATAGTTTATATATATGTGTAATATATGAAAAATATCGTATCTAAGCACATGTGATAGTAATCAAGTCAGTCATAAATCATTAACTGACATTGAAATCCTTGAAAATCATAACCTAAACGTTTATAGTCCGCACCTTCTGTCAGTAGACTCGTATCAAACTCAGTTCGAACACTACGTCTTTATCTACGACACAATGGCTATCTATAGTATGAAATAAGTTAGCTATTTCACCATTTACTCTATTTGAATTCCTAAAATAGATTAGGATTAGGATTTCTTACCCAAGAACGGAGTCGAAATCGCCGGTATAGCGATACGGGTAGGATGATTCGGTACGTGGAACGGCGGGATCGTATCCCAACAACTACCTCTCACTCACTCTCTCTCTTCTCCTTACTCTTTCCTTCTCTTTTTTCTCTCTTCTCTCTCTTAGGGTTTGGAATTTCGTATGGAATGAGAGAGGGGTGAGTTTAGGTCTTTATATAGGCCCAGAACTGGTGTAAATGGCCCCAGGGCCATGGTATATTTAGGTTATAACCAAAGAGTGGCTGTTTCGGTCCAACGGAGCTCATCTGGAGGCTCATTTCCTGCATACAGTCTGAGAAAAGTTTCCTGACATTAGATCTATGTCAGGTTAAAGTTTCGGTCTGATCGGATCAGTGGATTAACCGCGGAGGACCTGTTTCAGTTCAACGGCCATCCACACTTGATCAGGGCCACAAGTACACTAGCATGTGTTGGAAATTTTTTCTGATATGAGGGTGTAGTTGGGTCAAAATCTGACGGTCTGAAACTTTAAATTTGACGTGCAAGCGAATGACTCAAATTACTTAAGTTTAAGTTCATTTCCTAAAGATATTCGCATTTCTCATACGCTTTGCTCCGGGCTTAAGTTGTACGTTTTGGGATACTATTTGGTCTTGATTTTTAACATGGTTGTTAAGCCCAGTAAGGCGGTCTTAACCGTATAGTTTCGCAGTAATTAGACTTTCAACATGCGGTTCAAGTCCGATACAGAGTTTTGTGATGCCCCCAAGAGTAACTGGGTTTTGAGATTGATCCTAGTTTTTTAGGTAATGTAGCGTTAGCGATTCTAATGGTTTTGAGTCTTGCACTTCGTATAGAAAATGATTCGAGCAAATTCGCCGACTAAATCAGTTTAATATTTAATTAATTTTCATCTAATTCCTAAAGGATTTGGTCCTTAGTGATTTCTGCCTGAGGTGGTGTAGCGCCTCGATTCCTAGAACCCGAGTACGAGACTAGTTTCCAAGAATCCGGGAGTTAATGAATCAGAGAAACAGCGGAATGTAAATTTGGAGTGCGATAGTCAAAAGAAGCATATATATATATATTCATGATAGCCAAACATTTGACCCGCTCAGCTGGGGGTCTTAAATACAAATTCCATAGTCGAAAAATACCAAACCACTGAAACTAGAATGTAAAATTACTGATTGAGTCCAAAATACGCTGTCGCTTCTTGATGCGGCTCGTCCTCATAATGCTCCTCATCTTGCTCCACAGTGGCATCATCGAGGTCGACACCGACGCCTTCTACATCTATCCCCGTATGTTCTGTACGGTTGAATATTGATGGATGAGTGGCTAGCTCAGCGTGAATTCTTCTGAAGATTTCACAACCCCGCCTTAGCAAACGTAGTTAAAAGAGATACAAGCAGTAATCCAAAACAAGCAATATGCAGTCTTATTAGATGCGTGGATGCATGAATGCACATCGGCCTGGGGATGCACATCTAGCCGGACTTGGGCTCGTCGCCCATGCATTCACGACCTGAAAATGATCATCCAGTCGGACAGGGGTCGATAGTCGATGGTATGAGAGCTAGCAAAACGATATCCTGACAACCCTAGGGCACGTGCTACAACATCCAAAATATTCATCCGTCATCGCCAATATGCTATGGATGCATGATTAGCCAACCGTTATTAATTTCAATTACAACAGCCGATTTAAGTAACTCAATGGTCACTACGGGAAGCGTATAGCCCAGCGTAGGCCGACAGCTCGAGCATAGTGTCCCATTCCACCATCCTCGACTCATGAGGTCCTCCACCTTGGGATGTTTAAAATAGGATGCCTTGATAAAAACGTCACTAGTTCAAGGTTCCTATCTTCCACATATTTGTCTAAGTACATCCCAAGTGTGGCTTGCATACAGACATGGCATCTTTCAAGTGAAGCATCATGAGATTATGCATAGCGGCAATAAAAATAGCATATGATAATATATATCATTGAATAAACATGAAAGGAAGCATCAAGATTTCAAATAATGTTTTGCAATGATAGATAAGCAAATATTAATCATGTGAGTCTATCATGTGGTGGAACAAGTATCACAGCAGTGGTAATCTAGTGTAAACTACGTTTAACTAATTTAAAATTGGAAAGCCCAAGGGGAAAGTCATCACCTGTATGGCAGACTCCCATGTTTCACCTGAGTCTTTTTGCTGTTCAATGTGGCTTGAGGGATTTCCTAAAATTATAGTTCATATTTCTCAGGTATTTCCACTGCTTGGATTAACAGATATATCATAGTGAAGTTCCATGGATGGTGTGACACATCATGAGGTGAAATTTACCGCATAGATGGATAGTTTGGATGAACCTCGCATATGGTGGAGTCCATATGTGACTAACGTGGGGGCACCTCTAATGGTTCAAATGGCATCAACACCACCCATGTTGGTACACACATGCCATGCAAGTCACCATGCTAGGGATTAACACCAAGATCTCTAGTGCTGAAACGAGGTATCTCCACTCAGTCTGCCAGTTGAGCTATGGATCTGGGTGTTCTTGTCCAAAGCTGGGTGTCCACAGGTGGAATGGCCTGGATTTGCAGGCAGACGGACAGCCCAAATCGGAACAGACTCATCAAGGTGGGTACTCACATGTCTAGCTGATGTGTACAACAACTGTGGTTGGTATGAGATACACCAACCAACTTTTCCCAACACTCGATCCTTCAACACTTTCTTCATGCTCGACATGTGTACACGCTCGGTGGCAAAACAGGCGGACGAAGCAAGTAATACAGTGAGATGTGCTATGTACAGACCTTGAACGGTCAGGATCCTACACATACACTAGGTGGGTCATATAGGCATGATCCAAAAAGGATGGTGCAGATGTGATTATTTCAACGGGGTCACCATGCTGAGTTGATAGAAGGCATATCAGAGGCAGGGTCCACACGTGTGGGACCCACCGCTTACAGTTAGGTACAATTTATAAAAACTTACATGTACATGTATATATTCATTACTCATATATATTATTATTATCATTATTATTATTTTTGTGAAACGTCCAGGGCCTAAGGAATGGATGGACAGCCCGGACGAATCACATCATTAAGGTGGGGTCCACTTACGTGACCCACCACTGCTGTTAGTTGGGGTCCACCTGCGAATGCAGGGTGCGACCCATCTGCATCTGCGCGGGGCCCACGGTCAGGGCAGCTACCTGATTCGGGCGAGGCCCACTTGCATTTGTGCAGGGCCCACCTGAATTTGGTGAAGCCCACATGCAACGAGCTTGGCTGCCCCTGACGTGAAACAGCCCCCATTGCGGGCTATTTTGGAGGCCCTTTTCGGTCCTATTTTTCAGCTCAATACGGCTCTTTTCTGGTTGTTTTCTAACCCACCTTGGTGTCCAACGGAGGCAAGTTAGCTGCCATATCTTTCAGCCAAGAAAACAGCCCGAGACGAGGCGTTTTTGCTCAGATTTTTGGACTGATGTCAGTCTACTTGTTGCAGCCATGTAAGGTTGTTTGTGGGCTGGTTCTGGACGAGGTTTCCGCCCCTAGCTTAAGGCCATCCCCACACCATAGTTTGGCTCCAAGCAAGGCCTGCACTCGGGTCTGTTTCGGTCTTAAAACGGTGTTCGGATGCAGGCTATATTCATCCTCAAAGCAGAGTCTAATTCTAGCTTATGGACGGTCCCTGGTGACGAGCGTTTTTCAACCATGAACAGGTGTGGGTGAAGTGTGACGGCCTTAGTTTTTGGGTTTACCTTTAGAGAGGAAAGGGATGGAAAAGAAGGTCTCACCTTCAATAGTTGGGTCCAACCTGTACTTGGGCTGATATGCACGCAACCCCTCCTTCTTCCTCTCTGTTCTTTCTCTACTTTCTCCTCCTTATTCTCACTCAGATGGTGCTGCTATGGCCTCACACTGACTCGGCTCAGTCCGGTTTTCACGGGTTGAGTTGGGGTAGTGCGCTCCAAGCTCACCAAGAAAACGTCACTCTCCTCTATTTTCTCCCCCTCTTTTCTCTCTGCTCTCTTCCTACCTCGCCTTCCTTTCTGTGCAGAACTTGGGAGGGTTGGACCTCCTTATATAGGCAGGGAGGTGGGGAGCCAACGGCCGAGATTTTTCCTGCAAGTCTTCATGCAACGGCCGAGATGGTGGCAGCCGCTGTTTTTTTCGAAATGGAAACCGTGGCGGTAATTTCTCCTTGCTTGGTTCGTTTTTGGTCGGAGAGAGAGAATCGACATCTGCACATCGAAAATCCTTAGGTTAAACCAACGCCGCTCTCCCCATAACTCCAACGGTCTGATCGCCTCCTGTTTACTTATGACCGAACGGACGGTCGGGGATCAATTCTCATTGTTTGTTTTTGGGGGCCCACATACTTATACGGTTTTGTTGGGGTGGGCCCCACCGATAAAATGGACGGTCCGGATTGTCCAGAAAGTGGCCCTGGTGGGCCACCTAGGGGTTTGAAACCCATCAATTTCAAATGGTGAAAATGGCGGGAGTTTCTCTCGAATTTGTAAAAGGATCGGTCAACAGCCCTTAGACCACTCCTCCTTGTTCAGTGCACGTCGTGTACTAGTGGTTGGGACGCACGTGTACCCTGGTTAGGGGTCCTCTATGATGCTTGTGACTAATCTCTACCATCCATTTACCTTTAGGGCTAAATATAAGGATCCCGACCCGGTTTGGGGTGGGGTCGAGGCCCAAGTGGCCTGTATCACGCCTTTCAGGGCTGAATTTAGCCTGAATGACATGATCCGATGGTCAGAAGGGTTGGATACTTATTTTCAATGGTTGAATACGCGTCTATAATGCAGAGATACTTTGTTGGTTATCTGTTGGCTTTTGTTTTTGGAATAATGCCAACTCAAGTAATTGCAAAAATCGATCTGCCTTAAGTCATTCGGTCATGCTTACCTCTTTGATTGGTGTGGAGCGTAAGTTGAGTCTCCCGAGTCACGGTGGATGATTTCAACGCTGCTTAAGAAATCCTCCCCTGGCATGTGAAGTTAAATTATTAGGTTTACGGTTATCAAGTTTTAATAATCGTAGGTTAAAAGGTAACACCCGAGTATCAAAAGTACGGGGTGTTACAGGTGGTAATCTGGTCTTTGTACGGATTTTTCTGAGACGTTACACACAATTTAGTGGATGCGATCAAGATTGTCTTTTACTGAGACCGACTTGCTGCTCAGTGTCCAACTTTTAGCATGTTGTTAGTCAACACAATGATCTTTTCTTCATTATCAAGGGTTATTTTATACCTGTAGCGAATAAGAATTGCTTTAACCAAATGATTGAAGAGTTGGAGCAGAAGAAGCGAGAGTCACCTAAGTGGCTTGTTGAGGTTGTTATCTAACGCCCATGACTTGAATGATGCAACTTACAACGATGACTATTTTATTTTATTTTATTATTTTTTTTATTTATTTATTTTTTTTTTGGGGGGGGGGGGGGGGGGGGGGGTTGTTTATATACATACATGTGCACCTATTTTTTTTAGGCAAACATAACTTCCTACAGAAGAGACGAAATGAAAATCTTGTTTGTGATCATTTTGTCTATATGATCTGCAGTTTGGATTTTAGTGCTTTAGATTATGGGGATCAGGCACTTGACTATTCTAACATCCGTCCTCTGTGAGATTTGAGCTGATTTTTGATGATTTATTTATTTTTGTGATCCTTACAGGTACGAATTAGAAGTTCCTTCCTAACACATTTTTTCTTTCTTTTTTCTTGGGGGCATGTTGGTAGAGAGGGATGGGGTTCTACCTCAGGCGACTCTTTTTTCTGCAGGAAAGAGTCGTTTAGGGTCAGTAGAAATGGAGAAAAATTTATCCCCAAAGATATAATTGACTTTTTGGTGAAGGGTGAAAGGTATAACCCTAACCTTGTATAGCCAAGGGCGGCCGAGCAGGAAATTGAATGATGAAGGGATGTCTATGACTTGAAATGTGATTGTGGATGTATCTATACCGATTTACAGTTCAATGTCAATCTCCCCTTGGGCTTGTCTCCAGGAATTATCAAATGCTCTGATGTTCATGTTGCTCAGCCTGAATAGTGCCATAGGACTACCTTATTATCAAATATTGGTACCTCTCTTTCCTAAAGAACTAGAGGAGGTTGTGATGGTGGAGGCAGTGGTTGGTAGGAGATAGGGGCTAGGTGACTTGGCCAATGTGCTGGGCTTGCTCCCAAGAGAATGAGTGGCTATGGGGGTGGATTTTCCCAAATAAGGATCGTCTGGGCTGATTTGGCCCATTCATGTGGCATGAAGACTGAGAAGGGATATCCTCCTTGTAAGGTGACTGGCGGATATGACTGGCAACATGTGGTGGTTCCATGGCTCTCCCCAAGAGAAGCACTGGCTATTAGGTTTAAGACTGGTTGTGACTGGCGATTTGATTGGTTGCTGGGGCGCGCCCTTATGAAACCAGTGGTTGGTCCCATGATTAATGTGCATTATAGACTGGATGGCGCGATGGTTCGGGGGCTTTTCTCAGAGGATCAATGGAGGAGGGAGTGGTTGTTGGGGCCTTGCACAAAACCTTAGGATCTAGACCTCCAGAACAAACCAGAATTATGGAATAATAAAGCAATGAAATAAATCAAAGCATCAATCACACACCACACAAGAGATGTTTATGTGAAAAACTCTCAAAGAGGTAAAAACTACGAGACCTCATCCAGATCAACAATCCACTATGAAGTAGAACATTACAGCCGATCACAAGCACACATTTCTATGATCAAACCTTCACTCACGCAGGAGTGGATAAACAACAAGAGAAACAAAGAAAACTGACAGATCTCACCGATTACGAGGATGTAGAAGCGCTGAGAAATGGTAGATCACCTCCATGAATATAACCTCCCTTTTAGAAGTTTCCTCTCTCTCTCTCTCACCCCTTTGATAGCCCTCTTGTGTTTTTCATATACACATCATACCTTAGAAAAATCTTAAAGATCCCTTTTTATAGTTTTAGGAAACTCCTTTCTGCATCTCAGTTGCGAAAGGACTTGCGACACGAAATCCGCACAAAATCGTGGAACGAATCTGAGTAACCATGACTGGTCATGTGCCACCCACGACCGGTCGTACGCCACCCACGATCGGTCGAGCGCCACCTACAACCAGTCGAGACCCTCCTACGACTGGTCGAGTCCTCGGAGAAAAATAGTCCGAACTTACTAGACTTTGAGTTGAGCCAGGGCTCGACCCCACGATTGGTCGAACACCAGTCCACGATTAGTCGTGCAGGGCTCACGACCAGTTGACGACGGGTCAAAAAATCCATCAAATCTCTCCCTTTTTAACTTAGGAGGGATCTACCTTCTTCAATCCAGTATGATTTCTACAAACCTCAAGCTTGCCCTTGAGTAAAGCCTTGGTCATCATGTCTGACCCATTATTATCTGTGTGGACATTCTCAGGCTGTAACACCTTCTGTTCCAAAGTATCCCTAATCCAGTGATATCGAATCTCAATGAGCTTCGACTTGAAATGCTGACTTGGATTCTTTCTCAAGTATATAGCACTCTGATTATTGCAATAGACCACGTGCTCCTCCTGCTTCAGGCTAAGTTCCTATAGGAACCTCTTCATCTAAAGCATCTCTTTACATGCCTCTGTGATTGCAATGTACTCAGCCTCTATCGTCGATAATGATACGACCCTCTGTAGCTTGCTCTGCCAAGAAATTGCTCTCCCTTCAAACGTGAACATGAACCCTGATGTAGACTTCCTGGAGTTTATGTCGCCTGCCATATCTGCATCTGTGTAGCCCTCTAGCATAGGTTTACCGTCACCATAGCATAGGCTCAACCTGGATGAGCCTCGTAAATACCACAGTATCCATTTCACTACTCCCCAATGTTCTTTGTCAAGATTGAAAAGATATCAGTTGACTACACTAACCGCATATGTTATGTCTGGGCATGTACACACTATGGCGCACATCAAACTTCCTGTGGCTAACGCGTAAGGTATTTTCTGCATCTCTTCCACCTCTGCCTTCGTCTTGGGACACTGCCTATTGCTTAATCTGAAGTACACACTAGCTTTGCTGCATTCATATTGAACCGTTATAAGACTTTCTCAATATACTGTTCTTGTGACAGCCAAAACTTTTTGCTGCTTCTATCACGGGTTATCTCTATTCCTAAGATTTATTTAGCCGAGCCCAAGTCTTTCATCTCAAAAGACTTATCCAACTCCTGTGTTAGCCTGTTGAACTTCTTGATGTCTTTTTCCATGATGAGCATGTCATCAACATATAACAACAGAACTAAGAAATCACCATTTGAGAACTTGTGCGTGAACATACAGTGGTCCGACTCCGTTCTGTCATACCCATGCTGTAACACAAACGAATCAAACTTCTTATACCATCATCGTGGAGCTTGTTTCAGCCCGTACAAGCTCTTCCTCAGCCTACACACTATATGCTCTTTGCCCTTGACTTCGAACCCCTTTAGTCAGTGCATGTAGATCTCTTCTTCTAGGTCACCATAGAGCAAGGAAGTTTTAACATCTAACTGCTCTATCTCCATATCCATGCTAGCCGCCAACCCAAGCAATACCCGTATGGATGTCATCTTCACCACTGATGAGAATATCTCCTCGAAGTCTATGCCTTTCCTCTAACCAAACCCTTTCACCACAAGTCTAGCCTTGAACTTCGTTTGTGAATTCTTCTGCTCAACCTTCTTTCTGAATACCCATTTATTGTTCAAAACTTTTTTGCCTTAAGTAGTTTCACCATATCATAGGTGTGGTTCTTATGTAAGGATTTCATCTCCTCTTGCATAGCTTTCAACCACTCCTTATGCTCGTCGGCTAGGGCCTCAGAATAGACTTCTGGCTCTCCCCCATGAGTCAGCATAATGTAATCACGCGGCGAGTACCTCTTGGACGGCTGTCTGTCCTTGGATGACCTCCTCACCCGTGGCTCAACGGGTGGATCAAGTGGGGGTTGCTCCCCCGGTCCATCTTCTGTAGGAACTCCCTCGTCCTCTGCACCTTTCTGTACTCTCTGATCATCAGGCACTATGGCTGAAATAACCGGATCCATGTCCTCTAGCTCACCTAAACTAAGCTGGTTTTTCTCTGGCTTACTAATGTCTTCTATACACTGATCTTCAAAGAATACCACGTCTCTGCTCTTGACGAGCTTCCTCTCGGTCGAATCCCACAATTTGTAACCGATTTTTTCATCACTGTATCTCAAGAACATACACTGCCTGATCTTCATATCGAGCTTGGACCTCTCATCCTTTGGTACGTGAACGGATGCCCTGCACCCAAACACCCTGAGATGACTGTACGATGTATCATGTCCAGTCCACACCTTCTCAAGTACTTCTCCATTCAACGGGGCTGATGGAGACCTGTTTATCAAATACACCACCATGTGCATTGCTTCTCCTCAAAACATCTTGGACAATTTTGCATGAGATAACATACATCTGATTCTCTCAACAATGGTGCAATTCATTCACTCAGCTACACCATTATGTTGGGGGGTCTTGAAAATCGTCTGTTCATGCTGTATACCTAAGGCTTGCACTACTCATGAAAGTCACTAATATATTCACCACCATTGTCAGTGCGGATACACTTCAATGATCTACTTGTCTGTCTCTCGACCATGGCATGAAACAATTTAAACACGCCAAAGACCTCATCCTTGGATTTCAAAGCATAAACCCAAACTCTCCTAGATGCATCATCTATAAAAGTAACAAAATACAATGTCCCACCTAATATTTTTGTCCTCATGGGACCACAAATATCAGAATAAACTAAATCTAATGCATGCACTTTATTAACATGAGAAGTATATTTAACAAATTAAACTCTATATTGTTTCCCTGATAAACAATGAAGACAAGTTTTGAGAGGTGTTCCTGTCATGTCTAGAAGGAGCTACTTCCTCGCTAGTATTTGAAGCCCTTTTTCACTCATGTGACCTAGACGCTTGTGCCACATGTCAATAGTTGAATCTTCCGCTGCGTTCAACCCACCCTTGCATACACTGAGACATGTCTTGTAAAGGGTACAACACTTCTTTCCTCTGGCTGTGATCAAAAAATCCTTGATGAGCTTCCGGCACCCACCAACAAATTCGCCATCATCATCCAACCTTCTCGTCGACATCAAGTTGAGGCGAAGGTCTGGGATATGCCTCACATCCCTGAGAACTAATGTGCAGCCCACATCAGTCTTCACACAAATATCACCGACCCTTACGATCTTCGATATGCCAGAATTTTTCATATTCACGGTCCCATAGTCA
Source organism: Magnolia kwangsiensis (assembly GCA_037074715.1). NCBI lineage: Eukaryota > Viridiplantae > Streptophyta > Magnoliopsida > Magnoliales > Magnoliaceae > Magnolia > Magnolia kwangsiensis. Next base: position 84,961,022 of record CM073582.1, read on the forward strand.
CCTAACTTATAGCTTGTGAAGAAATCCCTACGTAGAGTCGCATGAAAAGAGGCTCCCGAGTCTATCAACCAGTCGGTGTCTTAACTCGTATCCGTGAGATATACATTATGATATGCAGAAAGAATAACTATAATGTCATCATCTGAAGCGACCGCAGTGGAATCTAATTTATCTTCTTTCTCCTTTCCTTTTCCTTTCTTATCATTTTTATCCTTACGACATTCATGCTTGTAGTGGCCCTTCTTACTACAATTTCAGCATTCAACATCCTTCCTGCCCTTCCTGTTCTTTCCTCTCCCCCGTTCCTGTGTCACAAGAGCCTCTTGCTGAGTAGACTCCTGAGACTTCCTCCTTATCTCCTTATTGAAGAGACAGCTACTAACATATTCTATGGATATCTTTTTGTCTGTCACGAAATTACTTAGATACACCACCAATGTCTCCCAACTGTCAGGCAATGAACTAAGTAATAACAAAGCTTGCAATTTATCATTCAGGACCATCTTCATAGCGGAGAGCTGGTTCACTATATTACTAACCTTATTCATGTGCTCGGCCACAGAACCACCATCCTTGAACTTGAGATTCACAAGTCGCCTTATCAGAAAAATTTTATTACCGGTTGTCTTCCTCTCATATAGCCCTTCTAGTTTCAGCCATAGGTTAGCGGCTGAGGTTTTCGTAGACACATGGTGGAATACAGAATCATCCAGTTATTGTCTAATAAATCTCATCGCCTTTCAGTCCATCTTCTTCCAATCATCATTAGACATATCCTTGGATTTTGCTGATATGTTCAAAATTGGAGAATATAGGTCCTTACAATAAAGTAAGTCCTCCATCTTAACCTTCCATATGGTCCAGTTAGAACCATTGAGGCTGATAATCCTTGATGAGCCACCTTCTATAATTTTAAACTGATCCTATCCGTTCAATAAACTTAGCTTTGATACCACTTTGTTGGGGGCCTTACACAAAACCTTAGGATCTAGCCCTCTAGAACAAACTAAAATTATAGAATAACAAAGTAATGAAATAAATCAAAGCATCAATTACACACCACACAAGATATTTTTACGTGAAAAACCCTCAAAGAGGTAAAAACCACGGGACCTCGTCTAGATCAACAATCTACTATGAAGTAGAACGTTATAACCAATCACAAGCACACCTTGCTACGATCAAACCTTCACTCACGCAGGAGTAGATAAATAATAAGAGAAATAAAGAAAACTGAGAGATCTCATCGTAGAAGCGTTGAGATATGGTAGATCACCTTCACGAACATAACCTCCCTTCTACAAGCTTCCTCTCTCTCTTTCGCTCTCTCTCTCACCCCTTTGATAGCCCTCTTGTATTTTTCATGTACACATTTTACCCTAGAAAAATCCTAGAGACCCCTTTTTATAGTTTTAGAAAAATCCTTTCTGCATCTCAGTTGCGAAAGGACTTGTGACCCGAAAGCTGCATAAAATTACAGAACGAATCTGCGTACCCACGACTGGTCGAGCGCTACCCACGACCGGTCGAGCACCACCTACGACCGGTCGAGACCCTCCTACGACCGGTCGAGCACCCCAGAGAAAAATAGTCCGAACTCGCTGGACTTTGAGTCGAGCCAGGGCTCGACCCCACGACTGGTCGAACACTAGTCCACGACCGGTTGTGCAGGGCTCACGACCGGTCGACGACGAGTTAAAAAACCCATCAGTGGTGCCCCTTACAGGATGAGATGAGGAAACTCTTGGTCATAACTTAAGGTTGAGTTTGCTTGAAAGACATGGGGTGGATAATCTACCTAGATGGCATTGATGGAGGGGGTTCCTGATGTGTTGGGACCTGCTTGATGCTAAGGCAAGGGATTTTGGAGTGTGCTGTTATTGCTTGTGGCAACTGGGTTAGGGGTCGTGATCGTGATTTTCTTCTGATCAATTAGATTCTAGACCGCATGCTTTAAAGAGAAACATTGTTTTATGGTGTGACCCCTTCTTTAATGGAATGTGCAAAATTCACTTTCATTGTAGTTTGGAGGTAGTAGGTTTGGTAGAGGCCTAGGTTAGAGAGGAGTTAAAGCTGCCTCTGAATTAAGGTGGTTAGAATGTCAGTATATGATTAGGCTGTGGAGTGAATTTCCTAGGTGCTTAAGCTGCACCTGTCTACCTATTTTGATTTAGATATAGCAGATTCCACTCGGGATATTGCTATTGTAGCTATCATCCTTGTTGAGGGGTGATTGGTGCCCCCTATGCCGAAGCGATGAGATTGTTGGTTTCCATTAGATGGGGAACATCTGTATCTTTGTTTCTAGTTCCGTACATGCCTTCCCTTTCTTTAGCCTCTGCTTTTTGTGCAGAAGCATTTTGGTAGTGTGATTGTGCCAGCTCTTATTCCAGCTTCCACCTGTTCCCCTACACGGATTAGCTAGGAGAAGTTGATGTATGGGTACGATATCAAATATCCTAATATGTTTGGATTGGCCAAGTGGATGATCATGGTGATTTGCTCCTCGTCGTTGATGGGCATTTTCATTCTCACGGCTATGGCTCTCCATCATCCAACATATGTGGATAACGACTCATCGTTTCTTTGTCTAAGGGTGGCCAAATTTTCCCTTCGAGGTGCTGCATTCAAATTGTATGCAAAGTGATCTATGAATGCTTAGGACATGTCCTCTCAAGTCCTAATCTGGTGTTAATCGATCGATGTGTACCATTCGAGTGTATCACCTCTGAAGGACTTTTGAAATAAACGCATTAAGGCTCTGTCATCCCCTGTCATGGCATCAAGCTCCCGTTAGAAATTAGCTGGAGTGTGCCTGTTGAGGCACTGACTAGCTCCCGTTAGAGGGAGGAAATGGACAGGTAACTAACTCCTTACCAAGAATTGTTGTTGGCTCTTGTTAGGGGGAGGATGTGCCAGAATTTGAGATAACATGACTGGAGGGTATTGAAAGTGATCCCGATTCCTGTCAAGGGGAATGGGTTGAGATTGGTTAATGGTTGGGTCAGAAAGACCAATGTGAGTGCTTGGCTATTGCACATTGTGAATGGATTGGGTAGCTCTTTCCTAAAACAAGCGGATAATTAGATCCTCTAGCTTATGCTTGATATAGGCGAGGTCGACCATTGAAAGATTGGTCACAGGCTAATGATCTCATTGTCTAGGGGAATTAAGGATGGGTTTTGGAATGTTCCCTTGGACTGACATGGTTGTTTGTGCACAAGTTCGGATGATGCTTTGATATGTGCTCGTTAACTTAGTAGGGCGACAACCCTCCAACTGATTTTTGGGTGCAATGGTTGCAGACCAGCCCACCATCTGTTGATTTGGTTCACTCCATTCATTTTTTGTATTTTCTTTTTCTTTTCTTTTTTTAATCTTTTATCTTTTATTTTTCTACTTTTCTCTTTTTTACTTGAAGAAGAAAATATACATAATGTAAATGGAAGAAATGTACAAAAGGAGCAGTATACACTGGAATGCAAAATGCTTGCAGGAAAGGAAAAGGACCGATTTATATTGGAATGTAGGACGTAGGTAGGAAAGTAAAATGTACTAGTTTGCACTAGAATATAGATGCTGGAAGGAAATTAAAAGAACCAGTTTGCACTGGAATGCAGATGCTCACAGGAAACTAAAAAGAGAAGGTTTACATTGGAATGCAAGATGCTTGTAAGAAAGTAAATGGGACTAGATTCCACTGGATGCGGATTCAAGCAGGAAAGTAAAATGGACCAATATAAATTGGAAAGTTAGTCAGTTAGTTTTTTAGCAGGTCAACATGGGATCATTAAAGACTGGAATTGTAAAAGTTAAGGAATCTCCTAAAAAATTCTAAATTCCCATGTTTTGAGTCGAGACTTGGCTAGTGGTTAGCAATCCCTAGTTGAGTCGTCATTCTGTTTACATCTCCTGCGCGCGAAGCAGCGCATGGCAGAATGATGCTCATACTTTTCTTGGCTTTTTCAATATGTCGACTTTGACTTTGATTTGATTGAAATGTGGGGTTGACTCAGAGGTAAAAATGCATTTAACTTAGAGTCTCCACTAGTCAAAAGAAGCTTGGAATCTATGATCAGTTACAAGCCATAAAATCGCATAACAGTCGAGGAATCATAAGATTTCTCAAATCAAGTGCTTCCTGCGGTTGGTCTGCAATCGTTAATTCTGAGTAAGTGTTTCGGTTATGAGAAAGGAAGAGGTTAGACACCCTTTTTTGTCCATATATGCGATGCACAATCTCTACTTTATGGGGCTGTATGATTTTTTTTTGGGGATTCAGAAAAACTTTTAAATATAACAAAGTTAAGCCATATTATACTAGGTCGTAGGGCCGAGATAAGCAAAAAACGATAAACCAGTAGCAAAGTTAAGAAAGAACATAAAGTTAAGCCATACTATACTAGGTCGTAGGGCCGAGATAAGCAAAAAACGATAAACCAGTAGCAAAGTTAAGAAAGAACATAAAGTTAAGCCATACTATAGAGACTTTTTAGAGTTCAGGTAGGCGAAATATTAGAGAAATGAAAGTAGAATAAAAGCATGAGTGGGTGTTGATGTTGCAAGTCTGTAAGGAATGTTTTGATTGAAATATGAATTGATTTGAGATATGAGAGGGAAAATGAAAAATTGGATACCCTTTTTAATAAAAAAGGATGACCAGATGTCCTGAATTCCTACCCTACCTGTTGACTTTTGTGATGGCTTTGGCTTTCACATTGACAAACCAGGGAACATGGAGAGAGGAATAGTTCAGAGAGGACAAAGGTTTTTTTTTTTTTTTTTTTTAAGCTTATTAGTACACTCCACTATCAGTTGACACTTCACTGTTAGCCACCCCCACTAGGGATTGATATCAAGACCTCAGTGTTGAAACGAGGTATCTTTCACTCAGTCTGCCACTTCAACTATGGATTAGGGTGGGAGAGAACAGAGGATTAGGCATGTATTGTTTTCGTAGTAGTGAAAGTCGGTTGTCATTAGACTATATTTGGACAGATCCTACTCTCTTCGGCCAAACCCTCTACGCTCTTCTTCTCTCCTCCGTATTACTCTCTCTACTTGGTACCTAAGTCTCTGGCTCTCTTCCTTCGTCTGAACCTTCACAGTGAGTTGCATTAAATAAGCAACAATCGAGTGCCACACAGGCATTACAACTCAGACCGGATCTCATCGAACAACGTTCGCTCACAGCAACCTCAGGGTCAGATCTACATAAAGAGACTCAGGGCAGCTCCAGATTGGCACGTAGGGCAGCTATGCACATATATGGTGTTGCAAGGATCGTATATGCATAAATATGGTCCCTATAAATCCGTTTCTAGGATCATGGATATCCCCCCATCGTAAATAGACCATGCCAACTTTTGTATAATTCAAGCATCGTTTTGCTTGATCATTTTAGATTCATGCTGCATGGTGATTATTTTCCCAAGAAGTTTTCAATGTGGGTGCTCAATCACCACTATTTTCCTATGATGTGGTCCATCTGAGATCTGGATCCGTCTCAGTTTTGGGTTTATACCCTAAAATAATCCGAAAAAGTGAATGTATGGTGTGGGTAAAACACATGCATTATGGTGAGGCTCACAGAGCACTGACCAGTAGCTAGTCATTAATGGTAGGACGTACTTGGGCGCTGATTAGGTACTACCCCCGCCTATTCCGAGCTCCGGACAGGCAGAGGATCTGAGGGCCACTGAGGGGCCACTGTGATATATGAATCTTATCAACACTGTCCATTCTTTCTTCTTCTGTTTTTTTTATGAATAAGGCATTTTCATTTCTCAAGTGAGCCGCACTATATTTTTTATGAATAAGGCATTTTCATTTCTCAAGTGAGCCGCACTATATTAAGCAGCAGTGATAAGGACGTCCACTATTGAAACCTTTCTAGGCCCTAATGTGTTTTTTATTTTCCATCCAATCCCTTGATATGCTCATATACACTTAGATGAAGTGAAAAATAAAATATCATCTTGATCTAAAACTTATGTGGTCCTTGAGAAATTTTCAATGGTAAGAATTTAATTACTACTGTATGGCCCATTTGAGACTTTAATCTTTACTATTTTTTAAATAATGTTATAAAATAATATGAAAATATGAATTTACAGTGTAGATAAAGTTCATACGTTAAGGTGGCCCCTCAACGGCGCTAGGAGCCTCCGCCTGTCCCGAGCTCCGAACAGGCGGGGTAGTACCTAATCCGCGCGCGACGCATGCAATCCGCGTCTGAAATTTTGATCGGCAGTTTGGGTGTACTTTTACAAATTCTCAAAGAAGGCGGTTTACTGTAATGAAATTGCAACGAGGGTGTATTTGATCCGAATGTTCTGCTCCAGGGTGCGCATGGTAACGTTTTTAAATGAAACAAAAGCTTACATCTGTACAGCTAAAAAAGAAGGCAACCAAACCATCCATCGAATCATTCAATGTCGCGGAAAGTGAATCATGCCCACTCCCAGGCGCATCTAAATCTCACTCACCCACACGTGCAAGAACAACACATCTGTAGGATCTCATCCGTTCATCATATGGGCCCTAATGGTTATACCCAATGGCCCAAAAATCAGGAAGTTCCGATGGCCATTGAGGCCACAATAGTATAAAAATGTACCATACTTGCAAACATGACAGATGTATGCAGGACCTGAACCGTAGATCTAATGGGCCCCACCAGTCATGCAACGTGGCTCAAAGATCCGTCACAAGAGTAAAAATATGGAATGTTAGAAATATTTAAAATGGTCCCACATTAGACTATGATAACTACAACCAGGCTAATTTTTGGTCAAGCCATAAAAATGGTGGGACCCACCTGATGAGCGTGTTCTCAAACACACGTGCCACATTGAGTGTGTAAGGAGAGAAGGAGATGCATGGGGCCCTTTCAAAGGGTTCTAACCATAAGTGGAGAAGGGTACTTTAGACGTGATGTCTCCTTATCACAGCCTTTATTCCATAATGGTTGTATGGTACTATGATTGTATGGGCCGCCTAGATTCATCATCACGTTGCTTTTTCTTTTTATCTGATTTAAGTCTTCTAAAACACTCCAATATCTCAATAATTGCTCTCGGGTCTAGTTAAAGAGAGCTTTGGACCCGACCCATTTAATAATTAGGTCTATCTTCTAATGGGACCAGCAATAACAATGTCTATGCTGGGTCTGAATGGAATCAAAGTCAAAATAGACCCAACTCATTACCACTTCAGATGAAAATGAAATCCAAATGCAAAAGTAGTGTTTCTAAGAGCCATTAAACCACAGAGGGGCCCGTTTGGAAATTGGAATGAGGTGGTATGAAATTGCAATGGGTCCCATGCAAATTCTATCTAGCATTTTGAAACCATGACTAGGTTTAATTAACTCAGGTAACCTATCATCCGATCCCAATGGTAGATACTGCAGGATTTCTAATTGATTTTGAAATCTTCTATATTTGTGGGGCCCCACATTATGCATGTGTTTTATCCATCTCATTCATCTATTTGCGCCATTTACATGTGATGTTTGAGTTGCTGATGCATACATGATTGGCATCGGTTATAAAATATAGTCATTTGATTACAATTGCATGGTCTAACAAATGCATATTTCACTTAATGCAATGCTTTTCTCGAGAAAGAATTTGATTCCAAACATGTAATTGGATGGTCAAAATATCATGATATTTTCAAAATTGTAATCATAGTACAATAATGGTGATAATTTCATCTAATACAATTTCATACCATTATTTTCAAAGTTTAGAATATTAAAGAATCAAATAAATCAACTTAAAAAGATAATAAGTACATCAAAACTATGCATGTTATTGGAGGAAAATATAATAACTTATGGAATAGACCAACTCTACAAACCAGCATGGACCCAATGAGGCTAAAACATTTAACGAGACGTCTACTGGCAAGGAAAGGTTGACCTTCAAGTAGGTCGATACAACTTGAGTTCACTCAAATAAGATATAATTGTAAGACCAATCAAATGGCTGACCTATTGAAGATGTTGGCTATAGGTTGACCTAAACTATAGGTTGGATATAGCTCGGCCATGTGTCGGCTGCGGGTCAACCCGACTATAGGTCGGATATAGCTCAACCATAAGTCGGCATAACATCCCACAAGGTGAATGCTAAACTGTTGAACGGTTCAACATTAACTACTTCCACTGAATCTGACACCTCTACTACCCGACCTTTTCCCGAAGTAACAGCCCAGGAATCCTTCCAACGGCTCGAAGATCTCTCCCAAGATATTTGGGAGATAAAATCATATCCCGAGGATTTCAGACAACCATAATCTCAGGAAGATTCCTGACGGATCTGGAAACTTGTGCAGGAAGATCTCCGACATATCAGGAATCCTAAATGAGAGAGATTCCATATGGTGTGATCTTCCCTCTTATATAAATAGGGGTACTTGTAGCCAATGTAAGGTACGCATACTTACCTATATACACAACTGGAGACTCTTTTCTTCAAGATCATCTTATACAAAGACCCAAAATCTTGACTTAGGCATTGGAGGGTCCCATATACTAGTCAGGGTCTCATTTGTCTCATACTTTCTTCTGTGTAGGGTTCAGAGGATTAACCAAGGAAGGTCTATCGAAAAACTGCATCAACATATGTTATTTGACTCTAAAATATCAATGATATGAGTTAGAATCCCTAGATTTTTTATTTTTCTTTTGTACATTGGTTGCAGCAATTTCATAAAAACAGTGAAAATAGTAACAATGGGTTATATCATAGAAAAGTTCAATCAAACAAGATAAGGTTGGTATAAGAATATTAAGCAAGCCCTGTGGATGAAAATAAAGGTCTTGTTTGGTTTTTCACAAAATTTGCATGGACAAAATAATATCTTGAGATATCAAGATGTGAGAGAGTTGGTGAAATTCTAACACTAGAATCTGTATTGAACTATCATGGATTCTAGCATTTGGCTTCTAGAGATTAAAGAATGAAAGTGAAAATAAGGAAAATGATATTTGAAGATATAGAAAAGTTATGGATATTATTTGAAACAAGTGGAAATAAGGCAAATGATACTTGAATATGTATAAAAAATACAGATATTATTTGAAACCTAAGGTTAAGGTAGCCCTTGTAAGTGTGGTTAGATGCACTAGAAGCACACACTTAAGATTCTACAAGAACCATGAAAGCCCACACATTCTTAGCAAGAGAACACTATAAAGAGAGTGTGAATGGAAATTTTATTTACTCACAATAACAAGCTATACAACTTATCTTATGAGCACAATTTCTCTTACATACAAGGAAAATAATATCCAGCTGGACTTCTATATATGTAGATCTTATAAAACTTTTTAATCACATTTTAGAGCATAACTCATTACCATGGTTTTCTCAAGAGCTGTTTGGCATACACATGTCTTCTATAGGCTATTAGAAATGCAAAGGGGTTGTTGGATTCAAGCAAGGTTGTATCGGCTCAAGCTATGTCAGTATAAACAACTTGTTCATAGTTTGTCATACCATTTATGCATGAGAACATAAGAAAATAATGACCGTTGATGCCAAAATCCGGTCAGCCCTCCCTCCACGTCGACCACCACGTATGATCCCTGGAACCTGCACCAGGAAAGCAGGCAAAGGTGACCCTGGCTAAGCCGGGGGACCCTCCGATGCCTAAGTCAGGACAAGGGAATCAGGGTCTGAGTAGATAGTAGAGGAGGGTTCGATTTTACGTACCTGTAGACATGGCGTGATGTAGTATTTATACTTGGCTTTTGAGTGGTCCGGATTCGATAATCTCGGCATGATCAGGGGGATTCCCGGATCGTGGAGATATCCCCCGCAATCTATCGATCATGTAGCGTATCTGACGGATTATGCGTATCTGCGAGCGAGGTTATCGGCTACGTTTGGTTATGGCAGTTTCCATGTTCAGCGAGTGGGATATGCACATCTGAACATGCGTTCGGCTTAGAACGTTCGCTCTGTTCGGACTGTATGCTCGGCTCGGAACGTCGTTCGCCTCGGAATATAGGCTAGAGCAGAGCGGCTATAGTGTAGACGATCATCATATCGGATCATAATCCGGAGTCCGACCTCAACCAAGTCGGTTGCTTGGATGGGTCGCGTCTTGAAACAGGTCGGGAGGGTCACGACTCGGCTCGGACTTGCCCTCGGAGTAGCATTGTATTGTGAGCTCAGTTTCCCATAACAATGACAATGAGTACACTTATTATGACCTATATTGATGATTGTATGTCTTTGTAAAAAGGAAAAAAATAATAAAAATAAAATTTCCTAGTTTGATGAGGGTCAAGAACAACCAACCACATGAGATATCATGCTCTAATACATTTTTGATGTAGGAAAATTAATCACTTGCTTTAAAAGCTTGAATTGATAGAGCGTGGAGAATCAATCCCTTTATCTCATATTCCTAGTATCACATCTTATAGATTAGGTCCTCTGCCGAATTCTCCCGTAGGCCTTATATCACATGGGTTCTGCCTCACACGAACCACCCGCTTTACATGGGTGGGGCTTGTCTCACATGAGCCACTCACCTCACACGGGTGGGGCCCATCTCACATGAGCCACCCACCTCATCAACATTAACTTATCTACATGTGTCACAATGCCTATTCTAAGGTATTTAATAAACAGGGAATATAATAACTAGTCCAATAACATAACATCAATCGCCTACAATTTTTTTCTTTTTTTGGGTTAGCTTGTTAGTACACACCCATGTCAGTACACACACTCCATGTTAGCCACCCCTGCTACGGATCGATACCAAGACCTTAAGTGTTGAAACGAGGTATCTCCACTTAGTCTGCCAGTTGAGCTATGGATAACTAAACCTACACACACACACACACACACACACACACACACACACACACACCCCTTGTGCTGACATAACTTTACTGCCATCCAAGTAGACTCTATAAAATGACAAGTTTACTCTTTCATAAAACTTCTACCAAATTACAAACACTCCGTTATAACAAAAGGAAAAAAAATGTGCATGCATAGAGTTGGGCATTAGTCCAGATCGAATCGGATCGGGCCTAACTCGGTCCGATCCGAAATTCCAATAGCCTGAACCGAACTCGATCTGATCCGAGACCAAGTCCTGGTCACCTGACTCGAACTCGGATACTTGATTGACTTGACCCGAACCGAGTCTGACTCGGTCAGGAAAATCGAGTCGGATCGGGTTGGGTACGATTCGGATCGTTTAATATGGTGTGGTCCACTTCAGTCTTCAATATATCGTACTTTTGTATTCAACGCCTAAAATGATATGTCAAAATGGATGAATGGATTAGATAAAACATATACATCAAGGTGGGCCCCACATGACTATGAAAAAAGTGTATCACGTTTTCTCTGGACGTAAACAATTACGTGCACTGCACGAAAGTGCAATGACTTTCTTTTCATGCAACAGACTTGTTATATTGAGGTTAGCAAGTTCTATGGGTCTGATGGTAGGGTATGTGTTATATCCAAATTGTCCATTCATTTGGCGAGCTCGTCTTAAGGCTTGAGACTAAAAATAAGACAGATCTAACTATCATATGGACCACGCAAATTGTTTAACAGTGAAAATCATTCTCTGCTACTATTTGTGGTGTGGTCCAAATGATCTTTGGATATTATTCATTTTTTAGACAATGCTCTATAATGGTATCTAAAAATATATGAACAGTGTAGATATAATAAATACATCACTATGGGGCCCATGTAACTTTGATATCCTTTGAACCATTTGTACAACTTGGAGCTCGAAGAGCGTCAGTCCTCGTCTTGGCACGACACGTACCTATAGCTAGCGCCTCAGCCAACTACATAGCTGTGCGGTACACCAGTAAATTTCCAATTAGTGTACACAGTAAACTCTGTTGGGGCCCACCTTGAATGCATATGATTTATCCACACCATCCATTCATTTTTGTAGATCATTTTAGTGGTTGAACCCAAAATTGATGCATATCGAAAGCTCAAGCGGACCATGCCACAAGAAAAAGTAGAAGGATCAATAAGGACTACTCCGGATCGGGTAAGATCGGATCGGTCTGGATCCATTCGGGCTGGGTCGGATCGGATCAGGGCCAATCCGAACTTAACCCGAAAAGATTTCGAATCTGGATGGGGCTACCCGATCAGCACCGATCCAGACCGTCGGTTCGGTTCTGATCGGGTTTGATCTACCGGATCGGGTCTGTTTTGCCCAGCTCTATGCATGCACAAGAAGGAAAATTAGGAAGATACCACTCGAAGTTAATCAATGTAGCTCAGACGAGGTACGTCGGGTTGAGGGTTAACCCAACGTCATGAGGAGTCAAACTAGAAACCCAACCTAACACTATACCCAAACCAAGCTACCCAACCCAAAATATTGAACATAATCCATTTTAGGTAGGTTAATACATGCAACCGGTCATGGTTTTAAGACTAGTCCCAGATAGGTGCAACTCGGCTAAGTCAATTTGGATTCAATGGGGCCCGATTTGGTTTGACACCACGACCCCTTGCGTTACTCTGACTGCACGGGCAAGTCAGGTGAATTCAGGCTACTAAGAGTCCGACTCAAATTTGGACTAAATGACTTATCATACAACTAGTAATATAATACATAAAATTGGTTATCTAAAATAACGCTTGTAACAACCAAAATAACATCTCCAGCCAATACTGGTATAAATTAAAAAGAAAAAGGAAAAATAAAATTCGTTGATATTATAAAAGTAAAGAGAGAACATTCCCAAGACAGCGTATATAGACAGCTCCTTTTTTGAATTGGCAGACCTTGATATTACGTTTTTATTACGTATGTGATTCTTAACTTTCTATTGATATATTAATCAACAGAAATTGTTCCACTGTTCTCAGAGAACCATAAACTATCATGCTCCAAGTTGCATTTGGGCACTTAGACAGTCCAATCGAATGATCTAGACTGTTCATTAGGTTCAACACACATTTAATGGGTTAGCATGCAAACATTAAATTGATCGGACAAATACTAACCATTTGATCAATGACTTTCAATCTGGACAGCCAAGATTGTTTTGCACAAAATAGGTTCAATAAAAATTTTGAACCATTCATTCGGTAGGGACCATCGTAGATTTGTTATGATTCTATGGAATCAGTACTTTTGTTAGGCAATCGTAACCATCCTATCCATGGTCCGGAAAAAGGATGCCGTAGAAAATAAGACAAATCAACGATGGATTGGATATCAATGTGACTTTTGCATGGTAGTCAGTAAAATATGTTCTGGACGTAATGGACAGTTCAGATTGATCAATTTGACTGTACAAGTGAAGTACCAGTGGAAAAGACAACTATAAATTATAGTGCTCTGAAAGAAAATGATACTTGAAAACCATTTTGGAGTTTAGGGTTTGTAGGGATCCAGACTGTTGATCTGGTGTGCCCTATCATGGGTGGACCATTCTCCCAAATTTGAAGATGCTAGCCGTCCAAATCTGTGGTCTATTGTAAGTTGAATGTGAGCCGTCTATTTGCAGGCTAATGATCAAATGATTAATATTGTCCCATGGGGTTGGTATATATCTAGGCTAAGATCCTTCCTAAGTGGGTCCACTGCTATCAATTCTCTTGTTCACCAATCGATGGGCCCCACCTGTATAGATTCAAGGCTCCTTAGGCGGAGGATCGCATATTTCCCCCTTGAAGGTATATGTTCTTGCTTTTCTTTTAGGTATATTTAAACAGTAACTCCATAAAAATGTTCTAGTAATAAACAGAGGGAATTAGTTCCTTATAAATGGATGCAAGCCACAGTGCGTTTGGATGCACCATGGAATTGAATTCTAAATTCCTTTGTTTTCATGTGTCTCCTGATATTAGGGTCCACAAGTGTACAATGAATATGATGTGCCCCCACTGATTGATTTAATCTGAGCAGTCCATTCTCATTTACATGTGCAACACACCCGATGAACGAACCATATCTTACACACGTGTGCTATGCTTTCATATGTGGTCCATGCTCTCAAGGTAACCAAGGCATAATTCCCGACCGAAAAAATTCAAGGGACTGCATAATCATCATAGGCGTACACTCGTCCCAACTATGGTTGGCTACATGAATAATGTTTTTACATTCATGAACTCTATCAATGATTATATTTTCAGTTAAAATCTAGGCCATTAGTTCGAAAAAGAATAGTACACAAAGAAGGAAATAAAGAAACTTGCTTAAAGTCAGATTTGTGGAGATCAAATCTTAGCCTGAATAGGCAATATCTCAAGACAGTTTTTCTACTATTTTCTAAATATTCCAACTAGTGCATTTTTCTACTATTTTCTAAATATTCCAACTAGTGCAAAAAAAGGAAGATGACAAATAGTCTTTAGAATATAACGAATTCACAAATTTATAATTTAACACGAAGAATTACACCTCTTAAGTGTTGAACAAGCTAACTAAAATATATATATATATATATATATATATATATATATATATATATATATATATATATATATATATATATATATTATAAAAAATTCAAAAAGAAAAAAGACAATTGTGAGAGATCACATTTGAGAGCACTGGGCTAAGGATGGCTTGATATAGGAATGTAGTGTTCCCTCTCTGGACTATGATGTCCAGGATATTCAAATCTTTAAGAGATACTTTTTGTAGAGATGGGACGTCGACACCCATTCCCTACAACCATCTTTTATGTATGAATGGGACTCTGTCTTATGGCAGTTACTTCTACTACTTTGGACAAGGATAATTACTCAGCAATATAAAATTGTTACAGCATGTGATCTAAATGCTAATCATTACAATCATTGTCACATATATAACATATGGCACTAATACCACGTGTACAACCGTGTTTCAGTTACCCTCTTGAACAGCACTATGGTTAAAATTTTAAGCATTAGTGGTTCAAATATCTGACTATATATATATATATATATATATATATATATATATATATATATATATATATATATATATATATATATATCCCATTTCACTTCTAATAGCAGTATGGCTTCGATTGATCCAAGCTAAGTGACAAAATGATCAGGCTCTTTAGGGTCCTTGTAATGATGTGCATCTGCGTAGTGCAAAGTACACCTAATGAAGTGCCTGAGCGCATGCGCAGATAACACCATCCTTGTGTAGATTTAAATTTAGGTTCATGTGGCAAAACCCTCATATTTTACTTCCACTCCAATTAATATTTTTAACAAAGTTTCTATGTATAATATATTTATTTACTTTTTAAAAATTAAAACTTTTATTTTAAAAATAAAAACACAACACTGTCAAGTATTTTCTTACCATCTTCACCATGCCTAGAGGTGCAACTTGGTTGGTGAGTCAAGTTGATGGTCAACCCAAGCCAACACAACCTCAAGATTTACTGAGTACCCAATCCTAACACAATTTGGGTTAGGTCAGGTTAGGTTAAGTTAGCTAAGGTTGGATCATGCTACACCTGCAATCAGTGGGCTAACATATAAGATCAGACATCTAACCATCAAATAATATCATTGACATAATATATGTAACTAGCAAGATTACACCTACACCACTCTTCAACAAATAAAATTAAAGAAATAGATAAAAGGCTCATCAATGTTTAGAGAGGCTATTACAAAGACATGGGACCATTTAACATGTGAGTCGTGTCAATTTCAACCATGAACCCTATTTTCCACACGTATATGATTTTCATCGTAGAGTCAACAACATTAACAGTTTAATATTTTTCCATGCAAGCCATGATGATTTTATATCACGTATACAAGTCACAACTTATATACATGTAAGGTTGGGTTCAAGTTAGGTTGCCCAAGGCCTCAAATCAAAACCAATCAAACCTCACTCAGGTGGTGCCTGATTCAGGATTTCCAACCAAGTCCAGCCAACCTAAGATACATATAAGGTTGGGTTTAAGTTGGGCGAGGTTGCCGAGGGCCTCAAATCAAAACCAATCAAACCTTGCTCAGGTGGTGTCTGATTCGGGATTTTCAACCAAGTCTAACCAACCTAAGTTGGGCTTAGACCAATACTTTTGGTTTTATCCAACTCAAATTTGACCCCTACCTAGTCCTTTTAGAGCCTTGAACCCGAACCAATTCATTCATAAACAATATAGTTCTTTGTTTCCATTGCACTCCACCAAACACCTAAGTGAATCTTGCCTCATCTTATTACCCATTGGTGCTACTCCTAAGTTTACTTCAATGCATTTATTTTGAATTTTTACTCTCATCACCTTGCCACTCATCTATCTTCACATCCTCATTTTAGCTATGTTTATCCTAATAATATATTGTTTCTTGACTGCCCAACATTCTATCCCATAAATCATGGCTGATTTTATAGTCATTTAGGGATTGCTTTGTTTTTTAATTACAACGGTAAATAGCTGAAATTGAGTAATGATTACTTACTCCCGTAATATATTGTATGATGACATCACTTATATTTGACTGTAATGATAAGTTCATTCCCATGATTTGTTTAAGTAGAAATGGTATAGCTTTATAATGAAAAAAAAGTTGTAATGATTAAAATTCCATTATTATTTTCTTTATAAGCGTATTTGACTCTTGTTTTTCCACTTGTAATTCTCATTTAAACCAATACGTGGAAATGATAATGATAGCTCATATTACAAAATTGGAAAACCAAATACCCGCTATAAAATTTCTATAAGCACATCTCCACTTCATCTAACTACCTCCGATTATATAAACAATGTCCTTCTCAATCTCTTCACTCTCATGAAATACATACTGTTATGGGAAATCCGAGCTCATGATACAACGCTGGTCCGACAACGCTGGTCCGATCGCCAGTCAGAGCTGAGGCGTGACTCCTCCAACCTGTTTCGAAATGCAACCCGTCCGAGCAACCGACACGGCCGAGATGCAGCTCGGAACAGTCCTCATATTCCGACCGGATGACCTACTCTCCGCTCGACATGACCAGCCAGGCCAACTACTACGAGACCGGCTTAACAGGACGGATCAGGCAGTACTAGATACTTGTCTTCACTCTGAGGTCGGATGGTCCGAGCCGAGTCGGTATTCAGAGGCACATACTTCGTTCGCCAAACATGGAAACTGCCACAATCGAACGTGGCCGGTAACTTCGCTCGCAAATGCGCACGATCCACCAGATACGCTGTGCAATCAGTAGATTGCGGGTAGTATCTCCAAAATCCTAGAATCCCTCTGATCGTGCCGAAATTATCGGATCTAGACGTCCTCACAGGCAAGTATATATAGCACATCACACCATATCAATAGGTACGCGAAATTGAGCTCTCCTCTACTCTTGACATAGACCCTGATTCCTTTGTCCTGACTTAGGCATCAGAGTGTCCCCCGGCTTAACCAGGGTCACCTTTGCCTTTTCTCTTGGTGCAGGCTTTAGGGACGATATGCAGAGGGTGACGTGGAGGGAGGACCGACCAGATTTTGTCATCAACATTTTTTAGCGCCGTCTATGGGAACCTGAAACTAGAAGTCAGGTTCTCATTCACCTAAGCAATGGCGAGGAAGAAGAAAGCTGTAGTTGTGGAACCGGAACCAAGCGTGCAGGCTTGGTCTTCATCAACACTTCATGTCGAGTCCACACCAGGACCTTCTCAACGTTCTCGTAACCGGTCGGGTAAATACCACGCCATACAAAACGAGATCCAGGCCCTGCGCGACGAGATTAACAAGATGAAGCAGCAGAGGAAAACAGAGTCAAGTCCGACTCAGGGACAGCCTGTTCTCGAACCGGTGGGACTGTTCGTGGAGACTCGCTCTGCGCCAAGGAGTGTAAGACCTGAAGCCCCTCAGCATTCAGGGGTGCCGCGTTCAGGTCAAAATCCTCTAGCGGTGCATGGTGAGGGATTCGCGCGGAATGCCGCTACCCGGGTTCCCACAACCGTTCATTCTGTTACATCCATTCTGCCGCCCACGGACCTCGGTCATCAGTTGAATGGAGGAGAGAAGGGAGAACGCCGGAGGGCGAGGATACCCCAGAGGTCGTCGCGGAAAATATGGACCCATGGGAGGCACGATTTACAGAGTTGAAGGATAAGTTCCTGACATTGAAGAAGAAGCAACAACAATCGACAGTTCCAGCCACGATCCAGGCGATGATGGAAGAGACCGAACCTCCCTTCACCTCAGCCATCATGGCTGAAGTGATGCCACAGAGGTTTCGGATGCCTCCCGTCATCCAGTACTCAGGATCCGGGGATCCATCCGAACACCTGGAGGCCTATCGATCGTGAATGCAGATCCAAACTGTAACGGATGCAATGATGTGTATGGGGTTTTCCATCACCCTCAGAGGATCCGCTCGGACTTGGTATCGCCAGCTCAAGCCAAACTCCGTAGGCTCTTTAGCAGAACTAAGCCGGTTATTCCTTACACAATTTATAAGTGGTAAGAGAAGTCGAAAACCTAACACCCACCTGCTTACCATCAAGCAGGCTCCGAAGGAGTCGTTAAAATACTACATCCCCCGTTTCAATGAAGAAGCGTTGCATGTCGAAGACTACGATGATAAGATGGCTCTTGCTGCCATCCTGAGCGGACTGAAGGAAGGAAAGTTAACCTTCTCCATTGGCAAAAATCTTTCAAAAATGTTAGCGGACTTCATGGCGAAGGCTCAAAAGTACACCAACGCCGAGGAGTTCACTAACGCATGTAAAGGAATACAAGTCGCTGACTCGACAAACAAGGGGAAGAGGCCGAGGAACGAAGAATCTCAGTCGAACGGCAAAGGGACCGATGACCGCGCTCCCCGCGATCGTCGACCAAGATGTAGGCCAGAGGAAAATTTTCATTCCTATACTCCTCTCAACACATCTAACGAGCAGATTTTGCTAGATATCGAGGAGACAGATTACTTAATTGGCCAGTCTGCATGAGGACTGACCCCAAGTAACGGGACAAGCGAAAATTCTACCGCTTCCACCGAGATCATGGGCATAACACGGATGACTGCGTCGACCTGAAAGATGAGATCGAGTCCCTCATCCGTAAGGGACATCTGTGTCGTTACACCAAAAGAGAAAGATCCGCTCGGAAAGAGGAGCAGCCGCGGGAAAAGCCAAACAATCCCCCGGAGGAACTAGTTGAAATATGTACCATCTTCGGGGGTTCAGCTGGGGGAGGGGATTCAAACAGCGCTCGAAAAGCCTATTCCCAGAGATCTGAGCCGGAACATCACGTTCACCTGACGGAACGTCCCAACAAGGAACTCCGAGTCGCTCCGTGCAGCCTGACCTTCACAGAAGATGATTCACGCGGGATCCAGCATCCACACGATGACGTGCTAGTGGTTACCATGACCATAGCGAATCATAAGGTGTTCCGCATCCTGGTCGACACCGGGAGTTCAGCCGATGTTATGTATTCTGATGGGTTCGAAAAGATGAAAATTCCACGGTCTCGAATCCGACCTGTGAAGACTCCCTTACACGGCTTTGCCTTTAGAGAGAGTAATCTCCAAAGGAGCTATCTCCCTCCCTGTAACAGCGAGAGAAGGGCAACATCAAGTCACACTTCTGGTGGACTTTTTAGATGTCAATGTTCCATCTGTTCACAATGTAATCTTGGACCGACCCTCCCTCAATGCAATGAGAGCGGTCGTCTCAACTTACCATCTAATGATGAAGTTTCCAGCCGAAGGAGGGATCGACTATCTCCGAGGCGATCAACACGAGGCCCGAAGATGTTATGTTATAGCGGTTAAGAAAGGAGCAGCCAAACAGGCTCTTGTCGTGGACGCCTTGAACCCCTGAGGACCAGCAGAAAGTTCATCAGTTGAGGATCTAGAAAAAGTCCCCCTCAATGAATCAGACCCGGGCAAGACTGTCCAACTCAGGTCATCATTGAATTTCAAGTGGAGGAACGAACTATTAGCCTTCTTGAGGCAGCATCGAGATATCTTCGAATGGTCGTATGCGCATATGCCAGGGATCTCTCCTGACGTGTTGGTTCACAGGTTGAACGTGGACCCAAATCATAAGCCTGTCAAGCAAAAGAGAAGGTCGTTTGACGCCGAACGATATGAAGCCATTGCCGAAGAGGTCTCCATCCTGCTCGATGTAGGTTTCATAGAAGAAGTGTACTATCCTGACTAGATAGCGAATGTGGTTCTCGTCAGGAAATCCAATGAAAAGTGGCGAGTCTATGTAGACTACTCCGATCTGAATAAAGCGTGCCCTAAAGATAGTTTTTCATTGCCTCGGATCGACCAACTGGTAGACAACACTGCTGGGCATGAGCTGCTCTCGTTCCTGGATGCTTATTTCGGGTATAACTAGATTGCTATGTATCCCCCAGACAGGCAGAAGACGACATTTGTCACGGACAGAGGACTCTACTGTTACCGGGTCATGCCATTCGGCTTGAAAAATGCTGGGGCAACATACCAAAGGCTGGTGAATCAGATGTTCGCAAAACAGATCAGGCGCACCATGGAGGTGTACGTGGACAACATGCTAGTAAAAAGTATCAAAGCTTCCGACCACCTTGCTGATCTCGAAGAAACATTCAACATCCTCCGAGAGTATCAGATGAAGGTTAACCCTGCTAAGTGTGCGTTCAAAGTTGAGTCAGGAAAGTTCATTGACTTTCAAGTCAGCCAGCGAGGGATCGAGGCCAATCCGGACAAAACCAAGGCCCTCCTCGACATGAATTCACATCGGACTTTAAAGGAGATACAGTGTCTCACGGGAAGAGTTATCACCCTCGGACGCTTCATATCCAGGGCTACAGACAAATACCTTCCCTTCTTCCAGCAGCTAAAGGGCCACAAGAGGGCGGAGTGTACGCAAGAGTGCGAGCAAGCCTTTCAGTAGTTGAAACAGTACTTGGGTTCACCGCCTCTATTGTTCAAGCCTGAGGAAGGGGAGCTTCTATTCCTCTACCTCGCAGTCTCGACTTCAGCTGTCAGTTCGGCTTTGATCAGAGAAGTCGGAAGCAAGCAGTACCTCATGTACTACGTAAGCAAAGCCATGGTACCAGTTGAAACAAGGTACTAGTCCTTGAAAAAAATGGCGCTCTGCCTCGTCATAGCGACCAGAAGACTGCGGCCATATTTCCAAGCCCACTCCATAGTTGTGCTAACGGACTCTCCTCTGAGGCAGGTCTTCCAGAGGCCTGAAGTGTCAGGTCGGATCACCAAGTAGGCCGTGGAGCTCGGAGAGTTCGACATTCAGTTCCGCCCTAGGGTGGAAATCAAGGGTCAAGCGGTAGCCGATTTCATCGCCGAGTTCACGGATCCGAGTGAGGAACAAATCAGTAAGGAAGTTGAGATGATGTCACCCGTCCCGTTGAGCGACCAAGAGGCAGTGTCGGATCCGGGATGGGTCCTTTATGTTGATGGATCTTCCAACATTAAAGGGGAAGGAGCCGGGGTTGTCCTGGTCGCCCCTGATTCAATGACAATCCAATACGCACTCAGACTCGGATTCAAAGCTTCAAACAATGAAGCCGAGTATGAAGCGTTGTTAGCTAGGTTCAGGCTGAGAGCGAGCCTAGATATTTAAACCTTACAAGTCCGCTGAGACTCGCAGCTGGTGGTAAACCACATCTCCTCGGAGTACGAAGCTAAAGAGGTTAGAATGATCGCTTACCTCGAAGAAGTGAGGAAATTAATCGAGAAGTTTTAGAGTTGTATTATCCGGCAGATCCCCAGAGCCGAAAACTCCTAGGCTGATGCCCTAACAAGACTCGCCTCGGCCTCCTATGGAAAGACCCCGTGTTTTATCCCGATCGAGTTCGTTGAACACCCAAGTATCAACCAGTCGGAGAAAATCAATCCCGTCCAGTCCATTCCTAGTTGGATGGACCCGATCTTCAATTATATGTCATTCGATGAAATTTCTTCGGACAAGCTAGAGGTAAGGCGACTTAGAGTCAGGGCAGCTCGGTACGTCATATTGGACGGAGTGCTGTACAAGAAGGGGCATTCTCAGCCTTACCTTAAATATCTCCAACCGGACGAGGCTGACTACGTAATACGAGAGATTTACGAGGGAATCTGTGAAAACCATTCGGGTAGTCGCGCCTTAGCCATGAAGATACTTCGTCAAGATTATTTCTGGCCGACTCTTAAGCAAGACTCTAAGGATTTTGTTCTGAAGTGTGACAAGTGTTAGCGTTTTGCCGTCGTGCCGAGGCAACCGGTAGAAGAAATGACCCCCATGAGTGGGTCGTGCCCGTTCACCCAATGGAGAATCGACATCATCAGTCCCTTGCCCACTGGGAAGGGACAAGTCAAGTTCGTTATAGTCGTCGTCGACTACTTCACTAAGTGGGCTGAAGCCGAGCCAGTCGCCAAGATCACCGAGCAGAAAGTGATCGACTTTGTGTGAAAAAATATCATTTGCCGGTTCGGAATCCCACGTACCATCGTCTCTGACAACGGCCACCAGTTTGATAATGACAAGTTCTGCGGTATGTGCAGGGGACTTGACATCGTGAAGGCCTATTCATCGCCTCGGCACCCGCAATCAAACAGGCAGGTTGAAGCAGTCAATAAATTCATTAAGCATCACCTCAAGACAAAGCTTGAAAAAGTAAAGGGAAGCTGGGCCGAGGACCTCCCCCTCGTCCTATGGGCCTACAGGACCACAGCCCAAACTTCAACC
Organism: Magnolia kwangsiensis; assembly: GCA_037074715.1. NCBI lineage: Eukaryota > Viridiplantae > Streptophyta > Magnoliopsida > Magnoliales > Magnoliaceae > Magnolia > Magnolia kwangsiensis. The sequence continues at coordinate 84,983,691 of CM073582.1, forward strand.
GGTGAGACCCCATTTTTGTTGTCATATGGCTCAAAAGCAATGGTGCCAGTAGAAATTGGACTTCCTACAGCACGGGTTAGGAGCTTCGAAGAAAATCAAAACTCCGAGCAGATCGCTGCCAATCTAGATTTGCTCGAAAAACTCAGAGATGTTTCCAAGATCCGAACGGCGGCTCGGCATCAGCAGGTGGCACGTTTCTACAATTCTAAGGTCAAAGTCAGGCGCTTCCACCTAGGGGACTTGGTCCTCCGACGGGTCTTCCAGAATACGGCTGAGCCAGGAGCAGGAGCACTCGGACCCAACTGGGAAGGACCATATCGTGTGATCAGATCTTCCAAATCGGGCTCGTACCACCTGAAAGACCTCGAAGGCCGCCAGCTCCCTCATCCCTGGAACGCTGAACACCTGAAGATCTACTACCCTTGAGGAACTAGCCTTCAAGGCTCATAATAAAGCGTATGCCTCCGAGCGACTAGCCTTTATGGCTCTTAATAAAAATTTCAATTCGACCTCGGATGTTTACTCAACTGTCTTGGTTACTACGACTATGACCTAATGGTCCGACCCCCAAGGGGTCGGAGCCTAATTTTACAAAGATCGACAACGCATCCCTTTTGAGGAAAAAAACCTAATCATAACCCGACTCTTCAGTGGAGTATTCGGCTCGACATACTACAATGAAAAGCTTTTGCCCGATGAGCGACGAACCGAACACTCCAAAAGATCGGACCTAACTAAAACTTGGGCCAAAAATAGATTAAGCAACAAATAAAGGGCTAGACCCACAAAGAAGTTAGCTCAGTCACAAAACGACATTGCAAGTAAAAAATAGACAAGTCCAAAAGAATGTTTCTCATTAAATTTTCTCGAAGGGGTAAAAAGTACATTAACACAAATTAATGTCGATAGTCCAAAGATAAAAATAAAAATGATAAAATGTCTCATGCTGGAGGAGCTTAGGTGTCGAGGGCTTGGTCCGAGCGGATGACTTCAGTAGGGGCGTCCTCGGGGTCCTCTGGAAGGAGAGAGTCAAGATCGAGGTCTGGGTATAAACCCAATATTGCCTCGAGACGAGCATCGAAGCCGCGGTTATAGAATGTTGCTGCTTCAGCGTCCCTCTCCTTGGAGGTCTTGAAGTCATCTACCGCGGCAGCAATCGTTGCGGCCAGGGAGGCCTCGTCCTTGGACCGCTGAGCCTCCACAGCCTGATTCACGGCTCGGGTCCACTCTTCAACCGGCTGTGCCTTTGCACGTTTCAGGGCTTCACTAAGCCGAGTGGTCTCCATGGCCAAAGAGTCTGCGTGGGCCCTGGCGTGGGTCAGCTCGGCGGTCGCTGCATCACCACTTACTTTAAAGTTATCCGCCTTATCCTGCAGATGTAGCTCCCTGACTTCCAAGTCAATGACGACTCCTTATAGTCGCCTCGCCCTGGCCCTCTCACCCGAAAGTTGTTGGCGCAGATTGGTCTGCTCACACCTCAAGGCCGCTGCCTCGGCCTAGAGAGCCTCCAACTCTACCTCCCTCCTCCTGTGCTCCCGCACTCTCTCCCGAATCGAGAGTAGCACCGGGACGGCCTGAACAGGAAGCAAAGATCAGAATCTACAAAATATATACATAACGATATGAAAGAAAGGGAGTCCTCTCGGAAGTATATCATGTAGCACACGGAGGCGAAGTCATTTAGAAAGCCATTTTTCGATCGCTTAAGGGTCTGAGCGATATCCTCCTCCTTAGCATGCTTAGCGGCCCAAGGAGCCAAGCACGCCATATGATAACCCGCCTCGAACCTCCCCCCGCTCGTGCCCGCCTGGGGCGAGGCCTCAGCTCCCTCATTCCCCACCCTGCTGCCGGCCGAGTTTTGACTCCCGGTGGGGGTATCTCTCCCGACCTCGGGGAGGAAGTCATATTATCGGTCATTCTCATGGACTCCTCCTGCTCGGAGGAAGAGGGGACAGCGATGGGGGGCTCGGGAGTTGTGGCAGGAGCCTCCGTGGTGGGGGGAACGGTGACGGCGGGGACACGAGGAGCAACGGAGCTCGGAACTACTGCAGTGCTAGCCACAGTCGTTCGGACGATCCCTGGAGGAGGACATACCACCGGGCGCAAGACTGTCGAGGGAGTCACGGCAGTGCTAGGTTGCGCCGGAGTCGGCTGTACGGAGGAAGAGCCGACCGGTCTTGGCGCTGGGGCTGCTGGGGTCGGCGCAGTGAAAGATTCTCCCACACGTGGGGGAGCTGGCTTCTTCCGAGTGATCTTCACTCGGGGGGCTTCTTTCAGTAACTTCACCACGGTCGGAGTTACTTTCCTCTTTCGAGCCCCGGATGCCTCGGCCATGCCTGTGAAATAAAAGGTTGTCAGCTACTAAATAATTAAAAGAAAGTTAATTGGAGAGATCAGGACAGCTTACTAAGTGATGTGAGCAAAGGCTAGGATTTATAGAGCCCGGACCAGTGGAGGTTGGTCGTGGTGATCAGATCAGCCCAGGAACGGAGCGTCTTCGATCGCAATCTGGCCTTCGCTATGCGGTTTTTCTGGTCCGAGTCGAGGAGTGGCAACCCCTTTTAAAAAGTTACAAAAGGAAAAAGAAATTTTACTTCGACTGAAACGGAGAAAAACTAAAGCAGCAACCCGGATGTAAAATGAAGTCCGACCTGATTTTGTAAAATGGGTCAGAACCTGAGCCGTTGAGGTTCTAAGCTCCGCCGTTGGTGCCTCCCATTCACCTGCCGCCCAGAACCACTTGTTTTTTCAGTCCTTGTTAGAGGACGGCAGGTGCATCACCAACCCTCACCCCTTGCTCCCTCGAGTCATAAAATAGTACCATGGATCGTTGCTGTCATGCTTGACCATGTACAAACTCATCAATTCCTCTGGGGTTAGCTCAGAGTTTTCAACTTGTCTCCAGATGATATAGGAGGAAATCATCACTCTCCATGCATTCGGAGCGAACTGCCCGGGAGCCAATCCGAGGTAGGTCGCAACCTTTCTGATGAATGAGTGTAGTGGGAGCCGGACCCCGCACTGCAGCGCGCAAAGGAAGATGGCTACCTCTCCCTTGGCAGGAGTATCAGCAACGTCCAAAGGACCAGGAGCCCTTATCTGAACAGAGTCATGGATTTGAAACTCCGAACGAATCCACTCCATCTGAGATTCTGACATGACAGAACCTCTTGGGACTACCTCTGCGGTGCGCAAATTCGCGGGTATTTCGGTAGTGGTAGTGGTCTCGACTCAGCGAGCTCGGGTGGCTGTCTTCTTACTAAGCTGCTTGGTCTTAGAACCCAACGTTTTTTACCTCAGAGGCGGGGGGTATAGGGTAGTGGTCTCAAAAGGGCCTTCAGAGGACCCACTCCCACTTTCAGTACTCTCCGGCTCGGAGTCATCGGCATATTCGCGGACCATCTCGAAGTCAGAAGACATGGGAGAAAGAAGGGTGAAGATCAGCGAGACTCACCGGGTGACTGCCGAAAATCGTTTTCTACCGGAAACTTCAAATTCGACCGGAATCGCCTCGTCGGAAATCGCATCCTCCGGTGTGCTCTTCTAATTCAGAATATAAAGTAGCAAATAAAAATTCGAAGCGCCTTATATAGGCAGTGAAGGGATTCCGCATTAATGGCGAGCCTTAATGGCAGCAGCCGAATCGGCACGAGCCGATCTCCGAGGACACATGGCAACATTGCATTGGAGGGATACCGAACTGATCACACGGCTCTGACATCGGGCAGCGTACATCGATATGCGAAGCGACGCCCAGGCACTCGGAGCCGTCAGGTACACGTCTCCTCTGGCCTGCATGGAAGCCTCTCATAAGCTGGAAGAGATTCGAGATCGTAACCGTCGCCACGCGTCAGCCAAGGCGATCAGTGCGCTCACAATCCAAGACTCGTCATCATGGAAATAAGGGTGGGACTTTTTTTACGTAATTACTCTCCGAGCTTGCGAGCAAACTCGAAGAGTTGGGGGCTTCTGTTATGAGAAATCCGAGCTCATGATACAACGCTGGTCTGACAACGCTGGTCCGACAACGCTGGTCCGATCGCCAGTCAGAGCTGAGGCGTGACTCTTCCGACCTGTTTTGAAATGCAACCCGTCCGAGCAGCCGACACGGTCGAGATGCAGCTCGGGACAGTCCTCATATTCCGACTGGATGACTTTCCCTCCACTCGACATGACCAGCCAGGCCGACTACTATGGGATCGGCTTAACAGGACGGATCAGGCAGTACTAGATACTGGTCTTCACTCTGAGGTCGGATGGTCTGAGCCGAGTTGGTATTCAGAGGCGCATACTTTGTTCGCCAAACATGAAAACTGCCATAACCGAACGTGGCCGGTAACTTCGTTCGCAGATGCGCACGATTCACCAGATACGCTGTGCAATCAGTAGATTGCGGGCAGTATCTTCATGATCCTAGAATCCCTCTGATCGTATCGAAATTATCGGATCCAGACGGCCTCACAGGCAAGTATAAATAGCACATCACACCATATCTACAGGTACGCGAAATTGATCTCTCCTCTACTCTTGACATATACTCTGATTCCCTTGTCCTGACTTAGGCATCGGAGGGTCCCCCGGCTTAACCAGGGTCACCTTTGCCTTTTCTCTTGGTGCAGGCTTTAGGGACGATACACAGAGGGTGACGTGGAGGGAGGGCCGACCAGATTTTGTCATCAACACATACTAATATTTAAATATAAGTAAATACTTAGAATGGATGAAACAAACAAACACAATACCCACTGTGCACTGATTGCAATCCTAAGCTAAGGTTAAGAGTTCAACAACCACTATTGTCTGAGTGACTCGACTCGAGTCCAAGTTGAATCAGTTAAATTTCAAGCCTGAGTCACTGAGTTTTAGAACTATGATGGACAGTAGTAGTAATTTGCATGCCTCCCTACAAGAGTACAAATCCAGCAAAGAGCTAAATCTGGAGTGGGAACAAAACAAGGAATCCCACCGTCTAGTGGGGTTGTGTGATAAAGAGCCAAGGTGGGGTCCATGACCCATCAACTATATTAGGATGCTTTGTGGTAGATGTGCTTTTTTAGGTGCACCGCCATGTGGGTGTCTACTCATGGTCACTGTAGAATCAGCTCCATCTCCTTCTCCTTCCTCTATTCAAATCCAAGTAGTAGTATGAAAAAGAAAATAATAATTCCCCACTCATTTGGGGCATTCATCAGTGCATTTCTTCATCGAACCATTGTCAAATCTCTCTCTCTCTCTCTCTCTCTCTCTCTCTCTCTCTCCTTTTGACTCCTTTTTGGCTAAGACCTTCATATTCACATGCCAACAGTCCTGTTTGTCTATTCCAAATACAACTGTACAACTTTGATTTATTTATTTATATATTTTTATTTTTACAGAAAGGTGATACCACTGTGCAACGTAATTGGAGAAACAAAACACTAGAAATGACCAACTACAGGCAGCTGTATGCTAACTTTGCATCCATCACCACATTTTCAGCCAAAGTGTCATGCGCAAAGTACATCCAATCCATGTAAATGATGGGGTCCACCATGAAGATCACCTGACAAAAAAATACGGGCACAATCTACTTGGAAAATGGACTAAATTGTCAAAATTAATGTATGGCTGATGTTCCACCTCAACATAAAGGTGTGGCCCACGTAATTATTGAATTGGATGGGCGGGACCCGGTTTGGCTAGTGATCCCAACGCCAGCCAGCTTGCAATTGTCAAAGCAGCTCTGTGTGCCCCCATGATTATGTGTTTTATCCACGCAGTCCATCCATTTTGCTTGCTTATTTTATGGCAAGAGCCTCAAAATAAGGCAGATCCAAAGCTAAAGTGGACCACACCACTAGAAAGAGTAGGGATTTAATACTTACCATTAAAACTTATTGGAAATTGTAAATATCCCATAATCAAAACGCAACCACTTGACTTTGTAATTTGGGCAGGCTCTTGATTTGAATAACTAAAATCATAAAATTATCACAGAAAGACAACTATATAATGGTCTGGAGTGACCCAAGGTAAGCCCAACACAGTGCTCAGTGCTGGCTTTACTAAGCCCCGACTTTTTGCTGCTCAACGATGGTCGCGCCACTGCCATCTTTGCACCAAAAAACCAGATTTTTAGCAGATTTAGTGGGTTCTGGCCCTCCAGCTGGTCGTTGACACGTACGTAGCTTGGCTGACACGAGCCTTGTACGAGCCTCACCCATGCCATCATTCATGCCATGGTCCATGCCGTCATCCCTGCCATCGTCCATGTCATCATCCATGCCATGATCCGTACCATTATTCGTGTCCATCCTGACTCATGGGATGACATGGTTCGCACGATCCTAATTCTGCACCTAAGCATTAGGCTTGTGGTAGCCTCCCCTCGCCTCCAAAGGCTTATAAAAGGGAGAGAGCCGAGGGAAGGAGAGAGAGAGACTCTGAGTCTACGTTCCCATCTCTTCTGTTCATTCAAACTTCTTCTACTCTATTTCAACTATCCTTTAACAGCCTGTACATTCCAACCTCCTTGCTTTGAATACTTGATGTACTAGGATCTACTCTAACACCTCATAAATTATGCTTTATAGTCACCTCTAGTGAGGATCTTCTATATTAAAAAAATGTGACTTAAAGAGCAATTAAAAACTGTGTTTTTTTTTTTTTTAAGAATTGGAAAACTTTAGAAACCGCTTTAAATTTATACAATTTGTTAAAATACACTTCACTCTACATAGTTTCTCAAAATAGACTTTACTATATGCAATTTCACAAAATAACCTAGAGTTTCAGAACGTTTTTTTTAGGACGATTTCAAAATTCTTTTTCTTCACTTCAAATCTTTGATTCTCTTCATTCTTCACTTGATTTTCTTAGATCTTTAGCATGTGAATTCTTCAATCTTGGTTTCTTAAGATCCATCCCTTACCTTGGTGATTCTTAAGTATCAAATTCATACTTTTAGCACCATTTTCAATCCAAGCTCTTAAATTCACCTTGCAATACAAACATGAGTAAAATAGAACATTAAGCATTATTATATTTATAAAACTAAAATATAAATGGGGGATAATATGTAATATTTGACCCTTAACACAATCCTCAACGAACATTTTGCTAGTCTCAAGGAAAGTATGCGAAAAATATTTCGAGAACCACAGGATAATTTCTATAAGCTCAAGTGGTTTTAAAAAAATAATCCAAATAATAGAATTATAAAATACATTAATGTTATGCATTACATTCTCCTAAACTCTAGCACCCGGTAAGTTTCATAATCAAGTTCAAAGCATTAATCCTTCAATTAGAACAATTCCAAACATTGAGTTCCATGGGTGTATAGTGAAGTCTAGACTTATCACAATCTAAGGTTTAATTCTTCACTTTCATAATAACATTGATAGTTAAAAGAGCATTCGGGACAATCAAAACCTAAACTGAAACTTGCTTTACAGTTTATCTTTTAATTCCCTCTTTTATTTCTCCAGCTTTTGATTTTTCCATCGATGGCTTTTACGTTATGTCAACCTTTTTAAAGATCTTTAATAGGTAGCTCTTTTCGACAATAACTATTTTTTTAGCTGGGTATTTTCTTTTTCTTTCTTTTCAATTCTCCCAATTGAATATGATGGACAAATTCCCCAGGTTGGTTCCTTCCTTGCTTAATAATCATCAAGTTAATAATTCCATATCAAACTGACACTTTTATGTAAAAGCTAGATGTGACATGTGAAATCATAACTCAATTAATGTTTAAAACTTCTAATAGAGGATTAATAACTTAACTTAATTTTGAGATCTCTCAAATGACTAAACTCCAAGAGACATAAGGCATCAACATTAAGCATCTTATAATTCTAATTTTTCAAAAAAAAAATAATTTTCTTCAAACTTTACTCAAAGACTAAGAAAACACTGATTAGTTTGTCTAATCTACACCCCTCAACCTAAAATTTACATTGTCCTCGATGTAAAAGAAATAAGCATGTAATGCAAAAGAGATAATGAAAAAAAAATGAAAAGTAATGGAAAGATAATACCTGAAGAAGGAATGTTTGAGGCTTTTTCAATGATCTCAGTGTGAAGTTGGGTTAACACAAAAGACTTAACAAACAATAAGCAAACTATCCTAAACAGTGGAAAGAAAACTATCCTAAAACAGTGGAAAGTAAACTATCTTAATCCTAAATTCTTTGAAAGCAGTAAACCTAACTAGGAAAACAGGAAAAAGCTACTCAGTCATGCCGCAAGGTTTCTCCTTTGGCCAATATCTTGATAAATTTCTCAGTAGATTTTTTAAAATAATCATCCAAAAGCCATTTTTGCAATAGGCTTAGATGTCTTGGAGCATGAATTTCCAAAGAAATTTGTAAACCTCAGCATAAAGTTCCTTGTAATCTCCTGAGGTGTCCAAAGTACATATAATTCACCTAAGATAGAGAAAGTTTTAGAGTTAGCGCAACATGGTGAATCGAATACTACAAGTAGATAAAATTCAGAGAAATTCTCAGTAGGTGATATAGTCTCAAAATATTTCGAAGTTTCAGGCTTCGGTTCAACTTTCAGCTCCTCCTCCCTTAATGGTAAACATTCAAGATCTGTGGAAGGAGGGGCTTCAGAATAAAGGTTCTCTTGGTCAGTAACAACCACCGATGTATTGTTTTGTAAGGCATCCATTATTTCTTTTATCATGGGATCATTTGAATCTGTAAAATATGTCTAGCGATCTTTTAGAGAGTTGAGATAAACAGTTGAGAGAGGCTCATTTTTCACATTGAGGTCTGTGATGATATGCCCAATGATTCCTTTGTCTTCTCTTAAAATAAAGGAAAACATGATCTCTTTCTCTTCACCTTAGTGAGAGTCAATTGTCACCGGATACATCTCGCCCTGCCCTGTATAGAAAGATTGTGGATCAGTACGCGCATTGATGTGAAGACTCTGTTCATTGTTATGACTTAGTTGAGGCATTATATCGTCAAGTGTTGACGGCCTAGAAGGTGGCCTTAACTGAGTGGTTTGAAATTTCAGAGTCATCTCAGGCAACTTGTCTATCTCCCTAATCATATTATAATCTAAATCAAGAAAGTGGTCTACACACGCTTCAAAAGAGTCATGCGGTTTACTTGAAAGGGACTCTTCCTCCACATGTAAATCAAATGTGTCAAATGAGTGAAATAGATCATTATGGTCAACAGTGTCTTGTATCTCATGATCACCTTTCTGAACCATAATTAAAATCGATTCCAGAGAATCTTGGGCTGTAAACTCATGATTCTCATCCCAATACTTATCATCTTCCAATTTAGTATAGTTCAGAAGTGGGATGAGATCACTTTCCTCACAATGTGTTCCTAGGTTGAGTTGAGGCTCAAATAAACTAGCATCTCCCTCCTCATTGAAGTCAAGTGTGTCATATGACTGGAGCATGTCAGTATCATTATATTTGAAAGACACCCATGTCTCTTGATCATTCCTTTGGACAGTTATCGAGATCGACTCTTCTAAAAATTGAGTCATATGCTTGTTAACATAATCCAACTCTTCATTCTCAATTCCAGTGCTCTCTACAAGCGAGTTAGGATCACTTTCCTCGCGTTGTGTTTCTAGATTAGGTTGAGATTGTGATAACTTAGCCTCTTCAACCTTATCGAGGCGCAATTCAATCGCTTTCAATGACTTCATCATGCCTGTAACAAGTTAGTTGAATTGTTCTTAATAGTCTTTGAAATTCAAACTGAATCCTCTTGGATTATTGCAGGTTAGATTTCAAAGGTAGGGGATCCAAAACAATAGTCACTATAATCAATTGTTGGTTCATCTCTCCAATGTTGATGTTTCCACTAATTATAGTCATATGGGTGATAGGTGGAGTCCAATGGTTGTTGTTAGTACATATTATCACCCATAATATAATCTCTCATTGTTTTCTTTTTGTCTGATGGGTGATAATAGTTCTCTCCCATAATTATGATAACTCCAACAATCACGTATTATTTTCTTAATCTGTAGAGTGTAATTATTCTCCTGCCTATGATCGCGTAAGGACTTCTTAATCTGTGGAGCATTGTATTCTGGTTGGTTCTCAATCATGGTTTCAGAAAAATTTTGAGACATAGGTTGTTTCCTAACATAATCATCTCACAGCCCTTCACAATTTCTCGCATTCTCTAAAACTAGCTCAGCATACTAACGTTCTCACTCTTACATATACATGGTGAAACCCTAATCCTAAATTACCTAATTCTAAATTAGAATAAAAGAAAAATCCTAAAGCAATATGGAAAGTAAGTAGAGGAGAAGTTAGAAAGAGTTTACCGGTTTGGAGAGCTCTGTGTTAAGATCCTACAAAACAGAAAATAATGTTAGTTTCCAAAAATAAATCAGAAAAAACTCTAACCTAAAAACAAAACAAAAAGTTAGTCCTAAAAACAAATTAGTTTCTTTAAAAAAAAAAATTTTTTAAAATTAGGAAAGTTTCTAAATCTGAAAATAGAAAGAAAAGTTAGTTTCTACAAACAAATTAGGAAAGTTTCTAAATCTGAAAATAGAAAGAAAAGTTAGTTTCTAAAAATAAATTCGAAAAGTTTTTAAATCAGGAAATAAAAAGAAAAGTTAATTTCTAAAAACAAATTAGGAAAATTTCTAAATCTGGAAATAGAAAGAAAAGTTAGTTTCTAAAAACAAATTAGGAAAGTTTATAAATTTGAAAATACAAAGAAAAGTTAATTTTAAAAAATAAATTAGGAAAGTTTCTATCCTAGAATTAGAAAGTAAATTAGTTTTTAAAAATAAAAAAGAAAAATTTCTAAACCTACAAATAGAAAGTTAAGTTAGTTTCTAAAATAATTCTGCAAAAATCCTAACCTAAAAATAGAAAGTAGAAAAATCTTAATCTTAACCTAGTTCTAAAACTAATCAAATCCAAAAAATGCAACCATCAATTCTCAACGGCGTCAAAAACTTGTTCATAGCCCCAAGTGTAGGGTCACAATGTAGTAATAATTTCGGTAAGACTAAGGTTGAATCCACGGGGACTTAAACTTGTATATATGTTTCTAAAATTAACTAGAAGTAGAATTAAAAGAAGATGTGGAACTAATTCTGAAGTATTTGAGAGAGTAATTATGAATAGAGTAATTAAAATTAAGAATTTAAAGGTGGGAATTAGAGTGCCAAGGATCCACTCGTAGTGATTAGGGGAGCCCTCATGCTTGATTCAAGTAACACAATTAGAATTGGAATTACATCCTATCCAATTAAAAAATATATCAATAAAACTAAATCTAAACTTCCATTGACTTAATTCTCAATAAAGGAGAACTATGATAATTGACAAGGATTCCATCACCAAACCATGCCCAAGAGACAATGGCTAACAATAAGATTTACCAAACTCATAATCTCAAAGTAAGGGAATTGTTAAGATTATGAAGGATTCCATCACCCTACCATGTCCAAGGGATAATAGTGAACAACAAGACTTATTAATTTCACAATATCAAATCAAGAAAATAAGATACTCAAAGCTATTGCAGATCTACTGTAATTTGAGTTACAATAAATCATCTAAAACTAAAAGTATCCTTAAATATCAAATTAGAATCCATGGAGTTCAACATAAACATGAATCAAAGCAATAGAAACATCTCATCATGTTACAAGTTTTACCTCTTAACCCTAACTAAGAGGTTTATCCAACCATAGACATGATTGGACTAAAGTCTCTTAAGAAAAATATAAAAACAACTAAGGAAGAAGAAGAAAAACTCTTGGCGACGGCTTCTCCACCCTTTTGCTTCACTCTTTAAACTCTAAAAGATGCCTAGGAATATTCTATGGACTCGTATTTATAATTGTGGAACTCCAACTTTCACACCTAGTTAGAAAACTTTAGAAATCGCCTCAAATTTACACAGTTTGCTAAAATAGACTTCGCTCTACGCAGTTTTTCAAAATAGACTTCACTCTGTGCAATTTCACAAAATGACTTAGATTTTCATAATATCTTAGATTTTCATAATATGCTTTTTCAGGACGATTTCAGGATTCAACTTGATCTCCTAAGATCCATCCCTTGCCTTGGTAATTCTTGAGCATCAAATCAATGCTTTTAACACCTTTTTAATCTGAGCTCTTAAATTCACCTTGCAATACAAACATGAGTAAAATAGAACATTAACCGTTATCATGTTTATAAAACCAAGATATAAATGGGGGATAATATATAATATTTGACCCTCAACAGTTATCAGGCGTAAAATATAAATACCCCCAGATCGACGGTCATTTTCCTATTTTAATTACGTTTTTACTATAAATAGTAAGTTTTAGTTTGATTATAACTCTTCATCCGTCGGGCTTTAGGAGTTGCGCCCAATGTGAAAAGAGCTTAGAATAATTAGGAGAAAGGTTTAGTGAGTCCAAATCGAACACTTACTATTTTTGGCTGAAACCTTGCGCACTAGTAGATATCACGACCGTCTATAAATAGTAAGTTACGAATTCTAGGAGTTTTAGTTGTAGTTTGCTTCTGATTTCTCTCTCATTAGATTGTGAACTTGTTTATTTCATTCATTAATCAAATTTTGAATTTTATAGAATTTATTTTCTATTTTGTTTGCTTTCTTTCTCGTGGATTCGAAAAGCCTATGTGAGGAGTCCAAAAAAATTTCGTGGATTCAGAATAGTTATCCTTTTGAGGAAGACGATGCTCAACCTCATCACGTTCATCCTTACATCAATAATGGAAAAAAAAAATTAAGAATAATTATTTTTAAGAAACTCCTCTCTCTCTCCCACATTTTCTATCTTTAAACTGCAATAGGGTTACACACTCAACACTATTTAAAAACTAAATCTAACAAAATTAGAAATTAATTCATAATTTAGAAATTACTTAAATTAGCTTTCTTATTTTATTCCCCTCACTTTTCCTTTTCATCCTTCACTTTCTTTCTTCATCTATTTTCTAATTAGGGAACCTTACCTCCACTTACGCCCATCTCTTTCCCTCTTTTAGAAATAAGGCACATCACTCCCCTCAATGGGTCTCATGTGTTGTATGTGGGGTCTCATGAGATAATTAATCCAATATGTTTAATGTGGAAAGTATAGGCTACGCAATGAACTATTTAAATTTATATTTGGATGAGTTATTTCATAGATATGATGAGTTTATGTGATGGACAATTGGATGATGAAATCCAAGTACGAAAATTGGATTGTTATGGGTCTAATGAAGTAAATAGGTTGGGTCCCTACTCATGGCTCAGTAGTAGACCATGTTGGTTTCAACATTGATCAGGTCATGGGTTCAAGTACCCATGTGGTGTGTGTGTGTGTGTGTAAAAATAATAATAATAATAAAATAAAAATAAAAAATACAAATAGGTTAGTGTATGGTCACTTTCATGGATAGATGTGTACAAAGTGTGATTGATTTTAAAGTGATCCATAGGTATGGGCATGTACACCATAGGATTCTTAAGTGAATGATAGAAATATAAATAGCCCTTAAAATAAAAATTCAATAGTAGAAAAGTTTCATATATAGGTAAGGAATAAAGTGAATGGTTTGCACTCTTGAATAGATAAGTATATATATGATTTATATGAACTCTTGGCTAACTCACTATGATGGCGTGGTCCAAAAGTAAGTGAACGGTAAGATAGCTAATTCTTGTGATAGATAGTTATCACAATGGTTGAATTCATAAATGATCGAGTATACAAACATACATGAATGTAGGATGGTTATTATAGTGTGTGCATGCACACCTATATATCACATAACAATGAACATTAATTATAGTAAAAATTCAATTACTAAAAATATATGGTTTAATATAGAAAGTACATGAACAGTTTGGATTGACTAATAAATGGCTTAATTTGCTTATACGGGTGAGTGGTTGGGGTTAGCAGGTTGGTGAATGAGTAACCTAGAATCAATGATAGAGTTCAAGGATTTGTACATGTCAGTTAAGGGTGAGAAATGAGGGATTGATCTACTTTCTTGGTTGGATTGTTTTGGATGGTTTAGGCATGTTATCATATGCTTCAAAGGGTTGATTTAAAACATAAGTTCAATACTCATTAGTGATGCTAATCCCTAATGTAAATCAATAGTCAAACATAGGCAAATTGAACTCAAACTTCATGATCCACTTTAGGTAGGTTCAGCTTAAGATTGAATGAGAAACATGCTAATTTGAAGAGCAAATTGGTGAACCTCTTTAGACAAATTTTTAATATAAATAAAAGGCCATAATTTGGTGAATTTGGTACATCGGTCAAGGGTCGTGATTGAGTAGGTTTAATGTATGATCGATGGTTAAAATTGAGCGAGTTCACCAATGAACAATTAATTTTGTGTGCAAGGGCAGTGAGAGTGAACATGTGCATATGCAGTAGGGCTGAAAGTTGGGCGGGTTCAACCCGACCGACCCGTGACCGACCCGATATTGGGTTAGGCTCGGGCAGGATATATCGGGTCCGATCTCAAGCTTGGGCTATACAAACACCAACCCAATAAAACTTGGGTTGGGCTCGGATTGAGGTCTCGGGTTCCCCAACCCAACCCGAAGCCGATCAATATATAAGTTACTTATAAATTATAATTGAGTATGGATTGTTTTTATCAAAGTCACACTACTGATGTCGGGTCTCATTTGTCCACATCATTTCCAAGGACTCAAGCTAACAAGATATGCCGGATTTCTCTCTCCCAAATAGATTGCGTGCTACGCTACATAACTTTTAAATGAGTAGTTGTCCTATATTTTAGCTTTTAAAAAAAATAAAAAATAAATGAAGTTCTTTATGATGAATAATCACATATATAATTAATAAAATCATAGATACAAAAAATAGGCTCTATATTGAAATATAATAAACTAATGTAATAACAAAACTATTAGCACGTATACACCCGACCAACCCGTTTAACCCGATCGAGCCCGCTTGGGTTGGGCTTGGGTTGAGAATTCCCAACCCGAGATTGGGTTGGGTTGGGTTAAGGTTGAGGTATAGGAACCTTGGGTTGGGTTGGGGTTGAGCACCAACCCAACCTAACCCACCCAACTTTCAGCCCTAATATGCAGACATATATTTACACATAATTATATAATTACTAATTCAAGATTAGTCATAAGTGGGCTAATTTTCTACATGGATCAATGGTTATACTAAACAGATTTAATATACATATCAACGGTCACACCTTGCATAAATTGATATATAGTTGGTCATGTATGAATGTATGTATGTATGCTATGATGAATGAATATATGTATACATGAATGCATGAATGATGCCTACATAGGTATCCGTGTACATGAATGCATAATGTATCTTTTCAAGCAAATAGGTTCTTTTGGGAGCTTGTAAATAGAGGTAAATGGAAAATGAAATTTGAGATAAAATTGGAGTAAATAAAATGCATTGAAATCTAAAATATTGTATTTTGATGGGAGTAAATGGCATGAATTGAAATCCAAAATATTATGTTTTGATGGGAGTAAATGGGGGTAAGGGTGCACATCGAACCAATAGAACTGTGGAACCAGACTAGAACCAACCAAACTGTACGGTTTGGTCAAGTTTTAGAGTGCACCAATTAGAGCGGCAGACTCTCAGGAGTTCAACACCCAGTCAAGGGTTTGAGTACCCATAGGTGGTGAAATTCTACTAGCGTGAGTGTGTGGGGTGTGTGTGCATGTGTAAAAAAAAGAGTGCACCGGTTCCAATTCCGGTTTCAAAAATTAAAGAACTGATTAGTTCGATTCGATTTTCAATTTGGGGGTATGTAGAACCGAACCATGGAACTGAACCGAACCTGAAACTGAACCATTTATTTTATTTTTTAAAAAAAGCCCAAAGTTCATTCCCTTCACTTCATTCTTCACGTCTCCCCTGTTGCGACTGCCCCCAATCCCCATCCATTCCTCTCTCTCTCTCTCTCTCTCTCTCTCTCTCTCTCTCTCTCGTCATTCACCACCAACATTTCTTTCTCTGGATTATAAAAAGCCTAGAACCGTGGAACCGATCCGGAACCGAACCGGTTTTAACGGTCCAGTTCTAGCTCAGTTCTAGGGTGCTAATGGTCCGGTGATTCTCCTAGAGCCATTAGGAACGCTTCGGTTCTGGTTTCACCCCAACTAGACTGAACAGACCCGTGTGCACCCCTAAATGGGAGGAATTGGAATGCATTTAAAATTTTCAATATATTTACAAGACCATATGTGATATTCTAAATAAGCTTTAATATACAAAATTAGTGTACATATATGATATTTGATAGAATAATTGTACTAAGCCCATTGAAATATATACTTTAGCTGAAAATGAGGAAATTCCGAGCCTTATGTGGGCCACAAACGTAAGCTTCATAAATAAGCAGCTTGCCAATGTTTTTTAAACGTCCATTTGGATGACCAATGTTTGGACAGTTTGTATCATTCAATTAATGTGATTTTGTATGGTGGAAGCATACCTAATGACACCTTTGTTTAGTCATGGGACTCTCCAACGGAGTCCAAAAATGCATTTAACTGCATTTTCCTCTCAAATCTTTTAGTTGAGATGGGATTTCACTTGCAACCACATTTGCAACCGTTTCATTTTATTTACCTTCATTTACTTCCATCCAAATGTACCAGAAAAAGTCATTTACTTCCATATACTTTCATTTACTCCCAATTCCTCTGTAGGAGACCAGTTTTTGCATTCTACCATTTTCTACTTATAATTCCAATATGAAGTTGGTTTAACAATCTTAACCCTGTGATTCATTGACCTTTGTTTGTGAAAATTGAACCACTGCATCTTTTCATTTTTAACTGTCCAGTGAATGTCCCCAAATCTATAGTCAGAAAATCAAATAAGATTATTTTTTAGTTCATGATGCATTTACAATGGGTAGCATAATTTGGACAGTTTAATTTGAGTACTTAATGCCACGTCAGCAATTTCTAAGTAATTCCTAAGCGCTTGTGTATCATCCATCATACTCTCCCAGAGACAAGGATTTCCTACAAAGTCTTTCTCATAAACTTCCTCCCACAAGAAACTGGGTGTGTCCCACCGTGATGTTTGTGAGAAATTCATCCATCCATTCATTTTGCTTGATCATGTTAGAACATGGGCTAAAAAATAAAGCGGACCCAAGACTCAAGTGGACTGTATAATGGGAAACAATAAGGATTAAACATCCACCGTTGAAACATTGGTGAGGCCACAGAAGTTTTAGATCAGGATATATAATACCTTTGTATTTTGAGTTCACCCTAAGTAGGAATGAACTTATAAACGGTATGGATGACATATAAACATTACAATCAGCCATTGAAAGGCATGTACTAACCTATGGCTTTTGTGGTGGGGCCCACTTGAGTTTTTGATCTACCTAATTTTTATGCCCATGTCCTAACATAATCAGGCAAAACCCCAAAATCACAGTGGGGCCCACCTAGCTCTCCATCGCAGGAACTTCTTCATGCTCAAGGGGAGTTGGATGGGGCCTACTGGGATGTTTGTGAGAAATCCACCCCGTTCATCCTAACCTAATTCATTCAATGCCCTACAAGCAGATGTTTAATAAAAAAAGTGTAGTTGTGTTTGAATGATCCTGACCTCTTATCCTTGGACACTCGTTGATTGAAATAGGACCATTGGATATAGTTCATTTCTAACCGTCCATTAAAATTCCACCAATCCTGATGCTCAGATAATCAAATAAGCATAATTTCTGGTTGATGACACATCTCAGATGTGTGGCACTTTTAACAGTTTAATTTTAAATACTTGTACGCAATTTCAAACAATACAATTATGGATGGATTTTTAGGGCATCCCTCTTCTATGGTAGGAACTACTACTAGATCAACGGTCCGGATTTCCAAACCATAACAAGAGGGTTGTATTTGTAAAAATGGACTATAGATCAAACGGTTATGATCATCCAATGCGGATGATTTTTGGCGCATTCCCTATCCATAGTAGGACCTACTAGATCAACGGCCTAGATTTCGAGACCATGTCCACAGAGAGTAGTTGTAATTGAAGTGAGAGTAGCAGTGGGGAGAGGGTGGTTTGCAGCATTATACAGTACACACGTGCTTTCATTTCTGACAAGTGGGACCCATGGCCTGCAATCTAGACCATTTTGCGAATATGGAGCATGCCACGAAAAATCTCCATGGGCATTTCTAGATTATTTAGACTCCTTGACCGTCCATCTCTGGGAAAGAAATCCAACCGTTGAGATTGTCCCATAAAGAAGGAAGATAATGAGTAATCCATCCACGAAGGGGCACAACAGACCGTTGGTACTGATTACAGAACGGTGGGCCTCACATGTCAAAACCAACGGCACGTGTATCAACGTACCATATGATTCCTGTAGGAGTAGGGGGTGGTGGTGGCAGCTTTTGCTTTTAAAAGCTACTCCTACTTTAGATTTGTTTATTGAATGGACTGTCTGCTGACTGCTACACACGGTGTAAGTGTGCTGATGGGGTCGTGGGAATCAATAAAGCAGACCCAAATATCAAAAAGATGGAGCGTGTAACTATTCATACACATTCACATTGAATATGTACACGTGGCAAACATTAATCCCATCCCAAACTTCCAAAATGGTGGGACCCACTACACAACTCAAAATAGGATATATTGGATGGTTCTGATCTTTATTGAATGAAACCGTTTATTGAATTCAGGAGGTTAGCCATTTCTTCATTTTAGCCATTTATTTGATGGACGTAGATGTAGAAATTAAAGTGATTTTTTGCGTTTATTTTTTGTATTGTCACCTATGAAGGATTATTTTTATTTTTTCATGAATTGAACGGTTCAGATTGAGGTAATTACAAGGAAGATGAAGATAATATCTGCACATGAGTATGGATTATTATGATCCCAGGGTATAAAATTAATATTTGAATGGGAAGAGCACCCAACAAAGATCTCATGGTCTCTCCTCCTGTGCAATGCAATGCAACCTGGCACGAATCTCGACGCATTCTCTCGAGATTCTCAACGGCTACTTTTTCTTTTCTTTTTTTGAATTAACTTTAAAAAGATGGAATTTGAGACTTTTTAATGAATGGCCAAACTCAGGGAATGTTGGATTCCTTGCCCTTCTCCCTCTCTC
This sequence comes from Magnolia kwangsiensis, assembly GCA_037074715.1. Classification (NCBI taxonomy): domain Eukaryota; kingdom Viridiplantae; phylum Streptophyta; class Magnoliopsida; order Magnoliales; family Magnoliaceae; genus Magnolia; species Magnolia kwangsiensis. Next base: position 85,002,829 of record CM073582.1, read on the forward strand.
TCTCTCTGGGATTGTACTGTAGATATAATATCGTAGGTGGTAGGCATGGGCATGTTTAGTGTACAATTGGGATTCGTGTAGTTGAATCCAAACCGTCCAATTTGTGGGACTCGCTATGGATGGGGTTGATACAAAAATTGAACTTATGAAAATTCCTTGTGGCCACTAAATGGACGGTTAATAAGAGGAATAGTTAATGGAACAAATTCATCAAAGTTATATCAATTGATCTGACGGTTAGGAATGTCTGGTCCATGTAATTTTTGTATCGTGGCCCATTCATTCCGAGGATCATGATTTGGATGGTGCGTAATTTGAATCTACATGCATGGGTGTTTGTTACCGTACGTGATATGCATGGGGTGTTTGGGGAGCGGATTCGGTCAGTCGGGTTCGCACCGACTTACGTCAGGCCGTGACCGTGGGCCCACCTTGATGTATGTGTTATATATCCACCTCATCCATCCATTTTTACGTATCATTTTAAAATAAGGACCTGAAAAGGAAGAAGATATAAATCTCAGGTGACCACGTTACAGGAAATAGTGATGATTAAACGCCCACCATTAAAAACTTCCAAGGGCCCAAATTATTTTTTTATTTGACATCCAAACTGTTCATAAGGTCAAAAATAACTGTACGAAGAGAAGATAATACTTTCAGCTTGATCTAAAATTCCTGTGGACCACAAGAAGTTTCTAATGGTCAATCATCACTTTTTCCTGTTATGTGGTCGACCTAAGATTTTAATATGCTTTATTTTCGAGAATATGTTGTAAAGTGAGATGAAAAATTGGATGGACGGCGTGGATATACAAAAAATACATCAAGGCGGGCCCATGGTCATGGCCTGCCCGAACCTGTTGTTACCTGGACCTGACCGAATCCGCTCCTGATGGGTGATAAGATGCCTCTCGCTCTCTCTCCAATACAATTCTCACACACTCATATCCAGGCCATTGGGTGGTGGTGATGGCCCACCAAGATTATTTTATTCCATGTTTCTCTCTCCTCTTGATTTTCCACGTTTTATCATTTTAAAATTGTTTAATGAATCTCACTTTCATATCTTTTAATTTTAATTTTAATTTTTTTATATTCTAATGCTTTTACTAGTAATTATATTATATGATAGTCTGGCAGAGTATGGTACATTTTACACATGCACAAACCTGCCGCACAGGTTTCATTCACAAACCTCAATCCGGGCCATCCAAAATATGTGTCCAGCTGTGGATGAGGAATAGAAAAAAAGAATCATACTTTTCAGTGAATCCTAACCGTCAAATGTATTAAAAAAAAATAATCAAAGTACAAAATCAGATAGTTAAAATTGCATGATCATGCAATAATTGAGCATGGCCCATCTACAAGAGCGACGTATTTTAAACGTTGCATTGACGTACGTGCATGTACATGTTTGGTCCACCATACATCTCATTGTTTGAAAATTTCATTGGCGAGACTCCTATGATAGTTCACCACCATTTTGGAAATTGTGGTCAATCATCCACCTCACATGTAACACTCATTTACAAGATATCCGGACCATTCAAGTTGTGGGGTAAGTTTATGGATGGAAGGTATCTTTAAAATCACTCCCATCAAGAAATCCTAACCATTCATTTAATGGCAATCAAATTATTGGTTAAAACTAAAATAGTGAGTGCCCAAAATGGGAAGAAGAAAAAAATAATCAGATTGTTACTATCATCTTGCAAGTTTAATTTTTGGGTTATACTCCAATGCACAATCAGTTAAGTGACCAAAAAAAAAAAAAAAAAAAATCATTTAAGTGATATGGACGGTTAAGATCAATGTACAACCATGTGTGCACTTTAAGAGTCACCACCACTTTTTAAACGGTGCATAGGAGTCTAGCCCTTCACACCAACTTCATTTTCCATACAAAACGTATGATTGGCCCACCATGCGATTTTTTTTCTCATGCATTTTATATATATATATAATTTCTTTTTCCAAGTCGTCCACACGACAGAGCATCACATGTTTTAAATTTCCCTCTTTACATGTACTAGTATCAGAGTTTGGGTGGGTGGGTGTACACCAAAACTCGATGCACACTCACCTCTCACCATCCAATAGTAGTGGCGGGAATCTCAACACATTCTAAAATGGGATTTTTAAATATTGCATTTTGAAATGCCTGCTGGTCCATCGATGAGATGGGATCATCTGATCATATGAACTCTTTGATACCATTAGTAATCCATGATAGAGCCATCTAGTGGATAGTTCAATTTGTTGATTGAGACTTTTTCTACAAAAGATCTAGGCCATCCATTTACAGTCCACTGATCAGATCACTAGAACCGTCCGATTGCTGTGATATGTTCTCAGTGGGCCATGAAGGGTAGTGTGGACCAAACGAACTGTTCATATTGATTGATTGTACTGTTGAAGAGTCCCCATGCAAGTGGGAGCACAATAACTGTAGTGCTCTGGTAGATATGGATCATATATCTGGATATACCTCAATACATACACACGTATGATTATCCCACTGGGATTAGAAAATTCCCGCACGTCAGCTTTCCTAATGAAGCTGTTTGATGTTCCACAAAGGCATTTGGCTGTTTCTTCCGGTGCTCTGAGAGCACTATAAGTTATGGTACTCCAAGTTGCATTGATCCACTTGGACAACCTAATCAATCGATCTGAACTGTCTATTAACTCCCGAACACATTTCATGGACTACCATGCAAAAAATCACACTGATCAGATAATCTAATCCATCCTTGATGTGGATTTATTTTCTTCAGCCATCCTTTTACCAAGCTACGGATGCGATCTCAACCATTGGTTAATAAAAATACGATTAATTAGAATCACAGGCAATCTAAGATGGGTGCTAACAAATAGATGGATTAAATTATTGATTTGGTCTATTATTTTGTAAATGATCTTGACCGTCCATATTAAAGGCCATTGATCAAACGGTTGAAAATTTTCAGATCAGCCTGATGCTTTCATGGTATCTCATGAAAAGTGTGGTGGACCTAATGAACGGTCTAGATCAATGAATTGGACCAACTGTCCCAATGCAACTATAACCGCTAGAGCATTCTCTCTTTCTTACATTGCCACACCATAGACAATATTTGAGAGTTGATACCCACCCATTAAAATCTTCATGATCGCTTGTGGGACCACTGAGATATGATTCGGACATCCATTCCATTCATCGTGCATCTCCCACTTAGATGAAGGTTCACACCAAGATCCAGACATCCATCCCATCCATTGTGTGTCCCACTTGGATGATGGGTCACACCAACCTTCAGCCATATACAAAACTAAGGTGGGCCCACCAAGTGCTTTCAGATGTATTAGGCATGATTTCAGTGTTTCAGATGGTGTGTCATACTTTGAGTTTCAGATACGGCTGATTTTAGAATGTCCCTGTCCTAGAGGCCTCATAGGGTGTGTGTGTATGAAATAGTACTACGAGGTCGACCTCATGAGAACTTCCCATGAGGTTGAGCTGTGTGGGACCCATCATGATGTGTTACCATTCTATGATGGGCTATTCTGTGGGTGGGCCACACCAGATACAACAGTTGAGAGAGGTTACTCTCCCATTAAAACATTCACAAATGTTTATTGGCCACACCAAGAAGTGGTTCATAAATCCAAACTATCCATTATGGGTGTCTCACTTGTATGAGAGGTCAGACTAAGTTTCAGCTGCATCCAAAACTTACGTGGGGCCCTTCATGTGCTTTATATGTCTTAAGCATATTTTCACATGGTTTTATATGTTATGGCTCACTTGAGTTCCATAGATGGGTGATTTTTGAGATATCTCATAACCTAAAGGAGACCCATCAAATGTACAGTGTTGATGTTCGATACACATCATGGTGGGCCCACACAGCTCAACCTCGTTCCCATGAGGTCGACCTCCTAGTACCATTTCCCATACATATATATATATATTGGAAAAAGGTACTGTGCGCTCGACCTCACAGAACTTATTGTGAGGTCGAGCTGTGTGGGCCCCACCATGCTGTATGTCGACCATCAGCACTATACATTTGATGGGTACCCTTTAAATTATGGGATATCCCAAAAATCAGCCTTATACGGAACTCAGGTAGGCCACACCATCTAAAATCATGTGAAACACCGTTAAAAAATATAAAAGCACTTGGTGGGGCCAACCTGAGTTTTGAATACTGCTGAAACTTGATCTGAACCCTCATACAAGTGGGACACACATAATGGATGGGCTGGATTTGCAAACCACATCTTTTGTGGGCTCCAAAAATGATTATGAATGTTTTAATGGTGCACAGTCCCTCTCCACTTCTGTAAGTGGTGTGGCCCACACAAGTCACGGATTGACTTGATTTTTGAAACCTAAGCCCACGATGGAATGGTGCATCTGACTGAAAGGGTAGATTTTCAAAAGGCATCATGGTGGGGCCCACACAGCTCGACCGCATGGGACGGAGCCGTGAGCTCGAGCGCATTGTACGTTTTCCCATATATATATATATATATATATATATATATATATATATATATATATATATATATATATATATATATAGGCACACATATTCATTTCAGTTTTCAACTGAAATGAGTCGGTGGCAGGCATGTTAGTGGTGTGTTCTTCCCTACTACCAAACCTCTAGCTTCTTTTTTCTTTCTTTTTCCCTTTTTAGTCTGACACCATATATGAGTGATTGGATTTCTGTAATGGAAAGCATTAGCTCTACTAGGATTAGGTTCTTATGAAAATAGTCTAAAAAGCAAAGAAAACCCATCAAGGGTCTGAGCACCTGACTCCATTAGACTACTCCCAGAGGCTCCTCAGATCCTCATAAGCTGTTTCTAGCATCTGGGTAGCTCTTGTTGTTGGAGTTTCAGTACAATGGAAGTAAGCAGATGGGGAGTTTTCCTCTGTTTGGTGGTTTTGTTGTTGTTTTCGAATTCTACAGATGGTTTGCTCTCTCCCAAAGGTGTTAACTTTGAAGGTATGTTTGAGTGATTTTCCTTATGTTTGTGTAAAAAATTTTGAGAAATGAGATATCTTTTTTTATTAATTTTTTTATGTGGGTTTTTTGAATTTCAGTTCAAGCATTGATAGGTATAAAGGCATCATTGAAGGATCCTCATAATGTTCTACAGAACTGGGATCAGGATTCTGTTGATCCATGTAGCTGGACCATGGTTACTTGCTCAGCTGAAAATCTAGTCACTGGGCTGTAAGTTCTAGTGCAAAAACTTTCATGAACTTGGTTTTTTTTTTCTTTTAAATTTTCTTCAGTGGGAAAAATGAATGTTTTTCCATTTCTTTTGGTTGATTGCACCTGAAATGTGCAAATTCTTCTGTTTCTATGCTGCTAATTTGCTACAAACCTCGTCCAAGTCTACTCGACTCGTTTGAATATTGAGTCGAGTCTTTTGCTGAGTCAGATTGACTAGTTTAAATGGAGAAAGAAGTTTGTTCTGTAACCGTATATCTGAGATAACGTCATTTTTATATTTTTGTGTTTGTCTTGTGGAATTAAATTTGCATAGCTTCATCTTTAGTTTTCAACATTCATATGTTAATTCATCTATTATATTTATAATTTTATTTTTTTAAAATGTCATTTGCATGTGTAGATGCGTCCTAAAATGATACCACTGACTCTTTGAGTCGACTCTAGTCGACCCGACTCATCTGAACATGGAGTCGAGTCAGCTCTTCGCACTATGCTGCAAGCTATATGAAAATGCTAACTTCCCCACCTTCATGGCGGCGTTAACTACATCCCCTAAACTTTTAATTTTCATGTGGGACAGCCAATCATAGATCCAAGACCATCCATTCATTTGTACTACTAGTGGCAAGCCATAGTTCAAAAAATCACGAGAATTGGATGATCCTAACCACACAAAAACACATAGATAGATCGATGGATGGATGGATTGTGATGTATATTTTAATGGTGTTATCGCAGAGGTACTCCAAGCCAGAACTTGTCCGGCACGTTCTCTCCAAGTATAGGGAACTTGACAAATCTTCAGCTTGTGTAAGTGCTAGAAGATTGTTTTTGAATTTTGAATTTTGGAATTGTTTTTTTCTTGCATTGGTTTGATGAGAGGGAGTGTTCTTTGTTGCAGTCTGTTACAGAATAACAACATATCGGGACCAATTCCAGTAGAGATTGGGAAGCTCTCGAAGCTTCATACACTCGATCTTTCTAATAATTTATTTACTGGAGAAATCCCCATTTCTATAGGAAACCTTAAAAGCCTTGAATACTTGTAAGTAGTAAAAAGAAAAGCTAGTGAAGAGAAAATATAGTATTTTGGAAGTTCTGAATCTGTATATATTTCTTTCTCATGTTCTTCATATGCTTATAGAATTTCGAAAATCGAGTTCTTGGACTGAATCTCGTTCGTGGGTGTTTGAATACGGACCAGGCGGCTTAACAACAACAGCCTTTCAGGAGCATTTCCATCATCGTTGGCCAACATCACAAAGCTTGCTTTTGTGTAAATCTCTTGACCTTCTCATGTATAATCAGTACATGAATTCTAGTATGATCTGTGTTTGTCTGTGTTTGTCATTTGAGTTCTATCATCTCTTCATGAAAAAATATGTATTGTACATGTGGCACTTGCTTACGGTGGTCACGACCATTGATTTAGTGGGTCACCGCGTGAATAGACCATGTCCTGAAAATCAAGGGCGTTGGACTGTATAGCTAGCTATCTGATCTACCAGATTTTTAACTTGAGAAAGAGCCACAGTCCACATCCAAGGGTAAAAACTCACAATTCTCCAGTTTGTAGCCGATGGCCCACCATCAGTAGTTCCATTCACCATGAATTTTTGCCATGTCTACAATGGAAGGGAAAAAAAAAAACTGCCTAGAACTTGTACAACGCAAGCTGAATTATTTCTCATGATGTATATATGTGTATACATATATACATATGTATGTATGTATGTACATGTGTGCGTGCGTGTGTATGTATATGTACATACATGTGTATGTGTGTATGTTTCTGATGGCTGAAGAAGGTTTGTGGATTTTCATGCTTCAGGGATTTATCTTTCAATAATTTGAGTGGGCCCCTACCAAGGTTTCCTGCTAGAACAGTCAAGTAAGGACTCTAATAGTGTTTCTTTCTTTCTTTCTTTTCTTTTCCTTTTTTTTATAAAATTTTATAGAAAAAAAAAATCTTTTATACTGAACTTGTTTCATTCATTTCATTTTCAATTTTCATATCAGTATTGTAGGAAATCCGCAGATTTGTGCGACTGGATCAGAGCCAGATTGCAATGGAACAGAACCAATGCCACTTTCCTTCAACTTGACTAATACACAAAGTATGAGCTTAGAATCTAAATATTTCTTCTTCTTCTTCTTTTTTCTTTTATTTTTTTTAATTGACTTGGAGAAATGCTCTTACGGCCCACAATTCACTGAAGTCCAATGGATCAATTCTCCATACATGGCAAATTTACCTGGTAGTCAGGATGTTGATCTGGGGAGCCACCATGCCTATGGACCGTAGCCCAAAAACTGTAGTGATTGGGCAATCGTAGCCATCCAATCATTTTGACCATCCATTCGCAGTCCACTGATTGAATGGCTACATAGTCCAGTAATATCAATATTTGGGTATGGCCCATCAAAAACTGGCCTACAAAATCATGATCCTGATCACTATACAAATGTTCTCACGTATGAACTTCAGATGTTCTGATCAGCACTTGAAGGAGCTCCATGAAGTGACACTATTACATTTTCGCATTCTTCTACATTCATTTGTCGTAGTTACTATTTAAATCCTACATATTCATAATTCAAAAACTTGTAGCAATTCTCAAGTTCTAATAATCCGACGGTTCTGACATTTGATATGATCCTTGCTTTGATCTTGATCTCTCTCATTTCCCAATTTTTACAGGCCCTCTACCTTTGGGAAGACCCAAAAGCCACAAGGTGGCCTTTGCTTTGGCGACGAGCCTCGGCTGCATCTGTCTTCTCATTCTTGGATTTGGGTTCCTTCTATGGTGGAGGCACAGACACAACCAACAGATATTCTTGGATGTCAATGGTTAGTATCAGAGAGAGAGAGAAGGATTTTGATATTTTTATGTTTCTTGATTGAGAGAAAAAAAAATATACGTTTTTTCTTTTGTTTGACCCAGTACAGGTGAGGCCCACCTTTCGGGAGCCTAAGCCATTGATCTGGTGTGATCCATCCTGTTACAGGAAGTTCCCTGATATCTCCCCTATGGATGATCGTAGCCATCTGATGAAAATGGATAATTACACCAATGGTCCACATTCATAGTTAGTATCATCTGATAGGGGATTTTTTGGACTTCTCCTATCCACCATTGGAAGCAACATGTGAATATTTGGATTTAAAAAAAGGAGGGCCCCACATCTTTAATGGGCCAACAAATGCACAATCAAACGTTTGTGTATATCCTCTACCATGAATACTTCAAAGCTTCTTCTGTTCTAATTTCTACTGATGGTTATGTAATTTTTTCAGACCAACATCATGAAGAAATCTCTCTTGGAAACTTGAAGAGGTTCCATTTCAGAGAGCTTCAGATTGCGACGGATAACTTCAGTAGCAAGAACATACTTGGAAAAGGCGGTTTTGGAAATGTCTATAAAGGCTATCTCCAAGATGGGACGGTCGTGGCAGTGAAAAGACTCAAGGATGGAAATGCTGTGGGTGGGGAGATTCAATTTCAAACAGAAGTGGAGATGATCAGCTTAGCAGTGCATAGAAACCTTCTAAGGCTTTGCGGGTTTTGTATGACAGCGACAGAGCGGCTTCTAGTTTATCCATACATGTCAAATGGAAGTGTTGCTTCTCGACTCAAAGGTACCATACACTTCAAAGTTTCAGGCCGTCGAAAGAATATTTGGAGTATGATTTGACTAAGGGTGTGTTTGGTTGCACCAAATATCATGAAATTTGCACTGAATTAGACTAATTAATCATGAAATTGCATGATATCCAGTGCAACCAAACGCACCCTAAATGATAACTATCATATACCGTGCTTCTGCCTGAACTTTGTGTTTTTGTAGAGGTAGAATTTGGTGCAGGTGGGGCCCACCTTTTGATGATGCAGATTGTTCATCTAGCCCCCCAAACAAACCCAGCCATTGGATTTTGGACTTCTTCCTTCTGTGTAACAACCGCGAGCATATCGTCTGGCAGTGATTGTCTGAGTGGGGGAATTCCATTGCATTACTATCCACAGTGGGGCCCACCAGATGCACTATCAGGATCACTGCAATGTGATAGTTCATGCCAAACATGGTATATTTCCACTATACAGATGGCTGCTAGGTTCTCCTTCATCCAATCCTTTTCATCTCTTAGAATCTGGTGCAGGTGGGGCCCACCTTTAGATGATACAGATTGTTCATGTAGCCCCTCAAACAATCACAGCCATTGGATTTTCGACTTCTGCCTGTTTCATATCAACCATTAGCCATATCATATGGCTGTGATTGTCGAGTGGGGAAATTCCATCGAGTTATCATCCACAGCGGGGGGCCACCAGATGCACTATCAGGGCCACTGAAATGTGGAACACAGCTGTACAGAAAACTGCCATTATTTCTCACCAAATAATGTATACTTCCACTATACAGATGGCTGCTAGAGTTCTCACTCATCGATTTCATTTCATCACTAATGGAAAACTAATGGAGTTTATTCATGTTCATGCCTCGTCTTCATTCTTTTAGAGCTGAATCAACGATTCAAACCTCTATGTTTTGTTTATGTTTTTCCTTTTATATAAATACTCGAATAAAACAACGATTCGTTTTCTATTCTTATATAGGAAAACCAGCATTGGATTGGGGTACTAGAAAAAGAATAGCACTCGGAGCGGCACGAGGCCTGTTGTATCTTCACGAGCAGTGTGATCCTAAGATAATTCACAGGGATGTAAAGGCCGCAAATATTTTGCTTGATGACTACTGCGAAGCAGTAGTAGGAGATTTTGGGCTGGCCAAGCTTTTGGATCACAGAGATTCCCATGTAACGACCGCAGTGAGAGGAACAGTGGGCCACATAGCCCCTGAGTATCTCTCCACAGGCCAGTCATCAGAGAAGACGGACGTCTTTGGATTCGGAATCCTTCTCCTTGAGTTGATCACCGGTCAGAGAGCTCTAGAATTCGGCAAGGCGGCTAATCAGAAAGGAGCCATGCTTGATTGGGTAATAAGAACAACTCTAGTTTCTTACTGAACTTGATTACTTCCAAATTGATGTAGTTTCCTGGTTTTAATGCAACTTGATGTCCACGTTCGATTTAGCCATGATTGAAATTGAGTTCAACTCGCTGAGTCGGATATGACTCAGCCGAGTCAGGTAGAGTTCTTTTCTTGGAAAATTGAAGAGAGAGAGAGAGAGAGAGAGAGAGAGAGAGAGAGAGAGAGAGAGGTTATATGCCCTATACGTGGCAATACTTCACCAAATTGACCTGAAACACTATCGATTTGTTGAAGTACCGAATGGGTTATGCATTCTCATCCTAAGAGTTGAGTTGGCTGCGATTCAGCAATTTGGATTTGCATTGGACTACTCAATTGTTAAGAATAACTCAAACATTATATATATATATATATATATATATATATATATATATATATATATATATATATATATATATATATATATATATATATATCTGCCGTGTAATATCGGATCAATATGAGTTGCTTGTTGCATGTCTATCCTGTATAAGTGACTGCTGAAATCAAGTTGAATCGATTGAGTTCGAAACCATGAATACTCTACTTTGGTACATAAATATGTAAATGTACAGGCTGTTATGTGTACTGTACATAATGCATCTACACCATTAAATGTTTGTATGCAAATGCACATGCAATGTGTGCATACGTGCATCTGTACATGTATTACCTTCTTTGCTTACCTTCAAATTTTAAGAAATTGTGGAAATTTGCTTTTTGTGTAGTGTTTGGAGAAGACCGTTGAAAGAAATTTTATATATCGGAATTTTCATGAATCATCATCGTCATTTAATTTCATGCTTAAAGCCTCTAAGGATATATATTCTTCTCTCTTCAAACATTCATTTGGAAAAAAAAAAAAAAAACTGTTTCTGGCACTTGTTCTTTTCTTGGTCTAACACCGAATCATGTCGCATCACAGGTGAAGAAAATCCATCAGGAAAAGAAGCTTGATGTGCTCGTTGACAAGGACTTGAAAAACAACTACGATCGGATCGAGCTTGAAGAAATGGTCCAAGTCGCTCTCCTATGCACCCAATACCTCCCAGGCCACAGGCCCAAGATGTCTGAAGTAGTACGAATGCTAGAAGGTGACGGACTCGCGGAGAGATGGGAAGCTTCTCAGAGAGCTGAATCACACAAGTGCAAAGCCCATGAATTCTCCTCTTCCGAGCGGTACTCCGATCTCACTGATGACTCTTCCTTGCTCGCCCAAGCAATGGAACTCTCTGGCCCAAGGTGACTTCACAAAACAAAGGAACCAGAGAAAAAAAAAATGAAAGAAAAGGCCACGAATTCATCAGAACTCTAACATTTCGATGTGTCCGAAAGAACCCGAGTTCCGGTTTCGAGAGGTTGTATAGAATATCAACAATGAAGCCGGTTTGCGACTGTACAAAGGTGATTTGAGAAGACTGACCTTAGATTAGAGTGAGGGTGTTTCATGCATTGTTTGTTCAGTGAGTGAAAGAAGCTTTGTTGAATAGGCTATGGAATTTGGGCAGTGAATCATATAGCCTCATAGGCTTTTGTATGAATAATGTAATATGGATCCTGATTGTTTCATTAAAAAAGAAAGGAGAATGTGATAGATTGTGTTTTGGATTTAGAAATTCTGTGATTTGTGATTTAGTAAATTTCTAATCTTTTTTATTTTTTTCTCATTCAAATTCAATTCAAGAAAACCATGAATTGGCAGATGATTCAGAGATGCATGTGTTGCTTAACAGAGGATTAGAACATGTTTGTAGGATGGAACAGCGTCTATATGCAGTCAGGCCAGGCCGAGTGGGCCACTTAGCCCATTGCCACACCTAATCAGAACCAATGGTCTAGATCGCCAATCCATGGGCTCCCATAATCTAAACCACAAACTCAAGGCTTGGGATACTCTCCAAGTGAATATCTAAGATGGCCTTTGAGTGGAATATCTGAATCATTCACTAGATCGGTGCTGTCACCCACTCGAAAGAATCAGTCCAGTCGACTCTCAGATATGCCGCGGCTTACAAAACAAATAGACACTCCATACTCTTGGCGACCATGATGTTGGATATAGGCCCATGGGGCCCACTTGTGAGACAATCACTAGTGGGTGTATCCCATATCATGTAGACGGTCAGATCTTGAGGGCCCACTCTTCCACACAGACTTTCACACTATTCTTGAGGCAGGCCTGAGTGGGGCCCACCTAATGAACAGCATAGATCTTGCACAAATTCAGTAGCATTGAATTAGCAAACTTGTGTTTACCAACATCTGCTTCCTCACAAAATCTCAGATGGTTTATTAATTCAGATAGAAATATATTCTGAGAAAACGACACTTTCATTTATTTGTGAATTCACTCTCTCATGGAAACTAAAATTAAAGAAAATGGTTTCTTAGAAAATCTCTTCCAAAATTTTCTCACAATCTACCAAAGATTCAGATGATGGGCTATCAAAATGTGGGATGCACCTGATGGATAGTTATATCGATTAGGATAATCAATATGGACCATTCATTCTTCTAGCCATTGATGGTATGGTCAGGACCATCCAATAAAAGTGATTTTTGATAAGGATGGACCATCAAAGGTGGGTAACACAATTTTGATGGTCTAAATCAATGACCAGTCAAAAATGATACAATCAATATGGACCATACAATATTTAAATCATTGATCTGATGGTTAGGATCATCCAAATCGAAGTGATTTTTTTACAACAATGGAAAATAAATAGTGGGCCAGACATGATGTGTGGTACATATTAGTGATCACATTTTATTTTTTTTTAGTTTTAATCAATACGAACCATTCATTCTACAAGTCATTGACTAACAGTTAAGATCATCTGATCAAAGTGTTATAAAAATGGGCCATGAAGCGGTGGGTTACACAAACAGTCTCGATAATTGATCATACCTTTTTTAGGTATATTAATACAGACTATCTATTTCCCAAACCAAACTATTAGGATCATCTAATCAAAGTGCTCTTTCACAAGGATTAGCCATCACAAGGAAGTCACAAATACCAAGCAATCTAAATCAATAATCAAATCTCTTTTAGCAGACTGTTAGAGCATGGCGAGTTTATCTCATAGCCCAGGCCCCACATCACATGGGTTAGGACATCGGTTGAACCCCCCTCGTGGGCCTCAAATCACATAGGTACCGCTTCACACGAGCCCGATGTGAAAATGCCCCTGTATTAATCATCCCCAGTGAGGAGTCTCGAACCTTAAGCTTTCTGATTTGATACTAATTTAATACAGGTCAATTAACCACTTCTCTAAACGCTCAAACTGTTAAAGCATAACAAATTAATCTCTTTATCTCATAGCTCACGCCCCACATCGCATGAGTTAGGACTTCAGTCGAACCCCTCTCGTGAGCCCCAAATCACATGGGTACTGCCTCACACGAGTCACCCACCTCACAAAGGCCGCCCACCTTGAGTGCGTCCTTGCATCCCATAGGCTACTCCACTCAAGCCCAGTGTGAAAATTCCCCTGCATTAATGGGCCACCAAAGGTGGGCTGTACATGAAGGACTATTGAAAAGAATGATTGGGCCCTATATAGTATAATCATTACAAATCGTCCATTCATTGACCCTGTATCATATGCTTAGGATCATCCAGTCAAAAGTGTTTTTTGAAAGGGATGAGCCATAATCAACATGGATAGTTCATTCCCCAAATCAACGATTATTATTTTTTGCAGAGATCATACGTTATTAATTTTTAGAGGGATTGATGATCGCAGCAGCTACTTGGAAAAATATCGATGTTCGAGGGAAACATTTGAAAAAAAGTGAAATTTTTTGGTGAAACTTCAGGGGATGTTAAAAGACATGTCTAGACACGTAGAAATCAAAATATTGCATTTAAAATAATAATAACACAACTAACATATAATAAATTTCCATTTTATTGGGGCTTAACCAAGTATTGCCGAAAAAATTAATATAAAATTTGTAACATATCAATAGATTAGCTAACATATATATATATATATATATATATATATATATGTTCACATTAATTAACAGATAACAACAAGTTTTCCTACATAAAAATGGATTTTTCCAACTTCTCCCACTTTTCACTTAAATATTAATTTTTCACCACAAATTTATGTCCATGCATGAGAATCATGCATCAACATGTGTTTCCATTGTAATATATGCTAACATTTGAAAAAAAAAAAAAAAGACTACGGATTTGTCATCCCCTTTGAGTTCTGGCCCATCTTTATTTTGAGTCAAAATTTCTCCCAAAATCTAAACTTTTATTCTATAAAAACAAAGAGTGATTGAAATCATCTAATGAGCGAATTTCCAAAAAACCAACAAATTTCCCAAAAAAAAAAAAAAAAGGAATGAATTTTCGCCTATTTACATATATTCCCTAATATAGGAGATATTATCAACCGATACCAGGACCTTTTATAAGGAACTCCTCTTAAAGTAATTTCTTATACTGAAAATATCACCTAATATCCCCAATATTATCAATGAAAAATATCAGCAATATTAGAAAATTTTTTACTTTCACAATTTCAGTATCATTGACCATCAATACCAACACTATCGGTGATATTATCGATAATATCATCGAAATTTGGAGCACTGGATCAAAGGTGGGACACATACGATGGATGATCCATATCAATGATCAAACATTTTCTATAGTATAAACAATATTGGTCATACATGCTCGCAAGCCACTAATCAAACAGTTAGCATCATCCAATCAAACTAATTTTTTGACAAGGATTGGTCATCAAAGGGTAGCCTTGTATGATGGCCAGTCCTCATCCGAGATTGGACCTTTCTACTATAATCAGTGTGGATCATCCATTCTCTAAGTGTACTACATAGTATGGCCCATGTGTTAGGAAGATGGGTGATAGATACCATCCTAGCCCTCCAATCCATAGGCTCGCCGATGAACAGTATAACATGGTTCCTAGCTCACTTCACAATGTAGATTCCATGAAAATAACTTCAAACAATAAAAAGGGGGAGAAAAGAAAATGACTTAGGAAGAAAATTTTGTAGACTCTCAAACAACTGAGAGTATTTTACTTTCCAACTTATATTCTTTGAAACTTTCCAAACAATTCACTTTCTCTGATTTTATTTCCCTGGCTCCCAAACAGGCCCGAAAATACAAAATAAGGCATAAGAGAGGAAGGACTATGTTTGAATCAACATAAACCTCCGCTTATTTGTAATTTTGAGAATTTCGAAGTCCAACTATACAACAAAAAAAAAAAAAAACAAGGGCTGATCTTTACATCCCAGATCTTTGTTACAACAGTGTCAAATTCGAATTTAAAAGGTGATCGGGATTGATCAGTTACCTGGTCCAAGTAAAAGGGAATGGCCCATGATTAACCTCCAGTCATGCATCTCCCATGAGAGGTAAACCATCTGATATTTGGCGTTTTGATGTCGAACGGACTCAGCTTCGGTACAGAGCCCTGAGCAGAAATATGCTCATACCGCCAATTGCCAGCGTGAGAATAAGAGGGCTTCTGAAAAAATCGACATCCGTCATTCTGCGGTTGTCATCTGTTCTTCCTTGGCGAGCCAGCTCTCCCAAGTGCTCGTGGAGAAGATTGCTAAGGTTGTCCAATTGATGCATGATTTGACGTTGACCTCGTGCGATGACTGTTACCTGTTTATGCCACCCTATCAGACCATGACTTAGGAAAGTGGGAAAATGGCTCTCAATGGATACCCAGACCCAGAGGTACCAGATGGACCTCACCCAATTTTAATGGAGTCCAGGACCCATTGACACGTTAAGAAACCGAGTTGGGTTCAGGTCTCACCTGTTAGATCCGGTCAAAACTCAGGTCCAGCCGGGGTCAGGTCAGGTCAGGTCCACGTGATCGACACAATTAAAGTCAGGTCAGGTTGGATCCAGTTTTAATATTTCTAGAGAAACAAAAAACAAAAAAACAAAGAAGTTTCCTAAGCCACACACATGTAAAGAGAACCAGTTTACATGCAATGCATGTGTTAAAGTGGCACATGTGTGCAATCTAACCCATCCATTGGGTGGGCCCAACCATATAAAAACGCTCTTATTTGTCCCAAAGCCAACTCAAAACCTAGATTCAAAGACCCGATCTGTACCCGACAGGTCCTTGAGCCTGATTGGATTGACATGGAACTGAAATCACCTGAACCCGGTTATCCTGGGTCGAGTACTAAAGGACCTGAACCGAACCCAACCTGTTGACAGCCCAAAGTGGGACCTACTAGATGAACGGTCTAGATCACCACTGGGCTGAGGCACAAGGGGCAAAAAACGCTAGAAAACCTCATTGTTGAAGTATTAAGATTGATAATATGTGCAGCCTATCAGTGACTCGCTGATATGGAATGTACTATTGTTGATTGTATACACGTTGCATAGAATATCTCCACAATAGGCATTAAACCAATAACAAATGCAAGAGAGGAAAGAAAAGGTGAAATTTTCAGCATACCTCTTCTATCAATTGAAATTCCTTGGCCAACTGGGAAGAAGAAGATGAATTTGGTAGCAAGGATCCAGTCAAGGTGCCATTGCCCAAGCTGGGCATGATTAGAGCCATGGGTGCAGAACCATTGCAGGCATCAGCTTGCAGCGCCAGGTTTTGTTGGCTAGTAGAAGATTTCCCAGCAGTGAACTTGGAATTCATCTCTTCAATGCGAGATGTGAACTCATCCATCCTCTCATTGAGTGTGGTTATCTGTTCCGAGAGTTGAGTGATAACTCCCTAAAACAGAACAAAAGACAAAAATAAAATGACAAGCAAGACAATGGCATTTAGGAAGGCAGCACTACAGTACAAGTTGCCCCGACAAGCCAATTTCAATCGAGCACGATTTTTTTTTCCCTTCGTAATATGTTGTAAAAAAACACAATTTATTTGTTTAATATGCAAAAATAGGTGATTAGTTTATCTATTTTCTAATTGGTCAAAAATCAGCTAAAACTACTAATGGCAGCACCACGGTACAAGTTTTCCTGACAAGCCAATTCCAATAGAGCACGAAGATTTTATCCTTCGTAATATATGATGTTTTACTTTGTAAAAAAAAAAAAATCACAATTTATTTGTTTAATATGCACAAATAGGTGATTAATTTATATGTTTTATAATTGGTTAAAAAATCAGCTGAAACTACCAAAAACATGAAATTGAGAAAATTGACCAAATAGGGCCTAATCATACGCGGATCAAGTATGATCAGTGTTCGAAATACCGGTATCCCATTACGTATCGCACCCTTGGAATACGGATACGGATACGTATCGATTATTGCATGGGATATATCGGTTGTATTGCGTCATGTATCGTTGTTGTTGGAAACATGGGGAAACATCGGAAATTGGTCGAATTTTTCAATGAAATTTCAATGATTGATAAAAAAGACATCAATACACACTTACAAATCAAAACATTACAAAAAACTAGTGCACATATTAGGTTTTTCGTGTATGGGGTCCTTATCTATGCGTTGTCTAACTGAATTGATGCAAGTATATTCAAAGTTTATTCATATAATTTATAAATATAAAAAGACGTGTAGAAACAGAAGCAATACATTCAAAAGCAAAAAAAAAGAATCACTAAATCAGGTTGCATACATGTTTGATTTTATGTTTGGACACAAATATTGCAACCGATTTACGAGAAATTGGGAAAATTTTAATGTTTTTTCAATTTTCCGCGACTCGGTCCTTCTCCTCTAAATCTCAAAATTGAAGCTCCCAATCCATGCTTTTTCATGCAAAACATGAAAAAACATGGATTTGTAACAATTTGACACTGATTTAACATGATTTACAGAATAAATAAATAAATAAATAAAGATCGAAAATAAAAAATGCTCAACGGATCAAACATGTGGGATATATATCCCAACACTTGTGTGTTTCATATCACACAGGTGGGATGCAAGAAATATCGTGGGATATATTGGCCAATATCATCGATATTTAAAACACTAAGTATGATTAGGTGCATTAGGGCCCACGATACTAAAACACAACAAAAAGAAGAAACCAAAAAAAAAAAAAAATGGTTTGCCTTTTCTCTAATTTTTCCCACAGCAATCCACTCGGCTCCAATTCATCAAATCTCACTCAAAATTCATGTTTTACCTCCAAAATAGGCCTAGATCTAGTTGAAAATGGGTTTCTAAGCTCCATCTAAGGTTGAATGAAGAAAAATTGAGAGAAGATAAAAGAAAGGGCTTTCATATGTGTATCGGCACTAACCAATACAGGGTGAGCATATCGATACCAATATAGGCTGATACTACCACCAACTTTTTAGGTTAAGACCAATGATGTGGACATCAAACCATTCAAAGTATATCAATGTAGGAGGCTTGCGTTACCCGTGTCAATGTGATTAGATGACGGGTACAGTTCGGGTCTCTAGAGCAAGGTATTCTGTATCAGTTATGGTGGCCGTAACGGTCACCACCATTATCAATACGTGAATCAGCTGTAACGGCTGATACAGGGGGGTAACAAACGATACGGGGGCATAACAACCAATACGGAGGCATAATGACCTGCCCCTGTAACGGTTGAAATTTTTTTCTTTTTGCTCAAAAAATTCTAAAAAATTATCTAGAAAATCCAGAATAATGTAAATATTCCAAATATGTATACATTTTTTGTTTTAAACATACTTATGGTAGTGTAACGGTCCAGTCTTTGGTAAGAGTGTGGTATCCAAGGTATTCAAAATCGGTTACGTAACAGCCATAACAGCTGTTACGTAACGGTAACAATCATAACCGTTACGCATTATAGAGTCGAAACGGACATTACAAAAAAACGGTTCATAATGGCCCCATGACGGTCCGTAACGGCCCCGTAACGGTCCAGTAACAGTTTTTTCAAAAAATAAAAAACGGTCGTAACGGCCGTTACGACCTGTATCACAACATTAACAGTGGTAGCCGTTACGGCCACCGTTACCGTTTTGGAATACCTTGGTCGTATCGAGTTGTTTAGTGAATTTGTGAACATGATTATGTCTCTAATGTTTACACATCACAATCAAGCATTAGAACTATAAATCATTAAAAAGGCATAAATGCTACTTTTTCAATTTTTTGAAAAAAAAAATCCCTCGGAGCTTCTATTCACTCAAATTACTTTAATCTATGGTTTTAATCTTAAAAACTATAGTAAGAGTGGTCGAAATCTGTTATAAAATGATCTATGAGAGTTTTTGGAATGAGAAAAGTGAAAAAATGAGGAGAAATGAATTAAAATAGAAAAAAAAGGGTGATTTTTCGACTATTATGGGGGTAACGGTCGTTATACCCCTTAACGGCCTTTATGGCCACTATAACAGCCGATACGATCCTAAAAAACCAACTGCCCCGTTTCACCCCCATATCGTGTAACGGTCATGGCCATTACCTATACGTATCAACTTTTACGGGTGTATCGTAACGGATACAAAACACCTTGCTCTAGAGGTTGAAAACCTTACATGACGTGTGTAAGTTGCTTGGAGAAAATATTTGGACCGTTGGATTGCGATGATGGTGTGATCAGACCATTGGATCGCCGCAGCCCACCTTCATTGCGCCATTATAGGTGCCTATCAAGCATCTTGGATTTGAGTTTATTTTATGCACATTTTATTTATTTGAGTTTTAAGACAGTGTGCACACAATTTTTTGTGCGAATTTCTTTTTTTAAAACTTTTTTAGTAGAGGATTATTTTGGTCATTTAAAGTAATTTTGAATTTATAAGGGTGTTTTTCCTTAAACCTCAAATGTAATACTATGTTATGTTTATGAAAAATAGAGCTTTTGCTTCTTTAAGGTCGGATAATTCCGTCTTCGACTTCCAGTGAACGGAAGAGGGCATGAAGCCCAAGGAAGTGATTTCCCATCTTTCATTCTTTTTCCTTCTTTCTTTTCTCAAGGTATTCTCTTCTTTAAACATCTTTTCTTCATTTTCTTCTAAATTCCCTAGATCTAGAAGTCAATCCCTTTTCTTTTCAATCCGAATTATTAGATCTTAGAAGATCTTGATCCACACATACATATTTTGATCCACGCATACATATTTTGATCTTCTTCAAATCCCATCACCCAAGGCCCTAGATTTGAACTATAATGAAAGAACCATCTATTTTTCTAAATTTTCCATATTTCCCAATCCAGAAAATTCATATTTCTTGGATTAGAAAATTCACTTAGATCATCAGACGGACCCGTTGCAAGAAAAAAGTCTTACCTTTCAATGAATCCGACTAAATTCAAATTTTAAAGTTTAATACAACGTGTTTGCGATGGATGGCTATGATCATTACTGAATTTTCCTTAGTTCCATCTTGTTTTATGATGTATAATGCTGAATTTTTATTTTTAATGCTTGTATAAATCTGCCCCTTTTAAATTTCGCATTCATTTAGGGTTGGATTAAACCGTCTTACACCAACCATGGTTCTAAATATTAGTGTCAGCAGGCGTATTAGCCCAGGCCAAAATGAAATTATGCAAGCATTGTGTATTAATATCAGTGTGTACTAGCCTTTTTTTAAGCCAGAGAATTGAGGAAAATATCACAAAAAAAAAAAAAAAAAAAAAAAAAAAAAAAAAGGGAAAGATAAGATATTGAAGAATCCGTCTTTTTTTTTTTTTGTATTTTGGAATAAGTATATAATGGTGTATTAGACCATTCTTTGATAAGAATGCTATTTGTCGGTTTGACCCACTGAAAGTCAACCAAATGGGCCCTAATTTAACACAAATCAAGCACACGTTGGTGAATGATGGCCCATTACATTGAAATTTAACAAGAAGAAGATGAAAACATGAAAATAAAAGTGGACGTTTACCCTTTATTCCAAGTTTTCCTATAATAGTCCATTTTTCTTTGAACCACCAAATCCCATTCAAATCTTTTGTTTTAATCCCTAAGATAGGTCTAGATCTAGTCTAAATGATTTCTAAGCTTCCTCCCTCTGTAGTTTAAATGAAAAAAAAAAAAAAAAAAAAGAGGGAAAATGATTGAAATTTTGAAATAATAATAATAAATTAAAAAACAGACCTTTATATCGGCCGTATCATACCCCATATTGGTGCTGATACAGCCCTTTTCTTAAGGAAGGCTAATTCGGCCATGTATCGCGTTTCATAACAGGCCAATATGGATACAATACAGCCATATCTACCGATACATATACAATATTCAAGACTATAGTTAAGACTTTTTCGGGTATCAGCATCAGCTGATACAATTATACAAATACAATATGCATGTATCATCCAATACAATAAACATATTTGAAACCATAAACATATTCGAAACCATGTAGGTTAGCCAAATTGATTAAATTTGGAATAGACAAAAATAAAAAATAAAAAAAACACATTTCATTTTGCATGAACTTACCTGGTTTGTGAGCGTTGAGGGTGATTCTAGAGCTCTTCCATCAAACCTTCTGTTTGTAACAGTGAGCTTGCTTAGCTTGGCTATATTCTTCTCCCTTTGTGTTGAATAAGAATGGGATAAACCACTGCTCAAAATACAAACAAGTTCTAAAGTTACAACAATGGTTTTTCCTTAAAAAAAAGGAAACGTGATGCAACATCTTACTTCTAACTTCTAAGTTGAACTAATGATGCGAAGACCTTTTCATTGGAAATGCAACTAAATTCATTGATGGAAGGAAAAAAAAAAAAGGAAACTATCCATCAAGGTAATGGCCAGTCAAAAGTATAGGTAGCCTCAACTAAGGAGTCCAGTAGGACATTGGCTCCCATAAACATGCCTTCAGGAAACCTGTAAGGTTGGCCCTAATTTAGTTCAACGAATAAGAATTAATAAGAATTACTGAGGATTAGAACACTTCTCCGCACCTCAATCTGTAGTGCAACTAGAGTTGCATCCAAAGATTAGATAGCCCTCAAAAGACTCTTTAAAATGGCTTACATCTATTTTTCACCACACTATGATTTCTTGTAAATTAGAGTCACCAATGTTGGTGGGCCCGGATAAAACCAATTTAATCAACCCTTTGTTATACACATTACCATGCCACCAATCCTGGAGTTCCACAGGCTAAACGCAAAACTAGCATGAATAATAGGTAAATCTGGCTGGCTAAGGTTGATGAGAGCATCAATTTTTAGAAAATTTGAATATCTACACCAAATGGATGAAAGTATAGTTTTATTGACAGATAGAACAGCAGTCCTTGATTTATTTATTTTCTTACAATTGCAAACAGCATCAGTAAAACCCATTGGCATTTTATCTGAGTTTCAAATAGAACTTATCAAGATTGAAAGATTTCCCAGATACGACTCCGAGTACGAGTGTGTGAGTACATATAAGTTCATTTATGTAATTTTTATAATTTATAGCCATGCTTTATGGATTGGAATGTTGAGCAGTTAGGGAACAGCATGTTCTTATGATGAATGTAGCTGAAATGAGTATGTAGTGATGGATGAATGGTAAGACAAGGAAGGTTAGAATTAGAAATGAATGCATTTGAGGGAACTCAGAAGCACCAATAGGTACTAAGATGAGGGAAAGTAGACTTAGATGCCACTTGATAAACTGAAAATTAAGCTCTGAAATTAATTAAAGTGTTGAATTGTGTTTTTGAAATAAGTTTAGGGATATTTTAGTCAAAAGTGAAAAGAAATTTTAACGCACTACAACTTTCAGCATTCAGCCTACAGCATTAAGTGAAGGGAGGGGACCTGAAAAAAAAAAAGACCCATATTTTCCGTGAAAATTAATTTAAGCACTTAATGAGTTGGATTTGCCAAACAATCTAAATCCGTGAAGATCACTGAAAGTGAAGATCACTGAAAATATCAAATTTCAGTGATAAGTGCTGAAAATATCAATTTTCAGCACAAAGTGATGATGTGTATGATTTATAAGTAGTTCAAAAGGTTGAATGAAATTATGTACAAGTTCAAGATTACTAGATTAATCAAAATAATTAATAAAGCTGCCAAACATTCATTACATGGATAAGAGTACCACTTAAATCCAAACTCCAAACCATTTTCCCATTCTGCAAAAGTTGGACACTCACATGAATGAGTGAGAGGGAATGTAAAAGCATGACTTTTTTAGCCCATAAATATGCTTAACAGAAAAAGAATCCTAACGTAAGTTTTCAACATTAACATTGGCCAAAAGTAGGGTTGCATTGTTTCTTTTTTGTAGGATAAATGAGAGAAACAAACAAAGTCAATTGAAGGAGTATATGGAAAATATAGGGAAGTCAACAACAAAACTGTTACTTGTTGCCGGTTAAAAGAGACAGGACATCCGTTTTGGACTGGGTAGGTGACAACACAGTGTCCTAAGAACCATTACTGTGGTATTAAAAAACAGTTAAAGCTATGGTTGTATTAGCTATAATGTCAAGTAAATCATCACCCCCACTATGCAATACAAAGATGAATCGAGGTCTGAAACCCCCCCCCCCACAAAAAAAAAAAAAGAGTAGTATCCACGTGTTGTATAGCCTCTACACAAAGTGTGAAGCAAAGCAGCAACAAATTTGGCTGTGGGAGCAGGGAAGAATCTCTTTAAAAATGCAAACAAGTATAAATAGGTAGGCAGCAGGAGCAGGAGCAAGAGCTAGAGTCCAAAGCAGGGATTCGAAGTGGGAATAACACCCAGTTAGAAGC
Organism: Magnolia kwangsiensis; assembly: GCA_037074715.1. Taxonomy (NCBI): domain Eukaryota; kingdom Viridiplantae; phylum Streptophyta; class Magnoliopsida; order Magnoliales; family Magnoliaceae; genus Magnolia; species Magnolia kwangsiensis. The sequence continues at coordinate 85,026,796 of CM073582.1, forward strand.
ATCCTGCAACAAAGTCTAACATGTGAAATGATCCCCAATACATGCCAAACATGGCACTACATCCACAACAATTTGCTTGGCAACAGAGAGAGAGAGAGGCAATATAAATTATTAAGCTAGAGAACTTGACTAACAGTCGAAACATAAATGTAAATCCCATAACACAGCTGACTGGTCCCCAACTTGCTCAGTCAACTCTTCTATCCAACCTATGTCTGGAAATATGGAGGAAAGGGATTAGAAACAGTACCTCTTAAGATTCTTATTTCGTAAGGCAATCATGCCTGCAGAGGCCCGGGAAAGTGCTTCTTTGGGACTCGATGCTATATCATCATCAATGCTGAGCTTTGTCTTCAAATCATCTGGTAGTGCCTGTGCAGAGATTTTATTGTATCAAGATCAATTTACGATAGTAAATTGAAGCAGGAAACTAAATATTTAGCTTAAGATGCTTTCAAAAGACAACCTACCATAACATCATTTACAAGCTTCTCAAGCTGAATCTGTTCAATATAAGTACGGGGAACATAAGAGCCCTCCAGACCCAATTCCTCTGCAATGAATTTTACAACTAGACGGTCTCTTCCTTGCACCTTTCACCAAATCAGCAAATTTTAAGTTATAGAACTTTGTAACGACGATCTGTACAAAAGATTTATTTTCATGAAAAAGATGCTCCTTTGACTAAGTGATGAGCATCGTTAGAATTGTCAGTCTAAAAATTTCCATTGTTTAAACGGATCAACAAAAAGAAAAAGAAAATATTTTTTTTGGAATGTAAAAACAACAAAAAAAATGGAATGAATAAAAACTGTTTTCGTAGGTAACAATTTTCTCAAGGTATAAATAGTTTTAGAAGGTAAGGAAAAGAATTCCGATTGTCTATATCCCTCGTGTCATTGTTTTGATGCATAAATAGTGATTAACAGGAAAATTCTTTTCTAGAGGGAAGAAAATTCTAGACGGCAGGCCGCAACAATAGTTCATTCAGAAGATGCTTTTAGGGCCCATTTGGGTGCAATTGGGTAAAAGGAGGTTTCTGGAGAAGGGGGTTTCAAGCCTGCTTTTTTGGTCGACTTGATGAAAACCAGTCGGCATTTTAGCACATATTTTCATAGTTGGCATTTTAATGTCTATTTTGTCGAGTGGGATGGTGAAACGGGGTTTGCAAAGTGCATCCAATGCACAGCAAAAACCCCAGTTCTGTTCATAAGAGAGTTTACGCCTCAAACGCCTCTTTGAAGGTGGGTCCAAACGGGCCCTTAGTACAGATTCACAAATTCATTGTAGCTTATGTGTCCACTAAAAGGTAGGATTAACCTTGGCACTGTTCTGCAAAGGTAGGTTCCAGGAACTTTTGACATGTTTATCAAGGAGCTTATGTTTCTCGAACCATAAATGTGGGTTACATGTATTTAGTGGTGGACTATTGTAAGTCCACTTCACTACCGTTTAGTTAATGGAATCAACCCTTTAATTGACACAATCTATGAAGCCACCTCTCAATCTGCATGACCAACTGATACGCCCTCACAATGGGACAGTGTAAAACATGGTAGTGATCAGATTATAACCATTTGATCTATAAACACTTTTCCTGAACTGTTGATCTAAATGTAAGAGAGGAATTTCGTGTGCATGACAATAACAATATATATGGATATATAAGTGGTATATGCAGATGGCATACCTGAACATAATGGCGATTCAGCTGTTCTAACCAATCAATCTTCACGCACACACGATCATCAGAAAAAACATGGCTGCTTCTTTTCAAAATGGATGCAATTGTATATCCCAATGCCATCAGCCCACCAAGAAGCCGCACACTGACTTCGAATGTGATTCTTGGAGATATAATGAAGGGACTGTCCGTAACCCATTCCTGAAATCAACAAAGAAAGTAATTGTATATTAGACGATGGAGTGCACGTGAGAAATGCTTGATGATTATTGAAAATAGAAACAATGATCACATAAACTACATAGAGGCACCAAGAAGAAATTTTTATAGATGATAATTGACAAGTTATACCTTAGCCACAGATTTAAGAAAGTGAGCTTTTTCTAATCCACACACGTGTACAATAAAGCTCATGTGCGCACCACACATGCCAGCATGGTACAATAACTCAAAGATCCAATTCCAATCCAATGTTTTTCATATCATTATCGCGTAATGTATCGCACCCAGTGTTCAAAATATCGGTATCACGTTACGTATCACACCCTTGGGATATGGATACGTATCGATTATCGCATGAGATATATCGGTTGTATCACGTAATGTGTTGTTGGAAACTTGGGGAAACATTGGGAAATTGGTCGAATTTTTCAATGAAACTTTAGTAATCGTTAAAAAAGACATCAATATACACTTATAAATCAAAACATTACAAAAAACAAGTGCACATAATAGGCTTTCTTTGTATGGGGTCCTAATCTATGCACTGTCTAACTGAATTGATGCAAGTATATTCAATGTCTATTCATATAATTTATTAATGAAAGAAGACGTGTGGAAACACAAGCAATACATTCAAAAGCAAAAGAAAAATCACTAGATCAGGTTACATAAATGTTTGATTTTATGTTTGGACACAAAGTATGCAATTGATTTGCGAGAAATTGGAAAAAAAATTATTTCTTTTCAATTTTCCGCAACTCAGCCCACCTCCTCCAAATCTCAAAAACGAAGCTTCCAATCCATGATTTTTACAATTTGACACTAATTTAACATGATTTACAGGAAGAAAAAAGAAGGATCAAAAATCAAAAATCCTCACCGGATCGAACATGTGGGTTATATCCCACTACTTGTGGGTTTCGTATCGTACAGGTGGGATACAAGAAATATCGTAGGATATATCGGCCAATATCGTCGAAAATTAAAACACTGATCGCACGCTTGGGATACAAATACATATCCACTATCACATGGGATATATCAGTTGAATCGTGTAATGTATTATTGTTGTTGGGAAACATGGAGAAATATTGGGAAATCGGTCAAATTTTTCAATGAAATTTCAAGGATTGTTAAAAAAAAAGGCATCAATACACACTTAGATATCAAAATATCACAAAAACCAAGTTCACATTATAGGTTTCCTTTGTATGGGGTTTTAAAGTATATTTAAAGTCTATTCATTTAATTTATAAATGTAAGAAGACATATTGAAACAAAAGCAATACATTCAAAAGCAAAAGAAGTAGAAAACTAGAAATATACTTGTGAATAAAGTGTGTGGCTGCCTCAAACCCACATAAAGCTGCGTGGTGGCTTAAAATCATCATATCTATCTCGACGAGGTTGGGCATGGTATTGTTGCTCCACAAACCAATAATATTATGCCCATGTCATAGTAGAATGATGTCAGTAAAGATACTCTCTAACCTAACATTGGTACCCATCCTCTCCGATTTGAGAAATTTTGGAAAATTTTCGAATTTTCTACAAATTAGCTCATCTTCCTCCAAATTTCAAAATTAAAGTATATGTGATAATGATTTCATCAAACACTCCTAAATACTCTCAAATGGGGGCCAATTGACCGCTGATCGAAGTGGAATTTTGAAAGAAAAAAAAAAGTAACATTTTTAATTAATTTTGAATTAAAAAATATATTTTTTCCAAAAATTCCCCAAATTACCAAGAATCGTTGGATCAGATTACATACATGTTTGATTTTGTGTCTAGACAAAAAGATTGCAACCGATTTGCACGAAATTGGGAAACTTCAATTTTTCATAACTTGGCCCAACTCCCCCAAATATCGAACTCGAAGCTCCAAATCCATGATTTTTCATGCAAAACATGAAGAATCATGGATTTGTAACCATTTGACATTAATTTAACATGATTTACAAGAAAAAATGGATCGAAAATCGGAAATGCTCACCAAATCGAACATGTGAGATATATCGACAGTACCTGTGTATTTCGTATCGGATAGGTGGGATACAAGATATATCGTGGGATATATCAACAAATATCATCGATACTGAAAACATAGATCCAATCCATCCATCAAAATGGCACCACTTTATTGATGACCTAGTCCACAAATCAGGTTGATCCACTATTCAAGTTGGCCCACAGTTTGAAAAACAAATGTATGGCTTTGAAAAACTTGGATGAAGTTTTTGTAACACCCCGGATTTTTGCCAACCTGGAGTTAGACGTCCTTAGGCAACGGGTCAACCATAACACCTTGGTAACCTCTTAGAACTCAATTCCAAAGCCAAAGGAATCATTTAGAACTCAATTCTTTAGAAATTTAACGTGAATTAGCCAGCGCTATACTAGATTTCCTGCAAAATTAGCACCAACCACTTTAAATACGATCTGTAAGACCCAAAACCTCTAGAATTGTTAACGCTACGTTACCCTGAAATCTATGATCAATCTCTAAACCCAGTTGCTCACGGGAGCATTCAGAAACTCCGTATTGGACCTGGACCGCACGTCGAAAGTCTGATAGCTGTGAACTTAGACCATTACAACCGCCTAGTTGGACTTGACTATCGTTTCGAAAATCCATCCCAACCGATGTCCTGAGACCATTTCCTTGCATCCGGAGTAAAGAGAGTGAGAAAAGGAAGATTTTTAGAAAATAAATTAGAATCTGTAACGTTTCACTTGCGCGTTATTTTTAAGCATTCTGACCGTCAGAATTCGACCAAATTTCACCTTCGGATCAGGAAAATTTTTCCTTACATGTCCAAGGACTTGTGGCCTTGATCGGAGTTCGGTAACCGTTGAATTGACACTGGTCCGCCACGGACGATATGGAAATCCGATCGGACTGAAAACCTAACTGATTAAAGATCCAATGTTAGTGAGCTTAAGTCCGACCGCATTTGATAACAGGACCTCCAGAAATGCTCCGTTGGATCGAAACAGACCCACTTTGGTTATAACTTAAGTATACCTTGGCGCCAAGTCTATTTCCGTCATTTTTGGGCTTATAAAAAGGCCTTAAGCCCTCACTCTCTTCTCCCATACGAATTTGGGGAAAACCCTAGGAGAGAGGAGAGAAAAGAGAGAAAGTGAGAGAGAGTTGGAGTTTCTCCCAGGGATTTTACCCTGCCACTCCACGTACTTCAATACCTCTACCGTATCGCTATTACGGCGTTTCTAACTCCGTTCTTGGGTAAGTGAAGCTAACCCTAACCTGTTTTGAAGCCTAGGATAGTTCCAATGATGTTCTAGCTAACCTGTTTCTTGCCATAGGTAGCGTATCCGCCGTTGACGAAGACTTATCGTCTGAATCATCTTGAATACGTCTTTTCTGGTTTAAGGTGCGGACTATATACGTTTAGGTTATGGTTTCCAAGACTTTCAATGTTAAGTAATGATTTATTCTTGCTTAGGATGTTATTTCACATGTATAAAGTGTTATCCGTTTCGTTTTTCAGTTATACGTTGATTATGTTGAATATACTGTATTCCTAGTATTTGTAGAAAATACCGTATACGTATAAAATTCGGGTTTGTGCTTAACATGATTAATTGCCGTGAATATATGCTTGTTACATGTGTGACAACTCCTTAGCGAACGGACTAGCCCTAAATCACGCCACAGCCAATATACGCTGTATATGTTAAAGTGTGTAGCCCACGTGTTTGTAAAAATGTCTAAATGAATACAGAACCCGGATTCATGCATGCTATGATTATCAAGTGATATATGGGGCAACTCCCTAGTGAAAGGATTTGGTCAAATACATGATATATCAACATACGATATGTAGTTAGTATGTGTAGCCTAAGTGTTTATGAAAATGACTGAATGACTATGGAATTTACTTTCATGCTCGCCATGACTAATTGTCATGGATATATGATTGTTGTATGAGCGATAACCCTTTGACGAAAGGATTTGCCCTAATACGTATGCTAATGGATACATAATATGTACGATGTAATGTGTAGACTAAGTGTATGTAAAAGTGTCTGAATGAGTTAGGAGTTAGTAAGATGTACCTATATGCGGGTTGAGATATGATTCTCAACTACATCAATGATGTGTATGATTCCCTTCATGAATCATGTAACTTAGGTTATCCATGCTAAATAAGTGTATGATTTCCTCCATGGCTTATGTGTTTAATTGAATCATGTTATATGTCTGTATGATTTCTTGTATGTAATGTTTACTTTTAAGTTATACTTCATGATTGTCCATATGGATGCAGAATATGAATCATATGCTAGTTATTGTATGTGTATGTGATTGGGACTGTACTACAGTCCAGGTAATCGGTAACCGTACTCCAAATGGTGGTTGAGGTTGTTCGCCACGTAGGATGAGTTTACGAATCTGAGTCGTGCTTGGAATGTTCGGCAGCGGTTAGGCCACACGAAGTGCTTATGCATTCCATGTCATTCAACTCAACGTGCGCTTGGCCTAGTTGAGCTTATCAACTAACCCGATTGACCGATGCTTGTTCACCATGTTTGGTCGCCACTGTTTGAATCTAAGGCACTAAGCTTACCAATGAAACTCCCGTTAACCATGGTACCAAGATCCCCTAAGACTCATGAGCCGGGCATGGTGGTATGGGACACCGTGGTCGTGCTGTCGGCCTATGCTGGGGCCACAAACCTCCCCGTAGTGACCAGTGAGCACCCTACTCTGAGCAGATTATGGTGGTATGGGACACTATATTCTTGTTGTCGGCCTACACTGATTGGTGACGAGCCCTCTGTAGTGACCTTGAGTTTATCCTGACACTGCATAGGGACGACGAGTCATGTTGTAGTCTTAAGGATATAAATAGGTCTGTATTGATAAGGTGATAGAAGAAAGGAGCAACGATTGTGTGCAACAGCCCTAGCAGCCCTTACAGCGACCTAGAACCATAACATCGTATGAGATTCCTAGGACTGACGACCCTAGAATGGATCAACGTTGGAAAATGATACAAGGGAGGTGTCTTAGCTTCCCAATCATGCTGTATAAAAAGGACGAATAAGAACTTGGTAAGCATACTCATATCATCACATTGCATGTGCTATCGGTGTTGGCGTAAGAGCATTGAGGAAGTGACTGACATGCGCGATAATAAGATGAAGATCGCAGAGGGAGTTTGTGGTGAGGGCATGCATCATTCTTCATACCATCCTTGCATTAACAAGAGTATTTAGGAGCTGTTTGATTATATTGCCTTATCATCACTGCTTGACTGAATTGATAACATGTTAACCTTTGCTGCATAGTTTCCACCGAGTTAGTTACTCACTCCCACGTTACGGGACGGTGTTGTACACACCAAACAGTCTCTGTTCTAGTTTCAAATGATGGCGATGCTTGCGAAGCAGAGCCGGACTTTATAATGACGAGGAGGATTCCTCCTATATGCAGGTTCTGATCGACGGGTTTACAGGATTACTGATTAGATGCCAATACACTTGGTATTTGCCTTTTATTTAAACACCCATTTATATTCTTTTCTTTCCATTTTCGGAGTATACATGTATTTAATTAACCTGGTAACATGTTCACACTCTGGAGACTTACAATCATTTATACATATTAAATGTTTATCACAGTCTTCCGCTTAAGTAATTTGACTGTCTCTGGAGTATGATATGTTGTTTTGGCTTAATCCCACTCATGTTTAATACACTAACATAGACAACATTCAATCATAAGCATTTATGTTGCATAAGTGATGTTCTGGAACTCGAGAGTAGAGTTTATGCTCGACCCCCGATTTTCGGGACATTACAGTTTTCTAACACATTCCCTTGTTTACATTATTGAGGCCCACATGCTGATTGGACCTGACTTTATTTTTGTGAAAACATGTACGAGGTTGGACCAACCAAATGGATGGACTAGATCTCGCACATAAACGCCCTGTTGATACTGTGTTGCGCGTACACAAGCTTTATTGCAAATACGGGTGTGCTCAACAAAGTTCTTGCAGATGTAATTCAATTGCTAATAAGAAGTAACATCCATTTTGGGCTAGTTGCAAGGTCAAGCATACTCGGGAGCTTTGTAGCTTTCACAAATTCAATTAAAAGAAAGGTGCATGTGACTAATTTGTGTGGCAGGCATGCACATTTGCAAAAGGGCAGGCATGACAAAATAACATGCCGGCGTCTTCCAAAGAGAGAGCAGTAAACATGGGGAGATCTTTGACAAAATATGTGCAAGAGTTGGTTTCCTTGAATAAATTTGCACCTTTTCTGGGCTATTTCCAAACCGGCCTAAGAGAGCTTGATCCTAGTTGTTTCCTCCACAAAGGAACATTTCTTCTCCTCCTTCCTTTTTTCTTTGTTTTTTTTTTAATGATCCTCCTCCTCTTTTTTGTGTACTAGAAAAAGATTTACAATTCATAGAATCTCTACACTCACAATGATAGAATGTCGCACCTTCTACATGACTCTCTAACATCACCTAAAATTTTACAGCTTGCTTGAATTCTCTCCAGCACATTTAGCAGCATGTAAAGGTCAAGGGAGTCAAACATTGTATTCAAAAAACAAAAACAAAAAAGTCCAACATTCAGAAGTGAACCTATCAAAGCCAGTGTCAATTCAGAAGGGTGTGGTACAATGTCAGTACGTGTGAATTGCAATAATAGCAAACAACCAAAGTAGAGGTCGGAACATTTTATTTTGTGATGGTGATATACCCCTAATTTCAATTCCATGCATTTCAAATTGGACTGAACGATCCAGATTGCAATATGGGGCTTTCTCCCTCATTGTGAATGGAGAGAGGCTAGCTCCAATTAGGTCATTTCCACCACATTGAATTGAATTATTGCAGCTTGATTCAGTTTAGCAACCAAACACATTCACAATTTAATGCTTGCTAATCAGACAAGCATTCAAGCTACATAAAGATTCTGCACATCTGAATACATAAAGTTGTATTGACACATAAGGGTTACACAGCAAAGTTCCCAAACAACCAACCTCAAACATAAGATTGTATTTCCCATCCCTGTTCCTCATCCTCAGATATGATTGGCAAGCTTCTGGATCTTCACCTGGTGGCAGGAGATATATATCGTAAGTCTCCTCCATAGTTTCAGTATGTTCTTGGGAAATAACAGCCTTGATTTGATCCACTGTCAGAGTCTTTCGCGACTACAATAATAGAGAGCACTCAGTGCTAGATGTGGTCAATTACAAAACCCATCACTAAAGGCACATTCAGATAATCCGTATAAACTTCAAAAAATTGGATAGGAGATTAACCTTTAAAACATATGTAGGATTCTGGAATCCAGTGAATGGGTTGAACTTGTTGATGATTTTTATATGTGCAGTTTGTAGGTCAGGCTCAATAAATGCCTTGTACATTGGGTATACCTGTGTATAACAACAGTCAAGAAGTGTTAATGACAGGAATTAGAAATTTATTGACGAGATGGATTCATTTTAGGTTTCTTTTCCATTGTTCAAGCTCCTGAAACCCAACCCCCCAAAGATGTCCACCCAAGTCGGCCAACTCGAAGACTCAGTGGAGTCTTCATAAGACCTTATTTATTAATATTTCGAGATAGAGCTTTGCTAAGCCCACATTGGTGTGCAATAAAGTTCATGTACATGCCACACATGTGCCAGCATGGCATGATGTCCGAGATCCAATCCATCCAGCAGAACAGGACCACTATATCGATGCCCTATCCCAAGAATCAGGTAGATCCACTGGTCAGGTACGCCACAGTATGCCAAACAAACATTTCGCTCTAAAAAATCTTAGCTGAAGTTTTCTAACCCATCCACTTGTTTCCAATATTGGGGCTCACATGCCGATCGGACCAGTTTTATTTTTGAGAAAACATGCACAAAGTTGGACCAACCTAATGGATGGATTAGATTTGGCATGTAGCTTTCTTGGCCATGTGTTTGCGCTTAGTAAAGCTCTTCAAAATATAGCTGTCTTTCATTCAAATATAAATGATAGTAGGACATTGAGCCAATTTTTTTCTAACATCTTAATTGGTTTTTAAAAAGGCAGTAACAAGACTCAGTTGATGGGTGGAGTCTCGGTGAGCTCAGCTGACCAAGTGCTGGCAAGTCTTAGTTAGACAAAGTTACAATGGATTGAAATCAAAATTGATGGAGTTGAGTTGATCAGCCAAGTTTCGAGTAGACTTAGTTTCAATGCTATGTTTCCCTCAGAACACAGAAGCTGTAAGTCCTAATTGAGTACCAGTGCAAGTTACATATAATTTTCTGATGGTATTTTGGAGTAGAGAGAGGAACTACAAGATTGGGCATTCAAATGGATGGGTCAGACCCATGGCCACCTTGGACTACTTCATTTTCAGACACTAATTGCTAGCATGTTAAGAATAAAATCTAATATGGGGAAAGTGAATGAACCGTTTCAGAGATTTGATGAATTATTTCTTCTGGTTCTTGACCAGCACGTTGTATGTCTCGCATGACCCTTTTCACAAGGTCGAAGTGAACGCCTCCTGTCACAGATACTCGAAGGTCTAGTAAGGGTCGTAACCTTTCACTCAAAGCATAGATGCCTTCAATGATTACAATGCGAGAACTGGGGACTTCAAGTTTCCTATAATACAAGCAAAAGTGGCAGATCAGAGTAAGAATCATGAAAATTACAATATGCAAAATATCAAATGTAGTGAGTAATGGCTGCAGAAAAGGATAATGAGCCCTAACCAGTGTTACCTGGACACTTTTGTATTTCTCAATTGCGCCTTTTTTTTAAATTATGTGAAGTTACTTTTACAAGTCAAAAATCTCTCACCCTTAGCCCTCAGGCTTGCCTCCACTCTATTGTTCTTGAAGAAACTACTGATAAGGACTCCCTCCCTCCCTTAATTGAAGGAGGTTTGCTAAGCGCACATGTGTACAAGAGCCAGTCTACACCCTGCATGTGCAATGTTGCACACGTGTGAGTTCTGAGTACTGACCTTAGGTGGGTCAGACTATGTACATGCCCTTGTCCAACCCACACCCGATCCGAAGCCAACATCTAAAGACACAAAGGATGCCCAACAGGAACCTGAACCTACTTGGATGTGAGTCTGGGACCTAAATATGGTACCCCAGACCAGTGTTTTCAGTATCTTGCAATATCACCAATATATCCCATGATTCTTGGAATATCGCCAATATATCCCATGATATATCAGTAATCCCAGTAAGGCGATACAAAACCTAGCATTAATATCCATTTTTCATTGTCTCGTGCAATATATCGCACAATATTGTGATATATCATGTATATCACAATATCATGCGATATATCCACATTCCCCCTTTATAAACTCTTTATGTATCATGTGATATATCAATACCGAGTGTGATATCAAAAGGGATAAACGGAAACTAGCGCTGTTTTGTAAAGAAAATCCTCAAAAAAATCACAAAAATCAATTTTTCTTTTTCAAAAAAAAAAAAAAAAAAAACTTTTTCCTAGTACATTGTAAAGTGACTTCGACCAATCCACTCTAGTTTGTTGCAAGAAAATCTTTGAAATTGCAATCAGAAGCTTCTTGGGCCTAGATTCTAAAAGGTGCGTATTTTTTAATTTTGATTTACTTCTTTCCGTGTGTTGTAAATAGTGTCAAACGGTAAGAAATCCATGATTCTTCACATTTTACGGGAAAAATTTTGGATTTGGAGTTTCGATTTTGATATTTGGGGAAGATGGGCCAAGTAGCAGAAACTTGGGGGAAAATCATTTTTTTTCAATTTTTTCCAAATCGGTTGCAATCTTAGTGTCCGAACACGAAATCAAACATGTATATAGCCTAATCTACACATTTTTTGAAATTTGGAGATTTTTTGGAAAAAAATAATTTATTAATTAAAAATGTTAAAAATATATTTTTTTGAAATACAAAGGTATATTTCTAGTTTTCTACTTCCTCTTTTGCTTTTGAACATAATGCTTGTATTTCCATACATCTTCTGAAATTTATAAATTTTATTAATTGGCTTTGAATATAGTTGAATCAGTTCAGTCATACAGTGCATGTATTACAATTTACAACCCTATACAAAAGGAAACCTATTGTGTACACTTATTTTTTGTGATTTTTTTTAATTATTTCTAAGTGTGTATTGGTGTCTTTTTTAACAATTCCTAAAGTTTCATTGAAAAATTCTACCAATTTCCCAATGTTTTCCCATGTTTCCCAACAACAATGATAAGTTACACGATACAACCGATGTATCCCATGCAATAACCGATATGTATCCGTATCCCAAGGGAGGACACATGTACCAAGGGTGCGATACATTACGCAACAACGACACGGAAAACATTGCCCCAAATCCAAACCCGACAGGATCAAACCCAACCCATGGACAGCCCTATTTTTCATAGATTTATTTTATTTTTAATTTTATATGTTAACTTTATCCATTTAATTAAAATATTATTTATTTATGTATAAAAGTATCCTCGTGCCAAGATTTTTGGAGTTTGTTGTGCCGGATTTAGGACACTGACACTTGGCACCGCACAACATGTCCAGGTAACACTACTCCTAACAAATTCGCACATCTACACCAATCAGTGCATTTGTCGACCACAAGTTCCAACATGGCATACACATCACGTAGGACTCACCAATTAGATCAAGTAGCCGAAGATCAAGCTGAACACGCATCAGGTGGGAGACATGAGCAAAAGAAACGGGCAGCTGCAATCCACATCCAACAAACAGGTGTAGCTACCAAATGAAACAGAAGACTGGTTGTTGGCGAGGGCATCTACCCACCCGGTGAATGGCTTGGATCTCATACACGTATCCCACATTGGCACATGTGGCACAAGTGGACTATGAAATCGACATGATTGTTAAATCAAATCTGTTAAAATACAAAACTAATCTGGTCCGATCAGGTAGCAGATATCCAACCTGTATCCTGAGCGACAACTCGACTTGAAATCATATATTGGCACCTGAGCAGGCTTTCCTTCTTTTAGATGATGTATATTTTCAAGCAAAGTGTCATAGTCTGTCAAGCGTGGGTCTGTTTCAACACTACAATCATTAGAGTGCTCTGGCTTTAATAAGTGACTCTTTCTCCAATAAAACAGCAAAACAGCCATAAACTATCAGAGTAATAGCTTAAATGAAATGCAAATATGCAATAGATGATTGAGAATAAGGGAAATATCAAGTCAGTGATATGATTGGTATACACTCGGGCTTCTTTTTACAGGGAAACCTACAACTGGTTCAAGCTACCTCCTAACTGCAATGAGTCACCAATGACTAGATAATCAAACAAAATATGGCAAAAACATAAGTTCCTTTGAAAACCCTGGATGCCCATGGATAACTACATACATGATTCGTAATCTGACAATAAAATTAGAGGTAACCTCATTCCTAATATGATTCGACCACCATATATTTGTCAATCCAGACTACCTAAATCATGGGCCCCATTGAGAATGGAGTAGAGACTTAAAATCACACCGATGGACAATCTAAACCATCTGATTCCAAATACTGAATTTTTACAACTGACCATTTTCTTTTTAACTGTTCTTGATCGGACTTAGATGGTTAGATCACCCTATAAGTGTCATTTTCAGGATATCATCCATTCAACAGTGAGGCCCACAATTTGCAAGGTATGGATTGACAAACAAAAGGTGATTGTATCACAACTATTTATGAACTGGTGGTAAAAGTAAATAGTAGTCTTAGCCCACCAAGAACATAAAATGCAGACTTTTGTTAAGCAATCATATTGCAGACATATATCAGCTGATCTTAGAGAGTTTATACATGTGCGTGTGTTATATGAGCATGTTAAGGGCAATTCACTAATTTTCTCTCAAGCAATGTTGTTGTGACCGAAAAGAAATAAACACGGTGAAAACAACTTCCGTTTTTTTCTCCAGTACCCAAGAATCAGTTTGGTTATTGCTATTTATAGAGAAAAGAACCTTAGTTATATTTGCTAAGCCACATCATGGCTGCAGTTGATGAGTCTTAATCACTCATTTTCACCACAGAAGTTTCTTCAGATAGAAATATGGCATATTTCCGACTACAAGGCAATGGAATAACTGCCAAATGACTCATTTGAAGTCAAATTGATTTCAGAAAGGGAAAAAAGATTTAACTACTAGAGAAGTGATAAACAGCAAATATCATTAACATTTCTACTAATTCAAAAAAAAAAAAAATTGTCGTCAATAGGAATCTAGAAGCTTCATAAGATACACACATAGAGGAACCCCACAATTGCAAAAGATGCATATAAAGAACTATGGGTGCTGAGAGGAGCAAGATTCTGTACATGTGGGGGCCATGGTTTGGTTATCCAGACTCCATATCGACTTTCAGTCTTATTGGCCTCACCATGGATAAGGGATGCTGAAAAGAAGAACTCCAAGATTGGAGCCACAATCTTTCCCTTCGATTTAGAGGGTCAAGAAGAAAATAGCAACAGCCCACCTTCAGCAGAAAATAGTCCAAAGATCGAGTTGAATCTTCTTCCGACCTCAAAGATTTTTGGTGCATCCCTTTGTAAGGTTGAGTCCATCAGGTCAATTGTCTGGATCTCCTACACATGGGCCCCACATTTTTTGGAATCATGTGCCGCTTGTAACCCTATAATCCCTCGCCTGTGAAAACCCCACGATCAATGACTCTGGTATTGCTCAAGATAAACTCCTTGTCAAAAGCAGAAATTACCATCAAAGTTGCCATCGATGATACGACTAGAATCGTTGTAGTTGTCCATTGATATAACAGCAATGCTGGGCATAAAATTCAGCACTTTCTCAGTAAATGCAGTCTTCCCAGCACCAGACGGGCCCGCAACCCCTACCAGTACTATACCATCATTCTTCTGGGACAACAGCTGGCATGTACGGATCACTATAAAGAATCCTTTCTCAAATGACAGTGACTCTTGGATCGGAACGATTTCATACCGATCAGAGTCCTTTCTTTTTACCAATTGGACCTGATCTCTTAAGAGACCCGGCCTTCGTCGGGGTGACTCCAACGCGGAATTATCTTGGGCCATTGAAAAGATGTTATATATTCAGTCTGTCATGAGGTGAACAGCAAGAAATAGGTGAGCATCTGAAGAGATATAAATCTAACTAAATAAAAATCAAGTACAACTGCAGGAAGAACATTTCAGGCACTAAAACCTCAGATAAACCTCAGAGATAATAGGGTTTATATGATCCTTGACTTGCTGATATGCACAAGTGAGGCCTATGGTTCAGCAACTTGGATCTCCCAGATTGGAAGATCCCATACATCCATTTTTTTCCTCTTTCAGCCGAATGTAGACAGTTGCTGGATTTATTTTCCTGCCTGTCTATTTGCAGGCCACCAGTCAATGGGTTAAGTTGTTCCATTCCATCAACAAGCTCTTGGAACATGGTCCATCCAATGAGAACCATCAGATCAATGATCTGGATCACTGAACAAAGTTACTATAGCATCCCAAGGTCTGGGATCATATAATTACTCCTAGATGAATGCATGATCCGTCAATGAATGATTGATATGTGCTTATAAGAAGTCATACTGGGTCCTAACTCCTAACCATATTTGTGGGTTAGAATGATGACCTTTGCCACACATCCCCCAGAAGCAATTCCTAATTAAGATATCATAGCTCCCTTAGAGAAATGCCTTTGATACTAATAAACTGTTGTTATGTATTGTTTGTGGACCAAACCGATGAATAGATTTAGGTGTTTTTGATCTCTCCTGTTGATGCTCCAGTTGTAACCCTCTTCCCCAATTCTACCCAGTTCTTGATGCAACTTCTGATTATGTTTTCAACCTCTCCTCTTTCATTGCTTTCCTTTTCCAATTTCCTTTCATTCTTAAAAGCCACAAAACCATTTTCACGTAAATAATAGATAAATGCATATGAGAGTTCAATCCATATGTAGATCAATATTTTTTTTGAAAGATGAATATTATTACGGCCAGCAGCCAAAAAAAAAAAAGAAACAAGGACAACAAACCAAAAGGAAAGGAAAGGGAAAAGAAAAATATAAACCCCACCCCAAGACCCAACTCAATACAAAGTAAGGCAACCACTCAGAAAGGAGCAAAACCACCCTGTTATGAACAACCGTCATTGCACTCTGGATATCCCTAAAGGCCAGATTATTTCTTTCAAACTAAATAGACCACAACAGTGCAAGCAGCACAAGCTTCCATTTCTGGGAGCTAAAAGCTCCACCATCAGCTCCTTGCCAGGCCCTAAACAGCCTGTCAATAGACCCTGCCATTACCCATGAGATGTAGATCAATATTGGACGATTCCATCCTGATTTTACCCGTGGCTTTGGTCTCTCCTCCCAGTGCCACCCTGCAGTTTGTTATTGTTAGAGTATAGAATATGTTCAACATTTGTATATGTAGAGCTGTATGTACTATTGATTGGTATATGGGTGGATATGGATGAGTACACGTGTATCTGTCAAGATTTTCCACCTCTTGTAAATATTCTTGTCATTTTCAGTGGGTAACATACACAACACAGTTTCCACAATCTAGACCCTAATTTAACACGGTATCAGAGAGGATCATCGGTCTGTTTCTGATTTTAGCCATAGATCACCTGTTGCCATCCCAACCATGTCCAAACTCATTCTTGGATTTGGATTGTACTGCCCAGACCCATCCAAAACCCACTAATCTGCTCTTTTTGATTTGGCTTGAGGATGAACACTATCAATATAAAGAATGCAGAACCTGAATCATATGCCCCAAGATACAGGAGATAAGAGTTGCAAAGAATGTCCAAGAGTAAGAAGTCGAAGGGATTTATCTGAAATGGTCTATATGGATGGATGTATGGTCAGTTGGTCACATGGAATGCATATCTTGTTTGATGAGCCTATACATCAGCTACAGAAATCAAGGGGTCTGCTAACCCAGAAGGAAGCATTTGTTTCTTCCAAAATACTATCTGCGCACTCAAACCATCATCTCACCTGCACAAGATTTGCATAAAACATTGCCATCGCGTGCTCAAGATGATGAATTTGATGCACGCCCAAGACCCGACATGTGCTGCTAGTTTTGGTGGCTAAATTTCAGATACTAATTTTACTATTTCTGGAAGACTGCAGTTCCTAATTTTAATGGTTATGGTAGCTGATTTTGAATATTATCTGAAGATAGGGGATGATTTGATGGATTTACTTTATTGTGTTTAGGCCATTATGACATGGCCAAAACTTTGCAAATAGAGTTGTTAATATTTAGTATCTTATTAGATTGATTTGTATTCAATCTAAAAGTGCAAAAATTCCCGATTAAAGATTCATAAGGATTCTGGGGTGTGACTTTTAAGGCTGATAAAAGGGATGTTCTACGAGGCAGAAGTAATGCAGGGGCATTTTCCCACAGGGCTCGAGTGGGGTAGCCTGTGGGATGTGGGGACACACTCAGGGTGGGTGGCCCGTGTAAGGCGGGTGACTCGTGTGAGGCAGGTAGCTCGTGTGAGGCAGTACTCATGTAATGTGTGGCCCATGAGGGGGGTTCAACCAAGGTCCTAACCCATGAGATGTGGGGCCTGGGCTATGAGATAAAGGGATTAATTCGCCATGCTTTATTAGTTCGAGCTTTTAGAGCAAGTAGTTAATTGTCCTGCATCAAATTGGTATCAAAGTGGGAGGACTCGTGTTCGATACTCCTCATCGGAGGTGATTAATGCAGGAGCATTTTCACACCAGGGTCGAATGGGGTAGCCTACGGGATGTGGGGACACACCCGGGGCGGGCGACCCGTGTGAGGCGAGCCCCACCCGTGTGGGGCGGGTGGCTCATGTGAGGTGGTACGCATGCGATGTGGGGCCCACAAGGAAGGTTCATCCGAGATCCTAACCCATGAGATGTGGGACCTGGGTTGTGAGATAAAGGGATTAATTCACCATGCTCTATTAGTTCGAGCTTTTAGAGCAAGTGGTTAATTGTCCTGCATCAAGAAGGCATTACACTTTTCTTTGGAGTTTTTATTCAAGTTGTATCTAGTGCAAGAATTCGATTCTTTTTTTCTTTTTCTTTTTCTTTTTTTTTTTCCCTTTTTTTGGATGGACTGCAAGACTTTGATATTGATTAGCTGTTTAAGGCTTTATATTGAAGCACTCCCACATGGTGTGTCTTAGTCCATCCTATCAATTTAGGTTTCAAAATCCCATTGGTTGGATAACCTGATTGCATCACAATCACCCTTTCCACTGTAGGCACATTGAGCTATTGAGGCCATTCAAACCCCTAAAAGTGCATTCGCATTCTTTGTAAATTTTGTTTGTGAGAGCTTAGGTTTACTTAACGCCACGGAGCCCACCACGAACTGCAAGGCATTGACACTGTGATGCATGGAAGGGCAACAACCAATTTAGGCAGGGATTCCAATCAAGGTCCTCACTCCCAACATCAAAAGCTTGAGTGATGTGCCCCTTACGGAATCAATAAAAAATTAATGATTATCAACTCTCATATCTTTGAAATTCCTAGAAAGTACCGAAGACTTCTTTTAATCAATACTCCATAATGAAACAATGATTGAGTCATGATTCGGGCTGGAAAGGGGATTGATTTGGGAGGAGCATAACTGTAGGACTTTTTGCAGCCTGTCAGAATCATGTTTTGTGACCTTCCGTAAGGCCAAAGCAAGAGTGGTTAATTGGGCAGCAGGTTCAAAAGCCTTTGTGGCCTATAGCCAATATCAAATAGAAGGATTTGGGGGAGAGGTACTCTCGTTGCAATGGACTTGTTGATCATTGCCATCTTGTCCCCTAGTTCACTTTCGTGAGCATCTTTTGTTGTGTTTCTTGCTTTCAAATAAAAAGAAACATGCACCCATGACTAGTTAGAAGCATTGCCAACAAGTAGCCGTTGCCTTAAACCTACAAAAGCTGGAACTTCTTAAAGCATCATTGGATAAGGAAATCTATCAAATAGTTAGAGTGCACTAGAGACCTCAGGATCATTACAAGAATGCAGGCTGCCCATGCCTGGAAGACATGCCTGTGAATTTATAAAATTGTTGTGAGAAAGCTAATTTGGAAGCATTTAAAAAACCATGCATCTGCACATATACATTGCAATTGGATGCACTACCCAATTGAAATGCCCCTATTAGTCTAACGACATGGAAAAGACCAGATTGTGATTTCCATAGTGCTCACATCTAGAGTCTCAGCTACAAATTGCAGTAACATTGCTTTTTGTTGTGAAGAGAGAAGAGTTTAAGAAATTTGTGTGTCAGGGATCTAATGACCTCCCTAACCTAATTTATTAGTTAGAGAAGAATAACACAAGGTATGGTGTCCCAAGGGAGCAACGAACCAAACAAGTAACATAACATTGAAATACTCCTCTCCCTGACACTTTTCAAGTTGCACTTGAAAGGAATTTAACCATAATTTGATGCCCACTTCATCATTATGAATAGTACGAAACATCAGTGACTTTTCGTCATTCACTCATTTCCTCTTGATTAAATTAATGTTCGCTACCCAGTTCACATGTGCATACAGACAGCTATACACAAATAAGTAATGTAGGATGGATCATGGATGACTAAATGGAGTGCCACAATCGCACAAATTCGGGCATGAATGGCCATGATCTGGAAAAAAGGGCCTAAACACACTTCAGCTTCCAACGCCCATAAATTCATGACCGGTTATTGGATTCACGTGTATAATATGTCGTTGGAAGGCTATTGACAAACCATACGACGTGGAAACTGGTGGAATCAGTTGGCCCGAAGGGAGAGAGAAAAAAAGGCCATTTGTTGGGTCAAAATCATGTTTTAGTTCAAAGCTTAGTATTTTTAGTAAATACCTTTTTTGTTATTTTTAGTGTTTTAAGAATATGTTTCTAGTCCAAAGCCTTTGTTTTGGTCATCTAAGAGTTTTTTACGAGTTTGGGTAGGATTAGACATCTTTTACCATTTTTAGTAAGTTCACTATTTTGGAACCTTTACTGTTTCAGGAAAGTTGCCTAGGTTGACTGAGATTAGAATTTAGGGCCTCTTTATTATATAAGCACATCAGAATTCAGATAGGTTGTAAGACACACTTCATTCAATAATGGTATTTGTAATCTCATTTTAGAGATTTCTCTCCTTATGGAGTCAAATATTATTGTAGGGAAGAAGACAGTGATCTCTAGCATGCATGTAATGCCCAAGAATGTATAGATGTGTGCATAAATTTTCAGTTTACTCGCATGAGCATGAGGAAAGCAAGAGTTGATTCGGGTGTGGAGAAAAAGCATTTTAAATGACTAGGAAAGAGCAAAAGCAATACCAAGGATAGTAGGTTCTTACAGTTACAACTCACTTTCCAAGTTACAACAAAATGGGAATCGTTTTCCAAGTCTTCCTTTTTTTGGATAATTATTTCCGAAAGTCACAACAATATGGGAGTCAATTTCCAAGGGTCTGCTGGTGATTAGATTCATGAAAAGGGATATGCTGAAAATCTCAACATTGTCTTGTAAATAACCGCCAGTCACAGGTGACCTGTGTAAGGACTTGAATGGCTGAATGGAAATAGAGAAGAACAAAAATTACGAATACCAAAAGAGAACTGAAGAAAAAATGATGTTTTATATGGGACAAGAAAAGAGATAGAAATGATGGGTTGGAAGAAGAGATCAAAGAAATCTAGGGTTTGGAAGAGGAAAAGAGAGAAAGAGGTATTGAGGATGAACAAATAGAGGTGAAATGAGATGAGTTGTTTAAGAAGCGAAGATTGCCAAAAAGAGATCTCTAATGGAAAAAAAAAAATTGGGAAAACGTGTTCTCAAATATTCCAGAGTGAAGAAAAACTGCTGTCATTTGCACAGGTAAAAGAGTTTCAAACTAGCAAATCCATTCCCTCAACCTAAATAAATTTTCAAAAAGCTAAAATAAGGGCTTTAAAAATATAAATCATGTCTTCATCAGTTTCCACAGACCAATAAACTCACAGAGTTTGTTATAACATAACACATCAAAGATCAACCAAATTGAGTGGATAAAAGATTGGCTAAATAGATCATCAAACAGCTAATTATTTCAAAACAAAAAAAAAAAAAAAAAAAACAAAGAGTCCAAAAGTTTTGTACTTGGAATGAGATATTTAGGCCTGTTTGGATACCACCAAATAAGTTACTTTTTCTACTTACGACAGTAGGTAACTAATTTTTTGAGATAAGCATGTTTGGTTTATGATCAATTATAAGTAACTTTTTTACTTAAATTTACTTAATCACTTCAGCTTAATAAATAGAAACCAAGATAAGTTACTTGAGGCATAAGTAGCTTATCTTAAGTAACTTAGATACCTCGTTTCAACACTGAGGTCTTGGTATCGATCCCTAGTGGAGGTGGCTAGTGTTGAGGGTCAAATATTGCATATTGGACCCCATTTATCACTTGGTTTTATGCACATGATAATGCTTAATGTTTTATTCTAATCATGTTTGTGTTGCAAGGTGAATTCAAGAGCTTGGATTGAAAAGGATGTTAAAAGCATAGATTTAACGCTCAAGAATCATCAAAGCCAATGGACAGATCAATCATTGATAGTTTGGGGCCACCTGATCTCTGGATATGCCTCAATTTTGGACTCAACTCCTTAAATTAGGTGGAGAAACGAATGGGCGGTGTAGATTCTCCAAGAAACACCAAAAGTGGGGCCCACTTACAGGAGCGTGTGCACAATACACATGCACTTGCGACGCACCAAATTTGAAGTCAGGTCAAACACAGTTTGACCCGATGATTTTCGCAGAAAAAAAAAAGAAGATTTTCAAAATCCTTCATCCACCAGCACCGGACGAACGACCGCTGAGATGGCCTCTAGCCAACCATCACCATCAGATTCGATGATCCAAGCCATTCATTGAAACCAGGTGGTCAAACCGACCGTACCCTGATCTGCTGCTCGATTTCCTCAGATATTACATGTACATGGAGAATTAAACGCAAGATGGATGGCGCCAAGAAGAATTCCGTGGGCCACACCGAATCCGAACTTGTACCACGTCATCCTAGCCGAGAATGACAAGAGGAATCCAATGAACGAAGTGGATTTCCCCGCCTGCATCGATCATGGGCCCACCAACCATCACAGAGCCAAGAAATTTCGCAGAGCATGCGAACAGAAATTGCGGAAGAAGCCCAGAAAACCGCAGGCCGTTGGATGATCAAGGTCCGGATCGTGGCCATGATCCGGACCATCGAGATGCTAGGAACGTGAGGTTCGACATGATGGCAGAAGTGATCAGAAGGAAAAAAATGGGTTGCACGCGGTCTCCAATCAACCATGTGCAAAAACAGGACGCGCAAAATGTCCATCCGAATCTCTGTTGTGTGCATAAACCCCTTGCGCAGGACATATCTAGAAAGCCCTCTCTACTACTATAAAAGAGAGTCATCTAAGGTGAGCAAGGGGGAGAGAGAGAGAGAGAGAGAGAGAGAGAGAGAGAGCCAGCCATTCTTAGCCGGACGCACCAGGAAGGAGTAGAAGCGTGGAGAGGCCATCATCAGGAGTTTTTCTCCCCTTTTCTTAGTTATTTTTATTCTTAAGAGATTCTAGTTCAATCATGTTTATGATTGGCTAAACCTCTTAGCTAGGGCTAAGGGGTGAAGCTTGTAGCGTGATGGGTTATTTTCTATTGGTTTGATTCTTGTTATTGAACTCTCTTTGATTTTAGTTTGATTATAAGAAATACATTTAGTTTCTAATGATTTGTTGTGACTTAAATTATAATGGATTTGCGATAGCTTTGAGTATGTTCTTTTTATTGAGATTATGATTTTAAAAAATCTTGTTATTCACCATCGTCCCCTGGGCATGTTTAGATGATGGAATCCTCCCTAGCTCTCACAATTCTCTCAGATTGGTTGTGGATTGGTAAATTCTGTTCTTTGTTTTGTCTCATGGGCATGGTTTTGTGATGGAATCACTTCTGGTTCTCATACCTCTCATCCTCTGAGAACTAGATCAAAAGAAGTTCATATTTGATTTTTAATGAGATATCTTCCAATTTGATGAAGATGGGACTCTGATTCCAGTTGCGTTCGTGAATCAAGCATAGATCTTCCTGATCTCTACAAGTGGATCCTTGGAAACCCTAGTTTTCCATTTTTGAATTTTTCATCAAGTTGTTCACAAGTCTCTCACATATTCCAGATTTAGGTTTTCATCTTCTTCTGGTTCTAGTTCTAGTCGCTTTCAGAAAACACACGAGATTAGTCCCTGTGGATTCGACCTCGGTCTCACCGAAATTATGACTACATCGCAGCCCTGCACTTGGGGTTGTGAACAGCTAACAGTGAAGTGTGAATTGACAGTGGGGTGTACTAACAAGCTAATGAAAAAAAAAAAAAAGTAACTTAAAATCCAAACACCCCTTAAGTTACTTTTTACACTAAAGTTAGTTTGATAAGCATCATCATAGAAGTAACTTAATGCTAAAAGCTACTTATTTCAATAAGTTTTTTTTTTAGCTTCTTGACTTGTTACTTTTCTATTTCTCCCTCAATCATGGTCCATGTCAAAGGAGACTCTCTCTCGTAGTCCTTATCAAAAGAGGCCCCACGTGATGGATTATCCCTATCAAAGGTGGGGCCCACACGATGAACAGACCACATCAAAGGTGGGCCCCACACAATGGGTGACCCCATATTAATGTGGACCCACATAATGGATGGGGACCATTAAAGGTCGGCCCCTAATGATAAATAGCGCACATCCAAAGCGAACTACTATAGTGGACAACCCACTTCAAAGGTGGGGCCTACATGATGGACAGCCCATTTCAAAGGTGGGGCCTACATGATGGACAGCCCATTTCAAAGGTGGGGCCTACATGATGGACAGGTGGGCTCCGCATGATGGGTAGTGGTCATTGAAGTTGGGACCCGCATGATGGACGGCCTACGTCAAAGGTGGGGCCCACATGATTGATGGTCCACATCAAAGGGGGGCTCCACATGATGGGCAGTTGATGTTGAAGGTGGGCCCCACATGATGGATAATAACATTGATGGTGAACCCCACATGATGGATGACCAATATTAAAGTTGGGCCCTACATAATGGGTGGTGCACATTAAAGGTTAGCCCTTTATGATGAATGGCTCCAATCCAAGGTGGGCCCTACATGATGGACAGTCCGCATCAAAGGTGAGGCCCACACAATGAACAATTCACATCAAAGGTTGGCCCCACATGATGGACAATGAATAGGAGGGTGGACCAAACAAACCCGAGGGATAAACACTTATGTGATGTTGGAAACAAAACAAATTTTTCTACTTTTTAGCTCCCGAGTATGATGTTTATCGAACAACCTTATTTACTAAATAAGTATAACCCAAAATAAGCTACTTAAGGCATAAATAGCTTATCTAAAGTAACTTACAATACAAACACCCCCTTAAATACTGGGAAGAACTTTACAAATGAAAAACTGCACAACTAAATAGACCCCATATAGCTCAGCCAAAGTAGACTCGACAAGTAGTCAACAAGTAGATCATATTATATTTTTCTCACATCAAAATGAGTAACACCGTATATGGTTAGTGCCCAGACTTCTATATATGGAAACAAGAGATCTTCTAGCTAAGCAATGAACCAAGTGATCCTCAAGATTATTGAATAATCAAAGCCCTCCCAAAATCAAGCTACCTACAAAAACAAATCTTGCAATGGCATTTCTTGATGCTAATGCAAACCCACTAATATAAACTCACCAACTAATATTTGCAGCTTGAACATCCAAATTACAAGTTTAAATCATAAAAAATAAAAAATAAAATTCCCCAATGTGTTAAGGTTTAATTTGTTTGGTTCCCAACAACCAAGGCATTCAATAACAGTAATGGTGGTTATAACAGCCACCGCCATCACCACTACAATACATGCCGTAATGGTCATTGCGACCGCTTTTTTTTTTTTAACAATTTATGACCATTATGGGGCTGTTATGGGCCATTTTCTGTTACGGCCCCTTAACGCGTAATGGTTCCCACCATTACCATTACGTAACAGCCATTAGAGCTGTTGCATAACCATTTTTTAATAAGTGCGGTGAAAGCAAAAAACAAAAATCACAAACACTAAAAAAAATTCACACCCATAAATTAGCAATAATGAAAAGATTCAACAGAATTCATATGTAAAGAAGCAGAACCTGATCAAAAGTAATAGAGAAAGAGATGAATTATGCCAAGAGTTCAGTGGATCATGCTTTCACGCACATCGACCATGTATGTAACACATAATAGGCATTGCTGGAAAAAGAATGATCAGATGATCCTAGCCACCCAACTAGTGCACCCCAAATCAACAGTTGATAAGAAACAATTGTTGGTCCAAATCCAACAAGCAAAATTGAATACTTAGGATCATCAGATCATGTGCCACATTACAGACTGGGCACGGCCTGAAAATAACATGGACGGCACGATCCTATCCATTGGATCATGGATCAGCAAATGCACCATTGAAAGGCAAGATGATCCAAGGCCTAAATGGGGTCGTCGAGTCATCTTCTTACTCTTTAATGGCCCAACCATTTAGATGGTCTGGAGTAATATACCTAACAGCCATGTACAGAGTAGATGTGTGAGTGAGTACAGTCCACTATACTATGCCAGACTACCATATATAAGGGGCACAAAAACACCCCAGAAAAAAAAAAAAAAACATGTAGAGTAGAGAATTAAAATTTAAAAAAAAAAAAAAAATGCAAAGATGCATTTTTCATGAATATTAGAAAAGGAAAGGGGAGAGAAGGCAAAATGTATGTAAGAAATAAAGAAGAAAAACTCAATTGGGTTTTGTAGGATTTCTTACAGCAAGGAAATACAGAAATAAATAAGAAAAATTCAGTTGGGTTTTGCAGATTTTCTTACAGCAGAGAGAGAGAGTAGAGGAGAGGAAGATTCTAGTGTTTTGATTTTTGGTCTTTTCTTCTGTATTGGATCATGATCTTTTGTGGGATTCTGTGGCTTTTATTTCTGAGAGAGGCTTTTATTTCTGAGAGAGAGCTTCCCTCCCGGACACGGATTGCGTCCTACCCCCGCCAGTCTCCAGCTGGGAATGGGCAGGAGCTTTGAGTGGCCACAGTGATGTATGGGTCTTATCCACACCGTTCATCCATTTTTTCGTATGATTTTATCCTATAATCCAAAAAACTAGGCAGAAAAAATTCTCAAGATGACCACACCACACGAAGTACAGTGATAATGATTCTTACCGTTGAAAATTTTCTAGGGCCCACCGCGATGTTTATTTTCCATCCAACCTATTAATAAAGTTTCATAAAGTTACATAGACCCAGATGAAGTGAAAACTCAAATATCAGCTGCATCAAAAACTTCTTTGGCCCCAAGAATTTTTCAACGGTAAGAGTTTAATCCCCATTTTTGTAGTCCATTTGAGCATTAGATCTGCCTCATTTTTGGCATTAGCCACTAAAATGATACGAAAAAATATATGGACGGTGTGGATAAGACACATACATCACGTTGGCCACTCAAAGCACCTGCCCGTTCCCAGCGGGAGACAGGCGGGGGTTGGACGCGCGTCCGGGAGGGAGAAGGATTTTTGGAGGTTGGTTATACACACGCGTGCGGCTGCCTTTCCCATACACACGCAGCTTCGTACGTGCGAATATCTAACACGAATTTGAGATCTGAGCTTTCCATCAGATGTACCATGATGTTAAAATATTTTTTCATAAATTCCAGGCCATATCACGTTGAATCTTAGGGTACAAAATGAATGGACGGTCTAGAAAATTTGTATTTAACCGTCAGTTTGTACATTGTGTACCAGCTGAGGAGTGAAACGACCTCCAGGCAGATGATCTGACCGTTGTTTCAAACAACGTAGAATGTTCACATATTTCAACATGTGTTGCGTATTTCCAACTGTGCCTGGTCTGACTCACACGCGCGATGAGTAACCATACCTTCCTAGATGATTCTTGAATCTTACCTCTAGGAAGGAGTGTCGTTTCTTCCATAAATTCCCACCAGTATATCTATCTACAGTTTTTATAACTCCGTGAACATGGGCAAGAGAAATGCTATCTTCATTCGGATAAAAATATCACTTTTACCGAAAGTGAATTGTGATTTTTTTATTTAAATAACAATTAAGGTAAAGGAAAGCTGGGAGTAAAAAATATATATATTATATATATTTATGGGTAGATCTTATAAAAGATAAGACTAATGACGTATTGAATACTTGTATTATCTATGTAAATGCTATATAGTTGGTTCTCATTCTTCAGAGACTATGGGTGTCGACATGCATGTCTGAACTTTGGCTATTTTGATTCTTGATGGTATTTCGAATGATCCGATAACTTGTATGATGGGCCACACCTTGGATGAGGGACATGCAAAACATAAAAACTCTTATATAGCTATATCATGACAGTTTGATCATAACATGCCAGAGGGGCAAGTTGAGAAGTATATTGTCCATTGAATACAGGGTTTTGGGTTTAGATAGCCTGTATAGGTACATGGTCGTGGTAAGAGTTTATATGGACCAAATTTAGAGTTTTATAGATGTAAAATTACTTTTTTCAAGTTTTGAAAGATGAAAATATATCTCTAACACAAATGCCTCTCATACACAACATGTTATGGTCAGGAACTCAAAAAAGTTTTTTTTAAGAATGGATGCGGGGCCCATTAAAAATTGAAATTCAGCCTATTGCTTAGTCAATCTTTTTTTTTCTTTTTTCTTTTTTCTTTTTTTTTAGCTTATTAGTGCACCCTACTGTCAATTGACACTTCACTGTTAGTCACCCTCACTAGGGATCGATACCAAGACCTCAATGTTGAAACGAGGTATCTTTCACTCAGTCTACCGCTTAAGCTATGGATCAAGGTGTCTCTTAGCTAATCTGATCCGTACATTTTAATCGAATAGTTATGAGCTTACACAAAAGGATCTTTTCAAATTTTTTTTCTTTGAAATGTTTGAATTTCATAGCTATATTAATGTTGTACATTAAAAATAGTTATAACTCTCTCGTTACATATTGAATTTGATTGATCTTGTACTCATCGGAAAGATAATTTGATGAAATTTCAAATAAATTTGGAATCATCTCATTTGAACACTATTTGATTGTCCAAAAGTAAATAATAATAAATATCAATGATATACAATGAATGATGAACTTTGAACTCACTTTGAGACAATCAAATAATATTCAAATAAGATAATTTCAAATGAATTTTAAATTTCATTAAATTATCTTTTCAACAAGCATAAGATCATCAAAACTAAACATATAATGAGAGAGTTATAGTCATTTTCGTCAAATCGATGGCCTATAGTGAATGATAAAAATTGGGCCCACTTTTGAGAAATAAAATGATGTCTGAATGAGATGATTCCAATTTCATTTGAAATTTCATCAAATTACTTTTCCAACAAATATAAGATCACCCAAATTAGACATGTAACAAGGGAGTTATAGTCCTTTTTGTCATATCGGTATCCCATAATGAATATTAACGATCTACAGTGAAAATATCAACGATTCACGGTAAATATCGGCAATACTTAGTAAATAATGGCGATCTACATTGAATATCAGCGATCGATAGTGAATATCAGTGATCCTCAATAAACATCGACGATCCACACTGAATATCGATAATTCATGGTGAATATTAACTATCTACACCAAATATCGACGATCTAATATAAATATCGGGGATCCACAATGAATATGGGCGATTTATAATAAATATCGATGATCCATCATACCCCATTCATCCATTACAAAATACTTACATCTTAACATTATCCAATTACAAAAATTCATATATCATAACAGTCATCCATTCTAACATTCATCACATTCATCTATTACGATATTCTCCCACTATGAAATTTATTAATTATAATTTTATTTTATTATTAAATAAAATTATGCATTATAATATTTTTTCACACTTTTTTTCCATTCACAAACTCGTACTATTCATACCAAATAAAAAATTTCAAAATTTAACTATGAAGAAACCAAGAAACAAATAAGGAAAAAAATGAAGAAATGAGGAAGAATGAAGAAGGGAATCAAAAAATGCCATCTTCTATTTCACACACTTTTCCTATGAAAAAAAAAAAAGAAGAAGAATGAAATGGTCAAATGACCTTAGTGCAGAAGGGCCGTACACTTTGAACACATCCCCATTTTATGTGAGGCCTGCTAAATTGTTGTAAAGCAAATCCAACCCATCAACATATAAGGGATTTTAATTTTATATTATCGATTTAAGCTTGAGGGCAAAACTCATTACAGATGGATCATATTAAAATAAATAATTCAGAATTATCGCACAACATTAATATAGTCGTGACTCATAAATAACTTCAAACAGAAAACTAAAAAAACTCTCTAATGAGTTCTGGAATGTCACATTAAAATAAATAAATTAACTTAGCTAAGGAATAGACCAAATTTCAATTTTTACTAAGAGTCGCCTCTATTTTTTAAAATGACATTTCTCATTTCGAGATGAGAACCTAACATTAAAAGACACAGCAGCTATAGCATGGAGGCTTTTTTGCCCTTTAAAAAAAAATTGATTTAAAAGTTAAAAAACTTTACTTTAGTATAAAAGCTCCTACAACAACCAACTCGAATTACGGGGTTACCCGGATCTAAGTCCCTCAGAAATCAATATGGGTATAAAAAAAAAAAAAAATGAGGGAAACCCATTGTGTCCACGTACCTAAGTAGTACGATGAGGTCATTAAGTCCTAAAGCCCCACCGTGATGTATGCACTATATTTATACTATTCATTCATTACGTGAGATCCTTTCAGAGCATGGCTTAAGAATGAGTCACATCAAAGCTCAAGTGGACCACAACAATCGTTGTAACTTTTGTAATGCCCACCACAATACTTATTTGCATCTAACGTACTCGTACAATCACGCAAGCTTAGAAAACAGAATATGGAGTTTTAAGGACGTTGGCGGACGTAGTAAGAAAATAACAAAAGACGACCTACCTGCTCGGTGATCCGAACCGTTCACCTAGTGGGCCCCACCATGGATGATCATATGATAAATCAACTCATTAGTACAATCCTTACCATCTAATTAACAGGCTTCTGCTTTATTAGATGTGAACGGTCAGGCTTAGTTTTAAGTTTTAACCATACGCTTGCAAGCCATGGCGATGGTCACCTAACCGTCCAATCAGTGATATTTTTAAATGGCATCCCATCCGACGTAGTTCACACTGGATGAACGGTGTGGATCATCATGATGAGGCATGTACATGCTAGATTTCACAAAATTCTGTGTTATTAGCCCCCATTTCATGTTCTCTCTATCATTCTAGAAGACCACCGTACCGAAATGAACTACCAAAGTTTCTCTCTCACTTAGTGGACCGTCCAAGCTTATCACATTCCCATGGATAAGGGCACCTTACTCTTTTTGCTTTTTGTCTCATGAGAAGATCCCGTAGAGACATTACACTGGTTGTGTGGGCCCACCATGATGTGTTTCAAAAAATAAGGCAGATCCAATTCTCAAGTGGACCACACCACAGGAAGTACGGTGATGATGATTCTCACCGTTGAAACTTTTCGAGGGCCCACCGCGATGTTTATTTTCCATCTAACCTATTAATAAAGTTTCACAAAGTTACATAGACCCGGATGAAAGGGAAAACTCAAATATCAGCTCTCTCAAAAACTTATGTGGCCCCAAGAAGTTTTCAACGGTAAGAGTTTAATCCAAATTTTTGTAGTCCACTTGAGCATTATATCTGCCTCGTTTTTGAATTTATATCCTAAAATGATACAAAAAATTAGATGGACGGTGTGGATAAGACACATACATCACGGTGGCCACTCAAAGCACCTGTCCGTTCCCAGCTGAAGACAGGCAGGGGTTGGACGGGCGGCCGGGAGGGAGAAGGATTTTTGGAGGTTGGTTAATCACACGCGTGCGGCTGCCTTTCCCATACACACGCAGCTTCGTGCATGCAAATATCTAACACGAAATTGAGATCTGACCTTTCCATCAGGTGTAACATCATGTTGAACTATTCTTTCCTAAAATCCAGGCCATATCACGTTGAATCTTAGGGTTCGAAATGAATGGACGGCCTAGAAAATTTGTACTTAACCGTCAGTTTGTAAATTGTGTACCAGCTGAGGAGTGAAACTACCTCGAGGCAGATGATCTGACCGTTGTTTCAAACAATGTAGAATGTTCAGATATTTCAACATGTGTTGCGTATTTCCAAATGTGCCTGCGTGTGGATGGTCTAGCTCACACGCGCGATGGGTAACCATACCTTCGGTGATGATTCTTGAATCCTCTGTATCTATCTGCAAGATGTTTGTAGTTTTTATAACTCCGTGAACATGCATAAGAGAAATGCTATGTTCGTTCGCATTAAAATATCACTTTTACCAAAAGTGGATTTTGATCTTTTTATTTAAAAAACTATTAAGGTAAAGTAAAGTTAGGAAGAATAATTTATTATTATTATAAATATTTATGGGTAGATCTTATAAAAGTTTATACTAATGATGTATACAATACTTGAATTATATATCCATGTAAATGCTATATGGTTAGTTCTCATTCTTCCTAGACTATGAGTGTCAACATGCATGTCCAAACTTTAGCCATTTCGATTCTTGATGGTATTTAGAATGATCCAAACCACTTGTATGATGGGCCACACCTCGGATGAGGGACATGCAAAACATAAAAACTCTTATATAGCTATATCATAACAGTGTGATCATAACATGCGAGAGGCAATGGATTGAGAAGTATGTTGTCCATTGAATTCACAGTTTTTGGTTTAGATAGCCTGTGCTGGGACATGGTTGTAGCAGGAGTTTGTATGAACTAAATTTAAGTTTTTATAGTCTTAAAATTACTTTTTCAATTTTTTTAGAAGATGAAAATATCTCTCTAACACAGTTACTTCTCGTGTAGCATGTTCTCATCTCTGAAGTAAAAAGATTTTTTGAGGAAGAGACGTGGGTTCTACTAAAAATTGAAATTCATTCCGCCCCTTAGCCAATTTGATCCATACATTTTAATCGGATAGTCATGAAATTGCAGAATGGATCTTCTAGTAGTTTTTTTTTTTTTTAAATGTTTGTATCCCATAATTATAATAATGTTGTGTGTTAATTTTCAAAATTTTTTTTTTGATGTAGTTTATCTGTGATAAGTTTTGCCCACAAACTTAAGTCAACAACATGAAATTAAAACACATTTCGTGTGGATGGGTTAGCTTGCTTCATGACAATCCTATGGGCCCCCACATAAGATATTGATAGGTTCAAAGCGTGAGGCATTTACCTCGTGCAGTCATTTGGTTGTTTCATTCTTTTTTCATTGATTTTTGTTTTAATTTGAGGGGGTTGAGGCTGTGAAAAGAAGGATTGTGTTTTTTAGTTTCATTCTTTTTTTCCTTATTCTTAATTTTTCCTTTATTGGTTTTCTTTATAGTTGTTTTTTTTTTTAGAAAAATGGTGAGAGTTTGTGAAATGGAGAAGGTGTGAAAGAATACTTTAATTGATTAATTTTTATAATAGAAGAATGTTGTAATGAATTAATTTTGTAATATGAAAGAATATTGTAATTGATTAATTCTGTAATCGAATAAAGTTGTAATGGAAGAATGTGATAAATGTTTGAATGAATCAATTTCATATTGAAAAAATATTTTAATAAATGAATGGATGAATGTTGTAATAGATGATTTTTGTAAAAGAATAATTTTGAGATAAAAGTATGTTGTAATGGATAAATATTATATAATGGATCATCGATATTTACTATGAATCACCCATATTCACTGTAAATTATTGATATTTACTTTGTAGATCGCCGATATTTAATGTAAATTATTGATATTCACTATGAATTGCCAATATTTAGTGTGGATCACCAATATTTACCGTGGAACACTGATATTTTCATTATATATCGTTAATATTCACCATAGGTTACCAATCTGACGAAAATGGTTATAACTATCCCCTTATATGTCTGATTTTGGTGATCTTACACTTGTTAGAAAGATAATTTGATTAACTTCCAAATGACCTTAGAATAATTTTATTTGGACATCATTTTATTATTAAAAAGTCAGCCTAAAATTTATTATTCACTTTAAGCCACCGATCTAACAAAAACCGTCATAACTCCCTCGTTACATACATATCTAATTTGATTAATCTTATACTTGTTGAAAATATAATTTAATAAAATTTCAAATAAATTTAGAATCATTTCATTTGAACATTATTTGATTTCCCAAGAGTAAGCAATAATGAATATCAATGATATATAATGAATGATGAACTTTGAACCTACTCTGAGGCAATCAAATGATGTTCAAATAAATTAATTTCAAATCCATTTGAGATTTTATTAAATTATCTTTCCAACAAGTATAAAATCACTCAAATCAAACTTGTAACGATGGAGTTATATTCATTTTCGTTAAATCTGTGGCCCATACTGAATGATAAAATTTGGGCTCACTTTTGAAAAATAAAATGGTGTCCGAATGAGATGATTCAAATTTCATTTGAAATTTTATCAAACTACATTTCCAACGAATATAAGATCACACAAATTAGACATGTAACAAGAGAGTTATGGTTATTTTTATTATATCGGTATCTCGTAATGAATATTAGCAATCTATAGCGAAAATATTAGCGATTCACAGTGAATATTAGCAATACTCAATAAATAATGGCAATCCACACTTAATATTGATGATCGAAAGTGAATATCAATGATCCTCAATAAATATCAATGATTCAGACTGAATATCGATGATATATAGTAAATATTAACAATTTACAATGAATATCGACGATTTACAATATAAATATCAGCGATCCACAATGAATATGGGCGATTCATAATAAATATCAATGATCCACCATACCACATTCATCCATTACAAAATATTTACATCTTAACATTCTTCCATTACAAAAATTCAGCTATCATAACAGTCATCCATTCTAACATTCATTACATTTATTTATTACAATATTTTCTCATTATGAAATTTATTAATTATAACATCATTTTATTATTAAAAAGCATCTATTATAATATTCTTTCACACTTTCTTCATATTTACAAACTCCTACCATTCAATATTCATTTTAAAAAAAAAAAAAAAATTAACTATGAAGAAACCAAGAAACAAATTAGGAAAAAAATAAAAAAAGGAGGAAGAATGAAGAAATAAGGGAACAAAAAAACACTATTTTCCATTCCACACACTTTTTCTTTGGAAAAAAAAAAAAAGAGCAAGGCAGAATGAAACGGCCAAATAACCCTAGTGCAGAAGGGCCTTATACTTTGAATCTATACACATCTTACGTGAGGCCCATTGGATTATCATAAAGCAAATCCAACCGGTTAACATATAAGGGGTTTTAATTTCATATTATCGATTTAAGTTTGAGGACAAAACTCATTACAGATGGATCATATCATAAAAAATTATTCATAGTTATTGCACAACATTAATGTAATTGTGACCCAACTTTAAACAAAAAAATGGAAAAACTCTCCATTGAGTTCAGGGATGTCTCATTAAAATAAATGAATTAAATCATTCAAGGAATAACAGTTTTTACTAGGAGTCACCTCCCTTTTTTTAAATGGCATTTCTCATTTCGAGATGCAAGCCTACTATTACAGGACACACTAGTTATAGCATATAGTGACATTTTCATCCTTTAAAAAAAAGAAAAAGAAAAAAGTGATTTTGGAATTATAGAACTTTAGCTTATACGAGCTCCTACAACGACCACCTCAAAATACACGGTTACCCACCCAGACCAAAATCCTTCTAAATTCAATATGGGTATAAAAAAAATGAGGGGAGCCGATTGTGTCGACATACCTAAGTAGTATGATGATGTCAGTAAGCTTTAAGGCCCCACGTATTCATACTATTCATTCATTTTGTGAGATCATTTGAAAGCGTGGGCTCAAGAAAGAGGTAGATCCAAAACTTAAGTGGTCTACAGCATATAAAGCAGTGGCAACAATGATGCCAGTAACTGAAACTTTTGTAATGCCCACTACAATACTTATCTGCATCTAACCTAGAATATGGACCGGTAAAAGGACGTTGGTGGACATAGTAAGAAAATAACAAAAGATCACCTGCCAGCTCGGTGATCCGAACCGTTCACCTAGTAGGCCGCACCATGGATGATCATGTTATAAATTGTCTCATCAGTACAATCTTTACCATCTAATTAATAGGCTTCCGCTTTATTAGATGTGAACGGTCAGGCTTAGTTTTAAGTTTTAACCATACGCTTGCAGGCCATGGCGATTGTTACCTAACCGTCCAATCAGTGATATTTTTAAATAGCATCCCATCCGACGTAGTTCACACTGGATGAACGGCGTGGATCATCATGATGAGGCACATACATGCCAGATTTCACAAAATTCTTTGTTATTAGCCCCCGTTTCTTGTTCTTTCTCCATCATTCTAAAAGACCACCTTACCCAAATGAACCACCAAAGATTCTCTCTCAGCTAGTGGGCCGTCCAAGCTTATCACATTCCCATGGATAAGGGCACCTTTTTCTCTTCTTTTTTTTTGTGTCATGGGAAGATCCCATAGAGACATTACAGTGGCTGCGTGGGGCCCACCCTGATCTGTGTCAAACATCCAAACCGTGGATTGGAGGTACCCCATCATCCAGATGTGATACCCAAAAAATATTCAGCTAGATCCAAAGCTCAGTTGGACCATTCAACAAATCTTTCTTAGGATGGCCCCAGTACCATAAAAATCCAAATACGAACGGCTGAAATCATCATCCAAGGGGGCTGTATGGATTTGGGCAAAGTTGTATTGCAACAAGCAGCTAGAGTAACTAAAAATATGTTGCACGTGTGAACGTCCAGATATGAATATGCACATGTGTAACTGTGCCACCAACCATTTTTATCCGCATGTTTCACAATATATCCTGTGATATTTTAATATATCGCATTTGTTGGCGATATAGCGATATATTGTGATATTTTTAAAATATGGCATTTATAAGCTACCTAATAATATTGCTATGTGTGGGATGTATTGGTAATGTTACACTTATGTTAGACCACTTGTGAAAAGAATTTAAATATTCACCAAAAATTTAAAAATGGTTTTTTCTAAAACAACTCAAACCCTTGACCAGATGTTGAAACTCCTAAGAATCTACCAGTAGAGCAAGAGTAATGGTGCAATTTTATTTTTTTTGTTATGATTACAGTCTTAAGGAAATGTCTACCACTTGTTTTGGTTTGTTTGGAGAGGAAAGGAGATTTAGGTGCTGGAATTTAAATAAGAGATGAAAACCCAATCATTAAGTTCTTGCTAATTTGAATTGTTTTCGTTTGTTTAAATTTTTCAATGAAATGGAATTAGTAATCCACAATTGTCCGTGATTTCAATGTTGGAACATAAATTTTGACCTCTTAATTTTAAATTTGGAGAAAATTCAAAAAAAAAAAAAATCGACTTTACATTTAACTCACAATTAAAGTGTGAAAATTTTTGGGATTTGAAAAAAAAAAAATTTTCTAATTAAAAATATAATAAATAAATAAATAATATTTTTCTAAAAAAAGATTGGCCAGATGTTATTTATGGCTAATATTTATGTATTTATGAGTGTATGATGATATTAACACCAACCACACTCATTTATTTATTTAAAAAATTAATTATTTTTAAATTATAAATACATATTTTAAAATACATGCATCATACATTCTAGTATAGATTTAGTGCAAGTATTTAGTACATTAAATATAATAATAATTTTATGAATTACAAAAATATCAATGATTTCTTTATTTACTATTTTAACTTTTAATTAAAAATATATAAAAATATTTGAGATGATATTACCTACTTTTCTAACATTCTTTCTGCCTATTGTGTTTATATAACTAGAAACTGAATAAAAAAAGTAAGGTAACCCAGCATTAGCTGGTAGCATAGTGACGCGGGATGAACGTGATGAGGTCGATCACTGCTTTTCTCAAGGATAACTACTCCAAACTTACGGAGCTTCTCTGGACTCCTCACAGAGACTTCTCGAATCCACGAGGAAAGAAAACAAAAGAATAGAAATAAATTCTAATAAAATTTGAAATTAATTAATGAATGAATACAAATGAGTTCACAACCCTTCAAATAAGGGTACCAAGCAATAAGAAATAAATCAGAATCAAACTACAACTAAAACTCCTAGAATCCGCGACTTACTATAAATAGTAAATTTACTATTTATAGAGGTCGTGATGTCTACTAGTGCGCAAGGTTTTCAGCCAAAAATAGTAAATGTCCTATTTGGCTTCACCAAACTGTTCTCCTAATTATTCTAAGCACTTTTCATGTTAGACACAACTCTTAAAGCCCAACGGATGAAGAGTTATAATCAAACTAAAACTTACTATTTATAGTAAAAATGAAAATAAAACAAGGAAACAACTGTCGATCCAGGAGTTTTTCACAAATTCGGGTTGTGTAATCCAGCGTAGCGGGTTGGTTGGCTAAAGTAGCTCATTTTACCCCAAAATCATATATTTTATGTCAGATAACTCATTCCGGATTGCGAGATACGCTCAATATAAGGTCCAACAGTCTGGATCACTTCTGTCGTCGACCGGGCCTTCTCTGATCCATCTTGGCCATGAAACTGTCCGCGACCCGCTCTACATCACATGGGACACTAACTTCCGACAACCGATATAGGTATACGTGCAATTATCACGACCCTTGAACTTGCGTACATACACACACTTAGACCAACGTACACCTTGTAACTACACTCAAAGCCTAATATACCTTCGTATGGTTGATTGTTCGTTAAACCAACCGTTGAAAACCCTATCCATTATTAGACCTTTAAATCCAACCGTTAACTTCACCTTTAGGCCGCCGATCATGTCAAACCAATTTCGAGATTCTCCCATCTGCCACTGTGCATGCCCGTCTATAAATCTGACCGTCTATCTCACTTATTACCCTCATTTAAGCTTATCTAAGCATAAAGATTGTTAGCTAACGATCCCACCTTCGAATGCTTGTACATACGCATCCTATTATAAATCTTGAGCCTACACGTCACAACACACTTGACCTATGATCAATCTAAACCATTAAAAATAATATTTATAGACAAAATAACCTATTTAACCGTTTGATTTCTATCCCAACCTAGTCATCATCACAAAATTTCAAGATAAACCTGAGCCATTGCAACTAGTTGAATTTTTTTCCCAACCCCCCAACTTCAGATCTTCCTCATTTTCGAGACAATGGCCCATCATGACCTGAAAATTCTAATGGTCGGAGTTGATCTTTCACCAACACATTAGTGGGGCCCCCTACCTAACTATATATATAATAATAATAATAATAATAAATAAAACACTTGAAACAGCTAACTCCATTCTATTTGAAACAACGACCAAAGAGTTGCACCCATCTATGCCATGTCATCCATCCTAGTGGGACCCATCTCACCAATCCAAACCATCCATTGAAATTGGACCATTATGAAATTCCATCCATTGAAATCCCTTAACCAAAACCTCTGGTGTGGCCAACCTTAAGCCTTTGATCGAGCCCATCTTTTAGATATTGTCTTATCCTAATTCAAAAAGCCTAATGGACACCTTAGATTGTTCTTCCAGCCATTACAGTGGACACACCTAGATGCCCAAGTTCTTGAAACTCGCTTCCTTGCAATGTAAGTCCTGTCCGAAATGGGACTTCTTCCTATTCTTGCGCACAACAATCTGCGGAATGAAATTATGTGGTTATCTAATATGATACCATGGTGCAGAAGCTTAATAAGCTTAGAATTATGGTTAAATCTTAGAGGAATGGTGAATATGACATTTTAAAACTATTTGTCAATTAATATAATTTAAGCCACAGTGTAAATAGATCTAAGATCATAGACTATGAAGGATACAAATATATGTGCAAAGTAGTCTATGATGAGAGATAGTAAATATCAAGTATGTGTGCACTAAACTAATACCTAGCATGTAATCTATTCATTCATCCATATGGGCGTTTACATGATGGGATCGGTTGCTTCCTCTCATTCCGGTTCTTTTTGGGATTAATCATTGAACGCGGGGAGGCAAGGGAAGGCACCATTGAATCAACGAGATGTCCCACCGTACAGTAGCTTGTTCAAATGAAAGGGGGCGGCAATAAACAAATTAAATCACAAGTATAATAGAATTGCGTACACATTAACAATCGCAAACACAATGATGTATAGTGGTTCAAATAAATCCCTAGTCTACTTTCGAATGACGAACTCAAACTCAAGTTTTTCGAATTTCACTATCTCAATGATTTTGTATACGTATACTATTAACATTTACAGTGGTTTTCTATAGGTTCATCACTAATCTTTGCGATCCTACACAAGGATTTATGTACTCTAGTTAAAGGCTCACATAAAAACAACTTACACTCCCATTGGAGGCTCACATATAGACTACTTATACTCTCTCCAAAGGCTCATAAAGAGACTATAATGGTTTTTTTATAAGTTCATCATTAATATAATAGTTTTCTATAGGTTCACCACTAACCTTCATGGTCCTACACAAGGACTCGTGTACACTCCTGTCAGAGGCTCACACATAGACTACATACACTACCACTGGAAGCCCACATAAAGACTTAATTTCGAGTTTGAATTTCAAACTCTATACTCAATCTACACAAGACTTGAATATACAATGGACTCTAAATTAAACTCTTACGAGTTTGGATGAGCCATGTTGATAGCGCATTTCTTAAAATGCTCAATCAATTTTGATGTGGTTTCTTTTTAGTTCCCCCGATCTTTAAGATGTTTTTCTTCAACTCTAAGATTAGTAATCTTACAATTCATCGATGAGGATGCCAATGTAATGGGAGAGCGCATTGATCGAATCCCTACAATTAATGGGATAGTTTGTTTCAATTGGGGATTTACCTAGATGGACATTATAGAGGATAATAGATAAATTATTTATCTTAGAATTAGTGTCTAATTTGTAGAGAATGCAAGAGAACGTGTACATATTTAAATGGAGTTCATAATATTTATTAGAGTGATAATTCACAAGGAAGATGACATGAATCTCTTTGGAATAGAGCCTAAAAGTAATAGAAATGAGTTTGTAAGCATGGAGGCTCTAAAACCATGAAAAACCCCTCTCATTAACAAAGATCCTTGGCCCATTTTATAAGAAAAAGGTTCCAACAAATCTATAACAGTAATAACCGGTCGAACCTATGAATGTTCAGTTCGACCGAAAATAGCTAGGGTGAGTCCATAGGTTGTTGGACAAAAATTGACACTTTTGGTTTGACTGGAGGGATAATTTGGTCGAACCGAGTTGAGCCAAAGGTTGAATCAAGTTGGACTGAAAATGCTTTGATTTTCTAATTGCTTGTCAAACTATTTTAGTCATTTTCGGTCAGACCGAAAATGGTTCAAATTGAACCGAAGAACCCTAGAATACCTCTGCTAGCCTGATAAACTTGTACAAATTTGCTTATAAGGATTTGATGATCAATCAAGTATTTTTCTATTAAATCGAATCAAATAGATGTAGGTTATTTTGGAACTAAATGAGTTTAAGGTTAGTTTCACCAAGGCACCTCAATTTACTTGTGTCTTCCAACTCCTCAATTGTCTTCATCTTCCAACGGGGCTTAACTGACTCAAGACACACAGACATACGTTATTGACAAACCAAGGTACTTACAATCTCCTGCTTTGTCAATTACATGACAAAACCTAAACTAGACCTTGTCATGGTGAACATCAATGACAAACTAAAATAACTCAAAAATTACATATCAATATTACATATATTTACAACATAAATACAAGGATATGACATGTGAACACATAGCAAGGCTCTCCTTACAATGACCCCCCTAAGTTCATCAAATCCATGCAACAAAGAGAACCTACAAAACATAGTGTAACACACGTCTTGGTTGGATTTTAATCTT
This sequence comes from Magnolia kwangsiensis, assembly GCA_037074715.1. Classification (NCBI taxonomy): domain Eukaryota; kingdom Viridiplantae; phylum Streptophyta; class Magnoliopsida; order Magnoliales; family Magnoliaceae; genus Magnolia; species Magnolia kwangsiensis. The sequence continues at coordinate 85,067,886 of CM073582.1, forward strand.
TCTCCCCCTTTTTTTGTTACATTATGTTTTGTAGGTTCTCTTTGTTGCATGGATTTGATGGATAAACTAATAAAGAAAGAAATGTAAATTTCTATAAATCATAAATATACCAATAAGCACATACTGGTAAGGGAATGCAATTAGGTGCATATAAACATTTATGTATATTGGAACATGCAAGATATGGTCATTCAAGGAAATATACCTATAAGCAACATGGTCAAGATAGTTTAGCAAAATACAAACTGAAAAGGAAATAATTAAAAGCAAAACTATATATAAAAAAATAAATTGATTAAGAGGTTGTAATCATCAGATATACTTATTAAGCACACATAGATATATAAAAATCACATATCCTTCTTCACACCCCACTAGGGTGTGAATTTCCTAGGACTTGAATTGTTTTTGGGAGAGAGATCTTCTGTAACATCCCGAAAATCGGGGGTTGAGCATAAACTCCACTCCCGAGTTCCAGACCATCACTTATGCAACATTTTCAATAATGGATGAATGTTGTTCATATTAGTGCAGAAAACATGAGTGTGATTAAGCCAAAATAGCATATCATACTCCAGAGACAGTTAAGTTTCTTAAGCGGAAGACTGTGATAAATGTATATAAAATGTATAATTGATTATAAGTCTCCAGAGTGTGAACATGTTACCAGGTTAAGTTAAATACATGCATACTCTAAAAATGGAAAGAAAAGAATATACATGGGTGTTTAAATAAAAGACATAATACCAAGTATATTGGCATCTAATCAGAAAAACCCTGTAACCCCGTCAATCAGAATCTGCATATAGGAGAAATCCTCCTCATTATCATAAAGTTCGGCTCTGCTTCACAAGCAACGCCATCATCTGAAACTAAAGTAGGGACTAGTTGGTGTTGCAAATACCGTCCCGTAACGTGGGAGTGAGTAGCTAACTCAGTGGAAACTATACAGCAAAGGTTAACATGTTATCAATTCAATCAAGCAGTAATAGTAAAGCAGTACAATCAAACATGTCCTATATACTCTTGTTAATGCAAGAATGATATGAGGTAATGATGCATGCCCTCACCACAAACTCCCTCATGCAACATCATCTAACGATCGCGACATGAATCACTACCACTGTGCTCTCACACCAACGCTAATGGCACATGCAGTGAGATGTCATAAGAATGATTACCAAGTTCTTATTAGTCTTTTTCATACAGTAGGATTGAGAAGCTAAGACACCTCCCTTGTATCATTTCCCAACATTGATCCATTCTAGGGTCGTCAGTCCTAGGATATCTCATACGATGTTACATTTTTAGGGTCGCAAGGGTTGTCAGGGCTGTTGCGTGCAATCGTTGCTCCTCTCTCCCATCACCTTATCAATACAGGCATATTTATATCCTTAAGACTACATCAGGACTCGTCGCCCCTATGCAGTGTCAAGATAAACTCAAGGTCACTACAGAGGGCTACCAGGGCCATTGCGCGCAATCGTTGCTCCACTCCCCCATCACCAAACAGTGTAGGCCGAAAGAAAGAATATAGTGTCCCCTACCACCATAATCTGCTCAGAGTAGGGTGCTCACTGGTCACTACGGGGAGGTTTGTGGCCCCAGCGTAGGCTGACAGCATGACCACGGTGTCCCATACCACCATGCCCGGCTCATGAGTCTTAGGGGATCTTGGTACCATGGTTAACTAGAGTTACACTGGTAAGCTCAGTGTCTCAGATTCAAACAGTGACGACCAAACATGGTGAACAAGCATCGGTCAATCGGGTTAGTTGATAAGTTCAACTAGGCCAAGCACACGTTGAGTTGAACGACATGCAATGCATAAGCACTCTGTGTGGCCTAACCACTGTCGAACATCCCAAGTACGACTCAGATTCATTAAACTCATCCTGTGTGGTGAAAACGACCTCAACCACTATTTACAGAACAATTACCGATTACCTGGACTGTAGCACAGCCCCAATCATATACAAATTCCATAGCCAGCATATGAGTCATATCCTACAATCATATAGACATTCATGAAGTATAGCTTAAATGTAAATACAGTACATGGAGGAATTCACATACACCTTTACAATTTTCATCTAAGTTTATCAATTCATGGAGGAAATCATATACATAGTTAATGCGAATAATCTAAGTTACACAATGCATAGAGGAAATCATATACTCAAGTATTGTGATTGAGATTCATATCTCAACAACCTAACAATCATATTTTTACTAACTACTAACTCACTTAGGCATTTATACAAACACTTAGATTACACTATTCAACATACATTACGTATGTCGATTCTATTACATACTAGGGCAAGTCCTTTCGTCAAAGGGTTATCGCATATACACAATCGTATATCCATGACAGTTAGTCATGGCTAACACGAAAGCGAGTTCTATACTCATTCAGTCATTTTCACAAACTCTTAGACTACGCATACTAAATACATATCATATATTGGTATATCATGTATTAGGCCAAATCCTTTCACTAGGGAGTTGCCCCATGCACCACTTACATGTACCCATGGCAGATAATCATGGCATGTATGAATCCGGGTTCCGTATTCATTTGAACATTTTCACAAACATGTGGGCTACACATTTTAACATATATGGCGTATATTGGCCAAAGCGTTATTTAGGGCAAGTCCTCTCGCTAAGGAGTTGTCATACATGTAACAAGCATATATTCACGGCGAATAATCATGTTAAGTACAAATCCAAATTCTATACGTATACGGTATTTTGTACAAATACGAGGAATACAGTATATTCAACATAATTAACGTATAATTGAAAAATAAAACGGATTGCACTTTATACATGTGAAATAACATCCTAAGCAAGAATAAATCATTACTTAGAATTAAAAGTCTTGAAAACCATAACCTAAACATATATAGTCCGCACCTTACGCCGTAGAATCGCAACGAACTCGACAGAGACTCTAAGTCTTTGTCTACGGCACAAGGGTAACCTGTAGCATGAAATAGGTTAGTTATTTCATCACTTATGCTATTCAAACCTCTAGAACTAATTAGGGTTAGGTTTCCTTATCTAAGAACGAAGCTGGAGTCGCCGGAAAAGCGATTGTAAAGTGATAGTTAAGCACGTAGATCGGCATGGAAGAATAGCAGGAAGGTTCTCCCACTTCTCTCACACTTTCTCTCTTTTCTCTCTTCTCTCTCCTAGGGTTTCTCTCAAATTTGTATGGGCTGAATGAGGGAGGGTTTAAGCCCTTTTTATAAGCCCAAACATGACGAAAACAGACTTGAAGTCAAGGTATGCTTAAGTTACAACCAAATCGGGTCTGTTCCGATCCAACGGAGCACTTCTGGAGATCCTGTTACTAAATGCGGTCGGACTTAAGCTCTCTAATATTGGATCTAGGTCAAGCTAAGTTTTCAGTCCAGTCGGGTTTCCAGATCGACCGTGGTGAACCAGTTTCAGTTCAGCGGTCACCGAAACTCGATCAGGGCCACAAGTGCCATGACATGTAAGGGCCACTTATCCTGATCCGAGGATAAATTTGGGTTAAAATCTAACGGTCAGAACGCTTAAAAATAGCGTTTGCAGATTTATTAAAAATTGAATTAATTTTCTAAATATTTTCCTTTTCTCACTCTCTTCACTCCGGACTCAAAATGATTGTCAAGTCCAACAAGGCGGTCATAATGGTCTAAGATTATAGATATCGGACTTTCGACGTGCGGTCTAGATTCAATACAAAGTTTCAAAGGGTTCCTGAGAACAAACATGTTTAGAGTTTGATCCTAAGTTTTAGGGTAACGTAGCGTCAATGATTCTATAGGTTTTGGGTCTTACAAATCGTATTTAAAGTGGTTGGTGCTTATTTCACAGGTAATCTATTGTAGTGCTAGTTAATTCACGTTAAATTTCTAAAGAATTTCGTTCTAAATGATTTCTTTGGATTTGGAATTGAGTTATGAGAGTGATATGTTTGACCCATTGCCTAAGGACGTCTAACCCCAGGTTGGCAAAAATCCGGGGTGTTATATCTTCTTTTCTGGATTCAACTCTCTCATGTGAGTTCCTATTTGGAGATCTACGCTTGGTTGGTGATTTTCCTATAATCAGTTCATATCCTTATGGTTATTGTCCCTACTAATCATTTTCCTTGTTTTCTCATTTAGAAGGGCAATCTACTTCACAATCTCCTTCATATGATTGTTCATTCTTGAAAGGGTGGAAAATTTCTTCTTCTTTTTTGATGAGGACCCCTCTTAAAGTGTGTCATTTTCTCAATCATGATAAATTTATCTATTTGGTTTGGAGCTAAGGTGGATCATAAGCCTTTAAAGACTAAACATTCAAACTTCATATGGCCAACATCCTTACAATTGTAGCACACTAGAGAGGCTCTGGATCTACTTCCAAAAGTTGTTAAGTCCTTTTTTATCATTGAAGGGATAGAGGTTGTTATATGAGTGTTCCTATTATATTCAAGACCTCTCATATTCTTAGGTTGTTTACCCTTTCCTAAAGGTTTTTCTAACTGGCCTTCTCTTTGGGCAAACTTAACCTTAGCATTAGCTAGAGAAGATTCAGGTTGGCTAATTTTTAATCTTAGGTTTTGATTTTTGAATTTAACTTTCTTAAATTCAAATTCAAAACCCGCATATCTCCCCAAAGTCCCATCAAGATCAGACATAAAATTTTCCTTTACTTAAATTAGGGAGAAATTTTCAAAATTTGCTTCTTTAAGTTGGTTTGCCAATTGATTCTTTTCCGCCTTTACCAGACCTATCTTTTTAATGATTTTCAAACTTTTAGTGAAAAGCAAATTATAGGCTTTTTGCAAGTTAACATCCCCTTCATCATCTTCTTCTTCATCAAAAGATGTCTCATCTTCTTATTCTGTGGTGTTATAGTCAGAATCTCCTTCCATGTCTCTAGTCACAGGGAGAGTAGTGGTGCTGGAGGCCATCAGAACTCGTAGAGATCTGAGGTCTTCGTCGCTATGGAAATCCTCAAAATCTGATTTGAAATCCTTAGAATCATCTCATATTGTAGCCATTGCCTTTCTTTTTTATTTAATTTTACTAGTATATTCAAATGCAATATGACCATAACCCTCACAGTTGAAAATTTGAATTTCTTTCAATTTTTGAAAGATCCTATGCACTTAGGGTCAACTGATTTACCATTTTTGTCACAACTTTTTCCTCTATTTTTCTTGAAGAATCTCAAAAATTCTTAAGTGATTGAGGTCATTTCTTCATGGTTATCTTCATCATCACTATGATCTTCGGATTCATTTTTTTTTGCCTATGTGAAGATTTTAAGACAATGTGTTTGTTCTTAGAGTGGGTCTTAAAGTGTAGTTCAAATGTATGTAAAAAGCCTATAAGTTCTTCTACTTTCATGCTATCTATATCCTTATACTCTTCTATGGAGGTTATTTTGGAGGTGAATTTCTCTGATAGAAGCTCAAGTATTTTCCTACAAATGCGGGCATCGGGGATTCATTCTCCTAAACCCCATATGGAGTTACAAATGTCGTTATTATAAGCATGGAGGCTCTAAAACTATACACACACACACACACACACACACACACACACACACGCTGACATACATATAACCCTATCATTTGCAAAGATCCGAGTGCCCATTCTATAAGAAAAAGACTCCAACGGATCTATAACGGCTAATTGTCGTTCAGACCTACGAATGTTCGGTTCAATTGAAAATAGCTAGGGTGAGTCTAGAGGGTTGCTGGACAAAAATCAGCACTTTTGGTCGGACCGAATGGATACTTCGGTCGGACAAAAAGCAATCCTTCTGATTATGCACAATTGATTTTTTTTGTTACCGGGTGGGGTGTCTATGGTTGTACTTTTCAATGTGCCATGAGTACGATAGAGTAAGTTCAAAGATCCCACATATGCATATGTGACACCATCAATTTCCAAGCACTAAAAAATTCTGAGCACATGCCAAATATACATGCATATTTATAAATGTCCCACAAACCAATCTTTTAGTTCACATGTGCTACAATTTATCATGTTCATGTATGTTCCAGAGTGTTTGACAAACAAGGAAAGAAACAAGCAATAAGCAACAACATGTCCATCATCAGCTAGTCTTGATAATATGAAGTGGATTGCTGGTCGCAACACAACTTTACCCAAATCCAAGCAACATCCTAACAAATGACTCTCTTTTTTTTTTGGGAAGAAATAGAAGAAAATGGCCCGTGGGGACAATACTAAAGGAAAGAGTGCCAAATCATGCCTAAAACATCTAAAAAAATGTGGCGGACACAACCGAGTAAGAGTCCTAAGTATGCCAACATTGGTGTGTCCATGGTGACAAATCTCATTCTCAAGAACATCTCAGTATAGGAATTTCTTCGCATAAACAATATAAAATTTTTAAATATATTGTTATTAATGAATTAGTTAAAATTTTAAACAATTTTTGCATAAATATCAAGATATCTCCTGGATGAAATCACAAAAAATAATAATTTGAAAGTACCGATAATTTAAAATCACATGATGGTATTGTGTTATTAATTTTTCACAAAAATACCACAGCATTTTCAAAATATTGGCGATATCGGCTACACTGGGTGTGTCCAAAACCTGCTCAGATTGACTCATATGCTAGGAAAAATGCAATTCCAAAACCTGCTCAGATTGACTCATATGCTAGGAAAATGCAATTCCAAAACCTGCTCAGATTAACTCATATGCTAGGAAAATGCAATTCCAAAACCTGCTCAGATTGACTCATATGCTAGGAAAATGCAATGCCCATTGATTCACATTGGAACAATGCTCTCCACAACTGAAATTCCCCAAATTACAAGCTTCCCACAGCCAATACATACACAATGCCAATGAATAAATACCCATAAAAATACAGAAAAAGGACAGTTTTGCCCTCACAATTTCTACACCACATGGGATATGGGTGATAACATACAACGTACAATATGCTATACATGTACATACATACATAAATGGCCCTGTTTGGTTGCCACTTAAAAATGAGTTCATCTCATCTCATTTACATGAGTTAAATGGTAATAATTATATATTAGAGATTTTGACAAGGATTAAAAATAATCTTCGACAACCCATATAATTTATAGAGCTTTGCTAAACCCACACACAGGTGCGATACAGTTCATGTATCCGCCACACGTGCCGGCATGGCCATTGTAGGTCTAAGATCCAATCTATCAAAAGGCTACTACTATGCTGATGCCCAAGAATCAAGTCAGGTGGGCCACAGTTTGCAAAAAGAAATGTATGGCTGTGAAAAAACTTAGCTGAAGTTGACTAACCCATCCACCTGTTTCCAACATTGGGGCCCACCTGTTAGTGGAGGAGATTTAAGCATCTGAAGGTTGGAATATAGTTGCACAATGTGAGAATGGGAGGCATCTATTTCAAAATATTTTCTAGTATAAATAGCCGGGAAGCAGGAGCAGCAAGTAGTTATATGGGACAGACTAACCTGATGGATGGATTGGATCTTGAACCAAGGTACCATTATAGCATGAGTGTGACACGCACATAAGCTGTATTCCTGTATGCATGTGGGCTTACAGAAGCTCTAATTTTTATACAAGCTATGATCTCTAATAAGTAATTATGGTAAACTAGAAAAGGATGAAATCGTATTTAAGTGATGACCAAACAGAGCCTAAATAAGCTCATTGTCATCAGGGATTGTCCCTTCAAGTTCTCTTTCAAAATCTACAAGAAGTTCCCAACCTCAACTTCAATCTCATGCTCTTCCGTGACTCGAACGCCTTTGGCAGAAGCTCCTCAAACTTCTCCAGAAACAACTCCCATTCCTCCTTGCCCATGGCTCTGAATGATATCTCCCCCCATTCATGGTTATGCTCCATGACCGCAAAGCTCACGCTCTTCGTCAAGCCTAGAAACTTCCGATCGGTGGCAGATCCCATGCTGTCATCATCCTCACCATTGTCACTGTGGTCATCATCTTTCTCGTCCAATGGAGATAAGGTGTCGTCTATAGAGAATCCCCTCACCAATTTCGCAGATGGATACCGTAATGGCATCTTAAGGAGTGGATGATCTAAACTATTGTTACTAAACTTATCAGCAGTGCGGATATTTTTGCAGTCCATATCAAATTGGAACTGTTCGATCTCTTCTTCTTCTTTTTCTTCTTCTTTCTCTTCCTCTGTTGATCCTTGCTCGTCGGAATCATTATTGAATGCAGTGTTCATTCTCACCATCGCTGCCTTGCAAAGCCTCTCCAACATGCTCGGCTCCTCTTCCATGCCATGGAACTCTCGGGTCATCATGTCACCAATGTCGGCAAGGCAAAGGCCTGCACTAGCTGCACACTTTAAGAAAATTGTGCAAAGGACTAGAATTCGAAGAGATGACTCACTCAATGAGGGTAGTTCAGATCTAAGAAGTTCGGCATCCTTCAACGGATCCAGTCTGCTTATGTAGTTCAATTCCAACTCGGCGAAAGGCACGGAGGCTTGTGGCCAATGCAACCACTCAAAGTAAGGGTCGTCGAGCGATTCAGGCAGGCAGAGTCCATGGTCTATGGGCACGAGCTCAGCTGCCCCACTTTCGCATCTATGATTGGCGCAACTTGCATAACCACCATGGGCGCATTTCCTTACGAGGATGTTTCCAGCATGGCGGTCGATGTTGAAAAGCCTTATGTCGAGGATGCCGATATGATGAACGGATGTAATGGAGAAGCTTGATGGTCCAAGGTCCCCTGCATTGAAGTCATTAGCCACAAACCGTTGGATCGAGGCGATCTTAACTGACGGTTGGGGTGCGATTGTGGTTGATGATTTGGAGCGGTCAACATGGAATGCTACGTGCGAGATTTTGACAAGGGCAGTTGGGGGCACCCCGGCAAAGCCATCATGGTCAAGGAGGTAGGCAGCAACTTCATGGATACCAGTCTCGTTGGCTTGAACTGAACGTCTCAAACTGGTCTGGCCAAGGATCCAACCTGCAATGCTGCCTTTTGGATTCTTCATGGCTAGCGGCTCCTCATCGATGGGTTTCACTACAGCAATGCTCTCGCTGGTGCGGCTGTGCAGGAAATATGCACCACCAAGCCCATCACGTGCCGGCACTAGGTCCACACCGGATGCCAACGCGATGGCCGCTTCCACTACAAGTGAACGGACATGTTGGCCACTGTGACCTGCGACAATTTCTACCCTGGGACCGCTACTGAATTCATCATCTGCCTTGGTGCTGGCAGATAAGCAAGGCGTGGATAAGCTTCTTCGGTGGAATCTAGCGGAGGCCATGGCCATCTTGAAGGAGGGGATGCGGTTGGTCCGGTCGAGTTCCAGCCCAGCAGATTCGAGGTGCGCGAAGGAGGGAAGCTTGCATCTCTGGGCCCAGCCCAACGGCTTGAATCCATGATGGTGATCGATTGCAACGGCCATTAGAGATGTTGTCATGAAGGTGGGTCTTGCAGAGCATGCTTGGGGCAGTTTCTCTCAGAGTAAGCTTGGCGAAATAGCCATCAACAATCTGCAAAACCTTACACATCAAGCCTGCATTGAAGCTACTGTGATGGAAGATCAAAGCATAGTTCTAGAACTCGGTGACTCAACTCGAACCGGCAGGATTTCGAGCCGAGTCTCATGGAAACTCACTATGGAGTCTCATGGAAACTCACTATGGCATGTTTAGATATGTGGAATCCATCGAGATTCGTAATGATTACCTAATGATGGTTTTCCTTCTTACCTGAGAAAATTGAATTCCGAAAAAGGGGTCTGTTTGTGTGCAACGGTCACCTTGTTTCTTGTGCCAGGGAACTATCACTGTGGATAAGTGCAATGATTATGTCATAGAAACCATGGTTTTCTATCTATCTGAACAGCCCCAGTTGTTGAAGGAATCCAATATCCTTTCCTTGTGGAATCCATGTATCCAAACATGCCCTTACATGATTCCTAGTGCATCACATGTGCAAGACAGAGCCATGAAACTGCTGAGCCCCTCCATGGTGATCACCTGGAGCATAAACCAGTCCAGGTCACTCATGATGTGGGGCCACACCACCCAAATCAATTGATGGCTGAAAATCAGACTCCCGTACAGTTGTGTTCCACCCAGATCGGTGCATTGGACTGATTTTCTCGATGGGTGATCTTCATGACAGGGCCCACCTTTGGAATGGGTTAAGTGCCCCAAACGAATGACGCATCAGTGGGCAAAATGTTATAGCATGGTAACATGAAATGGTTGTATTTGTATATGATCATTCCTCATGTAAAAAAGCATCAACCAACCTACAATTCCTCGCACCTCCCCTTCAGGATCTTCACAAGTTCCTGCCAATGAATAAGAAGATGAGAAAATTAGGGAAATTAGAGGTCATGGAAAAGGGACAAGATATACCAAATGGTTATTATTTTGCGAAAATAACTGAAGAGAAGTTAAGAATGAGAAGAACTTTGATACACTTGCCAGGTGTGATGGTTGATACACAGGCTCTAAGACATTCTATGCATGGCATATGTGTATCTCAAATTACTCAGAATCATGGGCCTTTATTTAGATATTTGCAACCCAAAGCTCATTGATTTGGTGTTCTAACTGGAAGGTCGGTGAATATTCAACGGACAGTCATAATGAAAAATAGTAAGAGGTCCAAATTCAAAAAACAAATGTCCACTAATATGAGTTCAGAATCATTCATTCTATCTGATTTTGAGGTTCTATCTAATTTAAATCAACATATGCCGCATGTACAAATTCTAAGTGCATGTTTATCAACCATGACACTGCCAGAGTATCAAATAACTCCCCCTGCTCTGCTTTGTGATCACCTGACACAAGAGTTAGGGGTCCACGCATCAAGCAGGCCACACTCTATGAAAACAATGAATGGAAAAAATGATACTCGAATTGAAATATTTCAACCCCTTTATAATTTAACTCTTTTTCTTTCAACATGAACCATCTCCTTTAACCATTGTTTTGTGGGCCATTGATAAGATTTTCTGATCTTGATTATAATTTTTGGTTACCCATTCATGGTAGGGCCACACGTCTTCTCTAAAACATTGATTGTTTGATCTTTTCTCTAAAAAACAAAGATGCATGGAAAGGAACAAAATATTAAAAAGAAAATCATAGACCAACTTATATCCTTCACAAGTTCCTAAAATCCAGCCTGAAAAGAATGGGGGAGGGGGACCCCACCATAACACTCCCAGATGAAATGCGGGGTCCACCATTTTGTGCATATGTCATCCAACCTAATCATCAAGTGCAACCCACCAGGATGAAGGGACACACTGAAGTTCAAGCCATTCCAAAAAACAGGTGCACCACAGCAAGTGAATATATAGGTTTTGGGCATGATTATACATTGCACCCTATGGTACGTCCCACTTAAGTTTTGGATCGAAGTGAGTTGTATAATATGCGGTGAACATGAGGAGTCACACTAAATGCAAGGTTTGGATTCCATATACACATCACAGGGGAAATTATGCTATCCTTCCCAAAAGGATAATAGTAGTAGTAGTAGTAGTAACAACAGTTCCCACTAGCAATTCAATCCTGGATGCTGTAAAGGTTGTGATTATACTGAAGTATGAGGGAATTTTTTTTCTTTGAGTTCGTCTTTTCGAAGGTTGTCATGGGGTATCAGGACCTGACAGTACTTGAGGAACCCAGCCTGGGTAAAAGAAGATGGGTCTGATATTATGCCCCCATTTTGAAAGTTGAGTCGGATACATGCAGTGTTCAAAGTATCGATATCACTACAAGTTTACAAGTTTCACTGGCTGGGAATATAAAAACAATATCAATATAGCCAATAACCAGAAATGTGGGGAAACATTGGGAAAACATGAGGAAAACAGTGGATTTTTTTAGCGAAACTTCAGGAGATGCTGAAATACACATTCACATATTTAGGAATCAAAAAATTATAAAAAGAATGCATATATAATAAGTTTCCATTTAATGGAGGCCTAAAAGCATGTGATGTCATAAGAAATCAGTCCAACCATCCCATCCATCGCATCTATCCATCCAAGCATCCAAAAATTCATCAATACTTCAAAATATTGACAAACACATGAAATTTTGCCAAGAAATAGTCGACAACTGGAAAGAAAATGAAAGATTGTAGCCTCAATAAAGCCCATGTTGTGATAACGATAATGTCACCATATTATCGATACTATTGTCAACAAATTAAACACATCATACAACCATGCATCCATAAAAATTTGAAATGGAAATGTTTTTAACAAACAGGTTTTTGGCAATATTGATACATTGGCGATATTATCGAAATATTGCCGATACATTGGCAATACAAGCAACGCTTGGAATTTACACATTCAAAAATATTGGCAATACATTGGCGATAACCATACATTGGCAATACAAGAAACACCTGAAATTTACATAGTAAAAAATATTGACGATACTTAGTGATACATCGCCAATACCTTAAAATTTTCTAATACTACTAGTGTTATTGGTATCGCTATTGGCATCATTGGTATCACCAAGCTGGAGAAACAGAAAATATCCGGGATATTTCGATAATATCGAGGATACTTCGAACAATGATATAGGTGCACCGCTTCATACCTGTTTAAAAAAATAGATGTATTTTGGTTCATTATCAGATACCCAATGCAATCATTAGTTTTAAGATTAAGGCATTTCAAGCCATTAATCATTGGATTTCAAAAGGAAAAATTACTTAAGAGATGGAGCGTTGGTTGGACTTTCATGCCAACCCATGACCATTTCTCATTGCACCTGGATTCCAATGAAGTGCGTTGCTTATAGGAAACACCCTAGTATGAGTTTGGAATGTCATATTGTCTGGATTCATGATCTAAGTTATGGCATAAGTTTGACACTAGCCACCAACCTGACTCAACCTGCCTCCTTTATCTAAGCTTGGGACCAACAATGAGAGCACAAAACTCCCATAGGCGCAATTTAATAGACTATTACATAGGTTAATTACAATCAAGTGCTATCAAGTAGTCCATTTACATAGGTTGATTGCAATCAACGAGTTGATTACAATCAATGAGATATTCTATTTGGATGAGAATGAGTAAGCAAATTTCCTCTTAAGAGGACAAAGTTAAAAGAGAAACCTTGATGCTCTAGCAGAATGTGATGGATGATATGCATGCACACTTAGAAATTGCGTACGTGGCAACCACATATTTGATTTGAACTGATAGAATTATGGGTCCTCGTTTAAATGTATCATGAACCAAAATTTTTGCTTATTTAATTATCTAACTATTGGATTTGTGGCCATCTATTGGACAATTAAAAATAAAAAATATCCAATGGCCCTATTTCAAGAAAAAAGTGTCCATGAATCGGAGGTTAGGATTGTTTCAACCAATCTGATTTTGGAACTTTCACATAGCAATGGGGGGTTCCCAATTTTAGTTGGTTTATTTTGAATTAGCACATGCCACCTGTACAATTTTTTAGTACCTGCAAATCAGTCGTCTTACTCTACCAAATTGTAAAAGAACTCTCCCAAAGACCATCCTCCAAAATTGCAAAGTTGCAGCTCGCAATCACCAAGGGAAGATTAATTTAAAAAGTGTGTGTGTGTGTGGGTGGGTGGGTGGGTGGGTGGGTGGGTGGGGATCACTGAAGATGAACAGCGGGGGCATGGAAGAGAAATCTCTTTACATATACATGGTAGGGTGATATTGGTCCAATCATGGACAGCCCATGTTTCAAAAGTAAAATTACCAAGGACAGTTTGTGAGACCCGATGGTACCTGAAGAGCGCCTGGGTTTGATGGGATTGGGGTCACAAGACGTCAAACATGATACCCTGACCCGCTAGACCTGACCAAACAAGAGTACATGGGTATAACAAGACCTGACCCGGACCTGACCCATTGACAACCCTAGTCGTTTAACCCTTGAAAAGACATTTTGGGACTGAATTAGTGTAGGCACTATTCGGTATAATCATAATCCCCGGGATTATCCTAATTTAGGGGTGACATGACCGAAATACACATCTACTTCTTTAAAAGAACGGTCAAGTCGAGCATTGCACCTAAAGCGTCCAACAAGTGCACCCCACCATGATGAAAGCATGACCAAAAATCAAACTGAACCAATCATCAGTTGACAACATGTAAATTAGGATATTTTGGAAACTAAAAAGAAAAAAGAAAAAAAAAAAGAGTAAAAAAGAGAGAGATCACATGTAAATTAGGAGTTTTTGGGTGTCAACATTATCTTTTTATGGTGTTGCCTGACTCCTTTTATGTGTGAAACAAATTCCAATTAAATGGATTTGCCCTGTTAATGGTCAAATCTCACCGAACTTTGTTTAAACAAAAACAAAAAAGTGCAAACACATTAGTAAAAATTTGTGGATCGATATTACCTCCAATATGTAACCAGTAACCACATATTCCAAAAATGCAACACTCAACAAAAAATCTGACTATAGAGATACAAGTGACGCCAACCAAATGAGCAAACCAGATCTGGTACAAATGTGCCCTGAGTGGCATGGCACCAAAATGGGAATGTTAAGCCTAGATATATGATCTTCAAGCGTCAAATGTGCACACCCTGCAAACCCAATGACATACATGTGTGGGAGATCAAATGTTCATCCAATGGTCTCCTCTATGCATATCCCCCCTAAAAGTAAGACACAAGTGAGAGGTCACCTTGCAACAAAATCGAGTTGGTTCACTCATCAAGTGGGCCACACTATTGGAGCAATTTTCTGCCTCAACAAATGGATATGGGCCACCTAAAGAGTGGATCAGCATAATATCCAAGACGAGCGATCTTCGTGGTGGGGCCTACCATTTTAATGGTACCGATATGGAATTATAGAGTCATGCACTATACAATTTAGAGTAAAAACCTTGAACACTGGTGAGGAAGGTATTTCATAACAGTAACAGTGGTCGTAACTGCCACCAGCGTTATCGTTTCGTTATGGCCTTGTTTTCTGTATTTTTGAAAACATTTGTTTTGGCCCCGTTACAAGACCGTTATGGACCATTTTTTCTATAACGATTGTTATGACCATTTTGGCCTTGGAATGCTTACACCACTGTTATCGGCTATTACGTAACTGTTTTGGCATACCATACTGGCGAGTCATTTAGGGTAGCAATCAACAAAGGGAACAAGAGAGAATGTATCATGTGATCACCAAATTTCAGAAAATTTCCCTAGAGAACCCCTGCCCATGGGACCCACAATCCTTTAAGGGACATTTGTTTGCTCAGGTCTACTACGTAAATTCCATTTTGCATAAGTAAACCTAATTTATGCCCATATGTTTCCACCAATTTTCATCTATAAACGTTTTTATACCAACCCATTTCTTATATAATGGCCAAAAAAATTTCACACCTCCTCTAACAAGAAAACACTTTCCTACATAAATTGCTCCCTTTTGTTTCACTACCTAAATATGGACCGTCACTACCCAAACCACTCATTGGATGGCCAGGATTATCCATTTAAAGTGATTTGAGAGAGAGAGGCAATCAAAGGTGGGCCCTACATGATGGATGGTCCACATTAATGCTTTGCCCTCTCTAGTCTACTTAATATGGACCGTTCCATTTACCAAACAACTAACCCAATTGTTAGGATCATCCAATCAAAGTGACTTTAGAGGGATGGAAAATCAAAGGTGGGACCAACATTGTGGATGGTCCACATCAAAATTAGACTTTTTTTTACCATATTCAATATGGACCATCCATTTCCCGTACCACTAATTCTTATTAATGGTTAGGATAATTAGATCAAAGTGATTTGAGAGGAATAGACAATCTGTGAATGTCACGGCAGAGCGCACACCAAACTTCTTCTTTTAGTTGCACGGATGGGGAGCGGTATTGACTTAGATATGATACGTATGTAATTTGGAGTTACCACTAACCAAATGAAGCTTTGAGTCTACAGCTGCCAAAAACAGTAGAATCACTTAGGAGTCAAGGAATCATGAGATTCCCCAACTTAAGTGACTTCCATGATTGGTCTACAACCATAGATTATGAGTAAGGGCCTCAGTTACAGAAGAAAGGCTGTAGAATCACTTAGGTGTCAAGGAATTGTGAGATTCCCCAACTTAAGTGACTCCCACGATTGGTCTGCAACCATAGGTTATGAGTAAGGGCCTCAGTTACAGAAGAAAGGTTGTAGAATCACTTAGAAGTCAACGAATTGTGAGATTCCCCAACTTAAGTGACTCCCACGATTGGTCTGCAACCATAGATTATGAGTAAGGGCCTCAGTTACAGAAGAAAGGGGTTAGGCACCCTTTTCCGCTTGCACGTCGTGCGGTCTCTACTTTATGTGATTTTACATTTTTTTTTTATTTTTTTATTTTTTTTATTTTTTATTTTTTTTGAGATTCGATAGAGTTTCAGAGTTAGTACATATGATCGTGTATGACATAAGCCATAAGGACCGGGCAGGCAAAATAAAAAGAATTATTTAGCCCTACTTTGTAGAGCCAAGTGACTCCGGGTAGGTAAAATAAAGTAAAATGGAGTAAATAAAATGAAATGTAATGCTAGCCTTACTTTACATAGTTTAGAACTCTAGGTAGCCAAATAAGATGCAAATGCAGTCTTAGTTTTACTTCACGGAGTTTAAGACTCCAGGCAAATAAATAAAGTAAAGAAAAATAAAATAAAATAAAATTACAAGTCGATGTTGCGGATAGGCTAGAAATGTGCGTAGTGGAATGTAATATGGGCTTTGATTGAGATGTGAGAAAGATAAGGGGGAGACTAGACAACCTTTTTCTACAAAAGAGATGGTCAAATATCGTCGGTTCCAACCCTACTCTAGATTTCAGTGTTTTCTTCAGTAGGTTATCTCCTCTTTAACTGGCCTCCTAAGTTAGGCAACACCTCAGCATGTTAGGAATCTTCAGGGCACTCTGAATCCTCGAATTGGCCTAAACTGCTTTGCCACTTTAACCTTCCTTCGACCCTCTCTGCTTATCTCTGACCTCCAACACCCTAGAATGGTAGCTATTGTGTAAAATTTATAGACCTCAACCATTGGCCTATGAATGGCCGATAATGATGTTACCATTGCCCATCAATGATTTTCCTTATGTAAGGGTTGGACAATGTAACGCCCTGGATTTTTTGCCAACCTGGAGTTAGACGTCCATGGGCAATGAGTCGATCATAATACCTTAATTGACTTCTCAGAACTCAATCTTAAAGCCTCAAATCCCCTTTCAACCCATTTCCTTCAAAATTTCACATTTCGCCACCTTATTATTCAATTTTTTCCAAGTACTTTCATATTAGACACTAATACTAAATGATGAAGAACAATACTTAAACTAAAACTTACTGTAAATGGTAAATACATAAATAAAATGGGCTTTTGACCAATAACCTTTTTGGAATCTCACGATATAAATAGGTTATTTGGATAGATTAGTTTCTCCTACCCCAAAATCATATATTGTACGTCGCGTAACCCATTCCAGATTGAAAGATGCACCCGTTTCAAATATTGGATCGGCGAAACCACATTAAACGGACTTGGGGGCCCAAACGAGGCAAATCGGGGGGATCCGAGGTGTGTCCCGCACATTCCTGGCACCCTGAGGGGGGGGGGGGGGGGGGGGGGGGTTAGCATCGTCCTTAGGGCGAGCCATGACCCCAGGGTCCAGCGATCGGCGATGGCATCGCCAGATCGGCGAGGCCTCGCCGGCCTCTGCGATTTTTCTGCACTGGTCGTCCGAATTCAAAAAGTCATATCTCCCTCGTTATAACTCCAATTTAGGTGATTCAAAAGCCAGATTGAAGCTTCATAAGTCTAGTTTCATATGAAAATAAGTGAAAAATATACTAAAATATTTAATGTAGTTAAAAATAGGTCGTTGTGACAATTGTCCAAAAATCATTAGTTGGACAGCTGCTGCTTCTGGAATTTTTAGAATTTTTCTATAATACGAAATCTCATGAAATTTGGTGGAGGCGAAGTAAACTTGATGATGAACTACTAGAAAAATAATTAAAATAATATACTAACTAAAAGTGCCAAAAAGGGGGCATAGAACTGCCCTAGGACCATATTCTGTCGTAATTATGGCATAATTTAGTTAAGTATTAAACTGAATAATCAGTAGAATTAGCTTGAATTACTTTCTATACGAACTGCAAGACCCAAAACTAGTAGAATTACTAACTCGACATTACCTAAAAATCTAGGATCAATATCAAAACTCAGTTGCTCTCGGGAGCATCATGAAACTCCATATCGGACCTGGATCGCACGTCGAAAGTCCGATTACCCCGAAACTATATGGTTATGATCGCCTTGCTGGAGCTAACAACCACTGCGGAAATCAAGTCCTAATAGTACCCAGAAACGCACAACTTGAGCCTGGAGCGAAGTGTGTGAGAAACGCGAATATCTTTAGGAAATGAACTGAACTTAAGTGAATTGAGTCGGTTCGCTTGTAGGCCAAATCTAAGGATTCTAACCGTCGGAATCTGACCCAAGTACACCCTCGGATCAGGAAAAATTTCCAACACATGTCAGTGTACTTGTGACCCTGATCGAGTACCGGTGACCGTTAAACTGAAACTGGTCCGCCACGGTCGATCTGCAAACCCAATCGGATAGAAAACTTACCCTGACCTAGATCCATGGTCAGGGAGCTCAAGTCCGACCGCACGCAGAAAAGGGGCCTCCAGAACAGCTCCGTTGGACCGAAACAATCAACGTTTGGCCATAACCTAAGTATACCATAGCCCTGGGGCCATTCCCATCAGTTCTGGGCCTATATAAGGGCCTTAAACCCTCTCTCTCATTCCATACGAATTTGGAAACCTAGGAGAGAGAAGAGCGCAAAAAGAGAAGGAAAGAGAGAGAGAGTTGGAGTTGTTCCTGGGATTTGATCCTTGCCGCTCCACATGCTTAGCCACCCCGTCTGTATGGCGATTCCGGCGATTCCGACTCCGTATTTGGGTAAAAAATCCTAAACCTAATCTGTTTTAGGGATTCCAATAGAGCAAATGGTGAAATAGCTAACCTATTTCATACTATAGGTTGTCGTTGTGCCGTAGACAGAGAAATAGCGTTCGAACTGAGTTCGTTACGTGTCTACCGGCGAAAGGTGCGGATTATAAATGTTTAGGTTATGGTTTTCAAGACTTTCAATGTCAGTAATGATTTATGACTGACTTGATTGCTTTCACATGTGCCTATATACGAGGTTTACCGTATATTATGCATATATGTAAACTATATTGATTTTACATGCATTTCATGTGTTTGTTGAAATGTTTGAATGAGTATGGAATTATGATTTATCCTTGTTATATTTATTGACTGATAAAGTATGTTTGTTGTACGTATGGTAAACCCTTTTGTAAAGAGATTTGCTATAATACCTGTTATAACTACTATATTACATGTATAGGATATGTGTAGTCTAATTGTTTGATAAAATGCCTGAATGTGAAAATGCCTGTTTGAATGCATGTAATGAGGGTGTTGAGATAAGATTCTCAATCCCTTATATATGGATATAGAATCCCTAATATAACCTAATTTACTACTATGTGAATTAAGGATGAAATGCTATTTTACGATACATGTGTAGTATGTATTTTGTTGAATTGCTTAGAGTAAGATTTATATTTGATTTTAGCTTTCACATGATGTCCTTGGTTAATACATGTGTATATTGTTATTTGGATTGTGCTTGGGGCTATGATGTAGTCCAGGCAATCGGTAATGGTAAGCGATCGGTGGCCAAACTGTTTAGCCACGACGGACACGCCCAATGAATCCAAGTCGTACGCTGCTTATCGTCAGTGGTTAGGCCACACGGAGTGCTTACACTCTCCATGTCGATCGGCTCGACGTACGTTCGTACCAGTCGAGCTTGTCAAGTAACCCGATTGACCCGATGTATGTTCACCATGTATGGACGTTACTGTTTGAATCTAAGGTACCAAACTCACCATTGAAAACCCGTTCAACCTTGGTACCTCGATCCGCTAAGACTCATGAGCCGGACATGGTGGTATGGGACACCGTGGTAGAGCTGTCGGCCTACGCTGGGGTGACGAGCCTCCCCGTAGTGACCAGTGAGCAACCCAAACTCGTGAGACGAATACGGTGGTATAGGACACTGTATTCGAGCTATCGGCCTACCCTTGCGTAGCCTGGCTGTGGTCTCCAGTCGAGTTGGTGACGAGCTTTCGAAAATACACTACCAGTTGGTAGGGTGTGGGTGGTAGTGACCTCGAGTGTTCTCTGAGACTGCGTTGAGGCGACAAGTCTTTTCGTAGCAACTAGAGTACAAACTAGACCTACACTGATCAGGTGACGAGCCCTTTGTAGTGACCTAGAACCGCAACATCATATGAGATTTGCTAAGACTGACAACCCTAGAATGGATCATTGTTTGGAAATTGATATAAGGGAGGTACCTTAGCTTTCCAATCCTACTGTATAAACCTAAGTAAGCAACTTGGCTAATCACGTACATGCACCGCATTACGTGTGCCTTTGGCGTAGCAAGTCAAGCACTGAGGAAGTGTTTCAGGCCTTGATCGTGAGATGAAGTCGCTGAGGGAGTGCAAGCGAGGGCATGCATCATTATTTTATATCATTCTTGCATTAACAAGAGTACTTAGGACCTGATTATTGTATTGCATTATCATTACTGACCTTTGCTTTATTGTTCCACTGAGTTGATCACTCACTCCCAAGTAACGGGACAGTGTTTTAAACACCCACCAAACCCTGTTTTAGTTTCAGATGATGGCAATGCGTATGAGGCGGAGCTGGACTTTTATGATGATGAGGAGGGTTTCTCCTATATGCAGCTATCAGGCGGGTCTATGTAGACCATATTCTGATCGATGGGGTTACATGGATGCTGATTAGATGCCATTACACTTGTTATTTTGCACTTTTGGAATACCCATGTATATTCATTTTGTCCATTTTTGGAGTATACATGTATATATTTAACCTGGTAACATGTTCACACTCTGGAGACTTACGACGGTTTATATATTTTATATATCTATCACAGTCTTCTGCTTGCGAAATGTAACTGTCTCTGGAGTATGATATGTTGTTTTGGTATAATCTCACTCATGTTTAATGCACTAATATGAACAACATTCAATCATCATTATCTATGTTGCATAAGTGATGCGTTGAAACTCGGGAGCTGAGCTTCTGCTCGACCCCCAATTTTCAGGGCATTACAGACAACCTCCCCCCATTAGGTAAAAGTGAGCCACATGGATCGTCGGCTTGTGGCTAGCCAACGATGATGTCACACCCCTACTTTTATTTTTTTTCTTTCAATAAGAGCTAAGAAACATGTTTGTTTGGTAAAAGTATGCCAAGTGGATCGTCAACTTGCCACGAGCATGGGGTTGTTTTGTCCTTTTTGTGCACAGTTTGCCATGTACAGAGGGTATTCGGTGTCCCAGAGGGCCGGATGTTTGTCTGATATCTAGCCGCCCTAGTTTTGGGATCAATTGATCAGGTCCATTGGTTATTTCCCAAAAATGCCTGGGACCCTTTTGACCTACCCTGTCTGGATTTGTGATGCTTCTTGGGTTGGCCAAAAACAGTTTTAATTAGAGATATGCATGGTCAGGGTTTCCATGGAGTTTGGATTATTGGCTAGGATTTGATTGTCAGGTTCTAAATCAGCCAACCAAGTCCGTTGGTTGCTTCCATGATGTGTTGAGGATCCTACCCATTTGATTAGAGGCGTCAATGGGTTAGGCTCGAGCTTGAAAAATCAGAATTTTGAATAGGGCAGGCCCAACAACCTGGGCCGAAATAGTTCAAAATTCGGGTCGAGACCTATCCCAGGCCCGGCTTGTTGACAACCCTACATTTGATCGATTTGAAGTTTCTCAAATTGCCCAAAGATAGTTTTTTTTTTAACCTATTTCATTAAGAAAAATACAAGTCTTGAATATTGAGTCCTTTAACTTGTCTTCATTCTTAAATCTTGATTCGTGAAGACTCTTAAATACTTGGCTTCAATCTCGATTCCTTGAAGTCTTGGAAAAAAAGAGTGAAAGAAAGAATGAAACTTGAATCTAGTTGATATTTGATATCAACTCTTGTTTCTTGTCTTGAATCGTGATTACTCGTCTTGTCTTAAACTCTTATAAAAAAATTAAATTGAAAAAAGAGAATAAACGAAGAATACACAAATACACATACAATATACACCACAATTAAACTTAAAAAGGATTAGCAAATAGCAAATTATCAATATATTGAGATTTGAGAAAGAGAGAGAGAATGAGAGAGTGAGAAAGAGAAAAAGAGAATGAGAAATGAGACAGAGAAAGAAATGTATTATAGAATGATGTAGTAGAGAATAGAAATTAGAGAGAGAATGAGAGAAGGAAGAGAAAGATGGTTACTACTAACTGGTAAGATATAATGAGAGAATGAGAAAGAGATATAGTTATGAGAGAATGGTAGAGATTATAAGAATGAGAGGCTTGAGAGCACAAGCCACAAGCACAATCCTTGGTGTGGAGGGGAAGATCCGTTTATGAAATAGTTGAAGAACGAGTCGTCTCATTTCCTTACTTTTCTTTGTTCCTTCTAATTCATTCACTTCAAGGCTGGTTCTGAACGCCGCGTAACATCATCTTCAACCAACCTCCACCGCCATTTACATTGAGGGGCCTTTCGGTGCGGCCACCAAAGAATTGCTTAAACACTGCTTAATCTTGATTATTCACTTCAAATCCTTGGGCATTCCTTGGCCCTTCTTGGTCTTTGCCTTCTTCTTCAAGAAAATTAAGATTGTGAGAGAGATTATGAGAGCACAAGCTAGTTTAGCCTTAGAAGTGATTAGAGAGAGAGAGAGAAGCCTTTAGAAGATTGTGAAGAGGGGTGGGGGGGGGGGGGGGGGGGGGGGGTTAGAAGTGTCTTTTTATCGGCAAAAGTTGATTTATTTTGAAAGATAAAACAAATAAATGGTCCAACGGTCATATTTATGACCATTGGAGTGCATAGTATATGCCATGATTATGCGATCACTAGCGGCATAAAGCTAAATGCGATCACATATGATGCATATGGCTGATGTCATCAACGCATACATGATGTGGCCCACTTTTGCAATTGTGCAATTGCATAAGTGATGAGACTAGATGTGACTCATATAAATCGTCTCAAGCTCCACTGACCCAATCTAGTTCAACATTGCGAGTCACCCCTCACTCAGCAAAGACGAGTTAATTCACCCCCTTAACATATACCCACAGCACCAAATTGGTGGACTCATCCCCATTCATACAAGGGCTACAATTTTTCCTTTTTCCTCTTCAAGGAAAACCAAAAACCTCACCATAGTATCTTTTGTTCCATCTAGGACTCTAGCAGTATTGCGGGCCCATGTAAGAGAGCGCCTCTTTAATAGTTTTTTTAAGCACTCTTTCTAGTCAATGCCAACAACTGTAGGTCAGTCTTTCTCAACCAGTTACTCCATCTAAAATCCTATCTTTATCGGAGTCGGAGGAGAGATTTGTCTTATATGATAAACTAGGACTATAGTAGTTGGATTAATGGATTAATGACTGGGAAGAGTCAGATGTGACTCATATGAGTCGACTCAGGCTTTGTCTGACCCAATCTAGTTTGACATTGCATGTCACCCTTGAGTTGGCTGATTTACACTGATTCACCCCCCACTTAGCCGAGACAAGTCGCTGAGCCTTAAATCCATGGGTGGATTTGAGAACATGTCAGGTCGTCTGGAGAGTTTATATGATGGGCCACACAACTAATGGTTCTTGGTGGTAAACTCTTCAAGATTGGAAGATCCCAAGCTTTGGATTTGTGGCCCCCAAAAGCAATGGTTAAGAGATGGTCCATAATGAAAGGGAATAATTTAAATGATTGAGTTTATATTGAAAGGGAATGACATAAATGATCTAGTTTTTCATGTAGCACATTAAATGTGCAAATAGAATTCCTGTTTTTAGGCTAGCTTTTTTTTTTTAGTTCATCGCTACTACCATTCATTTGTTTTTACTGTAGGATTATTTTTTAGTCAAGTGTCGTCATCCCGGTAACATCCTTCCCTCTCTCTTTTTAATTTCTTTGATAGATAATGATTTCTGCCTTTTTGCTTTTCTAGGATTATGGTAGAGGAAGCGATTTGCTAGACATGAG
Organism: Magnolia kwangsiensis; assembly: GCA_037074715.1. Taxonomy (NCBI): domain Eukaryota; kingdom Viridiplantae; phylum Streptophyta; class Magnoliopsida; order Magnoliales; family Magnoliaceae; genus Magnolia; species Magnolia kwangsiensis. Next base: position 85,092,128 of record CM073582.1, read on the forward strand.
AGAGTTTTTCTCAAGTGCAACGCATGTAGATAGAAGAAGTTGTTTGCAGGACATGAAGTGAGTGGCACATGAAATGCATGTCGGGACACCAACGGTTGGAGTTGGGTACTTGTCTTCAACGAAAACCATCTATATGATGGGCCTAACTATGAGTGTGGGATATCCAAAGGAGCTTTCATATTCAAGTATTTCAACCCTTTAATTATATAAAGGTTATGAGACCATAAAGATTCAAAGAAAAGAGCCAAATGATCAATCCACGAGATTTTATTTTATTTTTACATACCTCATCTAAGGTGAGACCCATCAAATAAATGGCGGTTTGGATCATTGGAAGATGATATATCCAAAGGCTAAAGTCCTGACATATCTTATAGTAATACGTCGGGATATATTCTAGCAAACTTCATATCTTATAGTAGTACATCGATTAACATTTTAAAATGCCAAAAATGCGCCTATCACTATTGTTAGTGGAGCAGGTAAAATCAATAGTATAAAATGCCCCTGTTGCTATTGCTAATGGAGCAGGTAAAATCAATAGCATTGATGGGGTTCAGTGGGTAAAATATGAATCATTGAATGCCGAGCTAGAGTCGCCTCTAAATTTACCCAATGCCCTACATTCAGTTCAAATTCGATGTCCTTTGAAAATCTGAAAGTCTCCTGCATATAACAAGAGGAGAATAGTAGTGGACAACAAGGGCATAATTTAATAAATGAAAAATCAGCCCAATCCAAAACTCAGGTGGACCACATCAAGAACAACAATGTAAATCAGGCCTAAAATATCTAAGTTCAAGCCGTGGGACCCACCTGAATTTTGGATCAAACTGACTTTTCGAGTGTTTGATGTAAGGCTCAATTTCATTCTTTTTCTTTTCTTTTTTGTCCCCAGCATCGCCCATGTGGGTCCCACTAATGCACCAAGACAGAGAGTGGACACAATGGGCAAGCACATAATTCAAATCAAATGGTCCAAACCGCACCTTCCATAGATGGGTCATAACGCAAAATCTTAACTCAAATCAAACCGTCCAAACCGTAGATCCACCATCCATGGGCCGTAACCCCAAAACCAGAACTCAACCCAATCGATCCAAACCGTGAGACCACCATGAATGCGTCATGATCCCATACTCCTAACTGAAACAAAGGTGGGTCCACCATAAATGTGCCACAACCCCAAAATCAGAACTCAACACGAACAGTCCAAAACGTAGGTCCACCATAAATGGGTCATAATCCCAAGATCGAATTCAAATCAAAAAGTAAATGGGTCATAATCCCAAGATCGAATTCAAATCAAACAGTCCAAACCGTGGGTCCATCATAGATGGGTCATAATCCCAAAATCGAATTCAAATCAAACGGTCCAAACCGTGAGCCCGACATAGACAAACGATCCAAACGGTGGATCCACCATAGATGGATCATAACCCAAAAACCCAGAACTCAAATCAATCCAGACCATGAGTCCACCATAGATTGGCCATAATCAATAAAAGAATAAATGCAAATATATATATATATATATATATATATATATATATATATATATATATATATATATATATATATATATATATATATAAAATAATCAAAGAGAAGAGAGAAGGGATTAAAAAAAGAAAGAAAGAAAGAAAAAGAAAAAACTCACCTATCTTCTTCTTCTTCTAGGACCCAAACATTGGGTCCGATCGAGGGAGAGAGAGAGAGATTGGAGAGAGATCGAGGGAGAGAGAGAGAAGGGGAGACAGAGAATGCCAGAAAGGCAGAGGGATATAAACGCTTCGGGAGAGAAAATGGCGCGAACGGTGCGGCCTACACGCAGAGAGACGGAGGGTGAGAGAGCTACACGCACTAATCTCCGGTTTACTCGCATGGAAATGCCCCCGTTTCGGACGCGCGTTTCCTGAAGCAGAAGTTCCTGTTGTCCGCGTTGGGGCCTACCACGTTGTCCGTGTGAAATCCAGTCCATCCATATGTTTCACCAGCTCATTTTACGAGAAATCAAAATAACGAGACAAAGTCAAGATCCAAGTGGGCCACACTACAGGAAACGGTGTGGATTGAACGACTACCATTCAAACATTATGGGCCCACAGAAGTTTTGGATCAGGTTGATATTTGTTTTTTCTCTTCATCCAGGTGGAAATAACCTTATGAACGGTTTGGATGGCATATAAACATCATGGTCATGACCAGGAAGGTTTCAATGGTGGGTGTTTCAATCTACACTGTTTTCTTCGGCGTGGCCCACTTGGGTCTTGTATGTCCCTCATTTTTAGCCTCTTACCTTCACATGGTATGTAGAAACATATGGACGGAGTGGATTTTACACTGAAACCACAGTGGGGCCCATAGGAGTTATTTTTGCAAGGAACGCCCGCCTCTAAATGATGTGTACCATTTATATGATGGAGCACACCTTTGATTGGGGACACCGAAAGATCGAGACCATCGAAATGGAATATTAAGGTTTGCTAAAATAAATCTAGTGTATCATAATAAGAAACTAACCGTTGTATTTAAATCTTTTTTTAGGACACAAACCGTTTATTTCATATAAATCGCGTTGGATGGGGGATGCCCATAAAAACTCCCAGATTTAGCATTTCAACACGTTGATTATACCAAAGGTTATGTTGACCGTTGATATTCAAAGCAAAATAGCTAATTTTTCAAAGGGTTGAAATGATCATATTGAGAGGGTTGATCCGTTCTCTTTCCATCCTACAAAGCGAGGCATGTCATATGAACGGTTTGGATCGTTGGAAGATGGCCCAGACTAAAAGGCTAAAGTCCTGGTGTATGGAAATAATACACGCACTTGTGTCCGGGTTACTCGCATCGAAATGCCATTTTTCGACCCGTTATTGTACCGGTTACTTTCTCTAATGGTGAGGAAATGACTTAACGTGCATGAAATCCACGCCGTCTATCAGGTACATCACTTCTTTTTTGGGCTTGATATCGAAAATCAGATTGATTTAATACTCAGGTGGACCACCAACAATAAATTTATACCTACAACCTCTAAATTCACATGATAGGGCACACATGAGTTTTAAGAGTACTGTGTTTTTTTGGTTAATTCGTCCATCCATGAAAAAAATCAGATGAACGGATTGGATGGCACATTAAGACCACCATGGGCCCGCACAAAACAAATGGTGAGCATCCCGTCCCAACTTTCCTATAGTGTGGCACACCTGAGAGTTAGATTGTCATGATTTTTTTATTCCACGGTGAAGATGAGGTAGAAGACATGATGGACGGCATGGATCTTATGAAAGTTCCACCCATCAGGAGCATTTGGATTTAGGGCCATCTAATGATCTATACGGTTTATTTGATGGGCCACACCTTTCATTACCAACCACGACTTATAAGTGTGATATTATAACCCATTGATCAGTTGAAAATTTTCCCATTGAAAACAGAGATCTCGATCCTCTGATTATAAAAAAGGTAATATTAGCCGTCCATATTCAAACCTAAAGAGACAAATTATCAAACGGTTGAGATAATCGACCGCAGGAGGGTTTACTTATTGGCGTCCATAGTATAAAATGACACCCCCATATAAACGGTTTGGAAATTTGGAGTATGTCCCAGATTCAAATGTTAAAGACACAATGTATACTTTATTATAATAGGCCAGAATATGTCCAATATTCCAGTGCTAAAGACACCTATACTTTATTATAATACCTAGTATACCCCCTACACGTGGGTACATAATCCAATCCCACCATCATATATAATATATATGACTTGCACTCGATGATGTATATTTTATGTTATTTTGTTAATACCCACCTCCCTCCAAATCTAATGTTGTGGGATTTAATTGGACAGCATATTGCTATAATAAACAGGTCATGCAAAAAATGTTTGAAAGTTGTTCTACAATCACCTGCATCACCTGACTCTAATCAAATCCCTCCCCACAGAAGGTGGTGGTGTAAGCTTTGGTCAGGTCACACTATGGAGTAACATCAAATTGATCAAGTCATTATTATGAAGCCTATCTTAATATATGTGTCTATTCACACCATCCATCCATTTAGACATGAGCTTGAAAAATGAAGTAAATCCAAATATTAGGTGGATAGAAAATGGTAACGATTGACAGCCCCTCATTGAAGACCTCATAGGATCTATGGCGATGTTTATTCGACATTCAACTTGTTGATAAGGCCATGTAAACCTAGATGGAAGCAAAACACAAATATCAACTTGAATCAAAACTTATATGGTCCATGTGAAGTTTTTCACAGTGGGCATTCAATTACCACTATTTATCATGGTGTGGTCCACCTGAGATATGCTTCGTTTAATTTTACCCTGAAATGAGCTTTTAAAATATATGGTCAGCACATACATCAATGTGAGCCCCATGGTCGATTACCTAAACGTATGCTATTCGATTTTGTCCCAATTAGCTTCCTCCGCATTCTTGTGAAGCGGTGGAGGTACAAGTGAAAAACCGTGATGTATGCAAGCATGTTGTGGGATGATAAAGTAAAAAGCTCTTTCAATAAAATGATGATTTTATCCTTCTTTCCAAAGAAGGTTCTTATGGTCAGAAGCTATGTGGGGCCTACTAAGATGTATGTGAGAGAAAACCGCCTTGTTCATTGGTGTCTCCAACTCATGTCAATAAGCGATTTAAAAAAGAGCTAGATCGACAACTTAATTAAACCATACTATTTACACCCAGCCCGACACGGCAAAGCTAGGTGGCTCATAAGGCGCCACATGGTAACTATGTATTAGGAATGGTGAAGATGAAGCTCTCAGCCCATAAGTAACAGGCATGCCTACATTAGGATGTATTACTGTTGGAAAAATTCTGAATCTAGATGCTTATGGATGTTGGTTCACTAATGCAGACATTTTGGACCGTTAGACCTTGAATTTGAATATTAGATTAAAGATCTGATCAATCATTGAATGGCTGGTTGTCTTCAAAATGTTGGCATTAAACAACATTAATTTATAGTCGTTCTCTATAACAGAAGGACTGAACCATTTTCAAAAACTTATATAAGTTGGCCTTCTCTCAACTATACTATCTCACTACCCACACCCTCACCTAGGCATGCATATGTTCTAATTATCTGCACTAGAATATGTAACCTAACCTCTCTTTCTCTACCTTTTTCTTCAAGTAAGTTATTCATGAGATCATTTATAAACTCAAAAAAGTTATCATCTTTGATGGTTTGCATAAGGTTGCGACTGAGCGACTATTCGTGATATGATACACATGCATGAAGTGCAAAGTGCGCCACTAACGCCTTTATAGCCACACCGCCTTACTGCCTACACCCTCACCTGTGCGTGCATGTGTTCAATGCTCTGCACTAGAACATGCAACCTAGCATCTCTCTCTCTCCCTTTTTCTTCGAGTTATTGCCAAGATCATTTATAGACTCGAAAAGGTTATCATCTCTAAGCGAAGTGGGATAAAGAAAAACCCCGCCTTTCACATTTTGACAAAAGCCTTTGGAAGGGAAGATGAAAATATTTTGATTTTGATATTTTAAAAATTAAGTGCATTTATTTGATTTAACCAATAGAGAAGTAATTCTCAACAATCTTGTCACACCCCAGAGCCCAACACTTGAATACGGAGACTCGGATCCCAAGTTCCAGGGTGTTTATTAAACGACGAACAGGTGCTCTGTAACCAAGTCTTATGGCGCCTCAATTTTTGTCACTCGTGTATGATATTCTCACAATGGAAACTTAGTGTCACATAAAGCAAGGTCGTAAGTGAGAGAGTTTCCCCGCGTGTTCTCATAGTCATATTAACATCCAATCAAGGTTAATCAGAGTAGCAAATGTCAAAGCAGTGGACATCGAGAAATAAGCAAAGATAATTAAACTATAAAATATCACGGCAATATTCAAAATGTACAAGTCCAAAAGGTGCCCATGGGGACCTCGCAAACCATAAGCAACCCAGTGTAAGAGATATACAAGCATCAATCGCCAACGTGTTGAACAAATACCCCCAAGATTATATACATGGCATGTTAGTCGAGTAAAGTTATAACATATAATAGAGATCTCTAAACATATAATTCCTACATGTTAAGCTAAGTGTAAGTACAAGTAAAATCATACAAACATTCATATAAACCATTATCATTTATCTTGTTTAGATGCATATATGGATGAAATACATTTAGTCCGGGGATGTACATCCTTATGAAAAAGGATAGCCTATAGTGAAATAGCCAACTGGTAAAATATACTAAGGTGTGGCCCATACTAACTAGTCTCGGTAAAATCCATGCAGAAAGGACAACCCATAATAAACTAGTCACTCGGTAAAATACACTGTGGTAGGCCCATAGTAACCAGCCACCCGGTAAAATCCATGTAAAAGGATGATCCATAGTGGACGAGAGCACGTGCTGATAACTCAGGGTCACCTAATAAAAATACTCTAAGGTATGACCGATAGTGACCCGATGTAACGTCTCGAAAAAATTCGTACAAAGACCCGATTACCACCTCAGGGAGAAATCACTAAGGACCAAATCCTTTACAAATTAGACGAAGAGTAATTAGGTGCTAAACTAAATCACCTGTCGAATTAGCTTGGACAGCTTTCAATACGAACCACAAGAACCAAAATCAGTAACATCGCTGACGCTACATTGCCTAAAAACTTCGGATCAATCTCAAAACCCAGTTGCTCCTGGGAGCATCACGAAACTCCGTATCGGACTTGAACCACATGTCGAAAGTCCGATTACTGCGAAACTATATTGTTATGACCGCCTTGCTCGACTTAACAACCATCTCAAAAATCAAGTCCAAATGATATCCCGAAATGCACAACTTGAGCCTGAAGCAAAGTGTGTAAGAAATGCGAATATCTTTAGAAAATAAACTGAAACTTAAGTGAATTGAGTCATTCGCTTGTAGGCCAAATTTAAGGATTCAGACCGTCAGAATCTGACCCAGTTACACCCTTGGATCAGAAAAAATTTTCAACACATGTCAGTATACTTGTGGCCCTGATCGAGTAGCTGTGACCGTTGAATTGAAACAAGTCCTCTACGGTCGATCCCCAAATCCGATCGGACCGAAAACTTAGCTTAACCTAGATCTAATATCATGAGACTTATTTCTGACCGTATGTAAAAAAGAGGCCTCCATATGAGCTATGTTGGATCGAAACAGTCGACTTTTGACTATAACCTAAGTATACCATGGCCTTGGGGCTAATCTCATTAGTTATGGGCCTATATAAGCACCTAAACCCACCCCTCTCTCATTCCATACGAATTTGGAAACCCTATGAGAGAGAAGAGAGCAAAGAGAGAAGGAAAGAGAAAGAAAGCAAGAGAGAAGGCGGGAGAGAGTTCCTAAGATTCGATCACATCGCTCCACGTGCTGAATCGACCTGTCTGTATCGCTATTCTAGCAATTCTGACTCCGTTTTTGGTTAAGAAATCCTAACCCTAATATGTTTTAGGGATTGAAAGTAGACGATGAAATAGCTAACCTATTTCATGATATAGGTTGTCATTGTGTCGTAGACAAGATATTGAGTTCAAACCAAGCTCGTTACGAGTCTACCGGCGAAAGGTACAGACTATAAATGTTTAGGTTATGGTTTTCAAAGCTTTCAATGTCAATAATGATTTATGATTGGCTTGATTGCTATCACACGTACTTAGATACAAAGTTTTCCGTATATTATGCACATATATATAAACTATGTCGATTTATAATGTATTACATGTGTTTGTTGAAATATTTGAATGAATATGGAATTTGGATTTGTGCTTGCCAGGACTATTGATTGTAAATATAGGATTGTTATATGTGTGACAACTCCTTTGTGAAAGGATTTGCCATACCATACGTTATAACTAACACGTTACATGTATGTAATATGTGCAGTTTAAGTGTTTGATAATATGCCTGAATGAGAAAATGTTTGTTGAAATATATTTAATGATGCCGTGAGATAGGATTCTCAACTACCTTGCCTATAGTTACAGTTTCCTTCATGAAAGTTATTCTATTACTATGTGACTTGTGGATGAAATGCCTATGTATGGTAGCATGTGTACTAAGTGTTTGTTGAAATGCTTAAATGAGTTCGGCACTGAAATTGGTTATCACATGTTGTCTTTAACTATCACATGTGAATGCTATTGTTTGGAGTGTGATTGGGGCTACGATGTAGTCCAGGTAATCGGTAATGGTTTACTATAGGTGGTCGAGCTGTTTTAGCCATGACAGATAAGTTCAAGGAATCCGAGTCGCACGGAGATTATCGACAGTGGTTAGGCCACGTGGAGTGCGTATAGCTCCATGTCGGTTAATTTAACGGACGATCATACCAATCGAGCTTTCAAGCAACCCGATTGGCCTAGTGCATGTTCACCATGTATAGAAGCTACTGTTTGAATCTAAGGTACCAACTTACCAGTGAAAATCCCGTTTAACCTTGGTACCTCGATCCGCTAAGACTCATGATCCAGACATAGTAGTGTATGGGACATCGTGGTCAAGTTGTCGGCCTATGCTGGGGCGACAAGCCTCCCTTTAGTGACTAGTGAGCAATCCAAACTCATGAGCCTAATATGGTGGTGTATGGGACACTGTATTCGAGCTAGCAGCGTATGATTAGGTTACGAGCCCTTAATAACCACGAGTATACACTAGGACTACACTAAGATGACGAGCCTTTTCGTAGTGACCTCAAGTATAAACCAGGCCTGTGCTGAGGTGACGAGCCGCTCCGTGGCGACATGGAACTGTTCTTCTATGTGATTAACTAGGATTGGCGACCCTAAATGGATCAATGTTTGAGTCAATGATATAAAGGGAGGTACCTTAGCTTCTCAATCTTGTTGTATGAATATGTCTAATTAAGAACTTGGCTAATCACGCACATGCCTCGCATTTCATGTGTCTTTGGCGTTGAAGTTGAGTACAGAGGAAGGGTGCATGCCGTAATTGTGAGACGATGTCGCAGAGGGAGTATAGGTGAGGGCATGCATCATTATAACATATCATCCTTGCATTAACCAAAGTACCTAGGAATGCTTATTGTATTGCTTTATCATTACTGTTTGACTGAATTGATAATATGTTAACCTTTGCCTTATAGTTCCACTGAGTTGATCACTCACTCCCACTTCTGGGACAATGTTTTAAACACTAATCAGACTCCGTTATAGTTGCAAATGATGACGATGCTTGCGAAATGGAGCTGAACTTTTATGATGATGAGGAGGGGTTCTCCTATATGCAGCTATCAAGCGGGTTTATGTAGACCATGTTTTGATCGACGGGGTTTACAAGGAAGCTAACTAGATATCATTACACTCATTATTTTATATTTTTGAAATACCCATGTATATTCATTTTGTCTATTTTGGGAGTATACATGTTCATGTTTAACCTGGTAACATGTTCACACTCTAGAGACTTACAACAGTTTATATATTTTATATATCTATCACAGTCTTCCGCTTGCGTAATTTAATTGTCTCTGGAGTAAGATATGCTGATTTGGCATAATCTCACTCATGTTTAAGGCACTAATATAGACAACATTTAATCATCATAATCTATGTTGCATAAGTGAATTGTTGGAACTCAAGAGTATGGCTCATGCTCAACCTCCAAATTTCAGGGCATTATAAGTTAGTATCAGAGCATGATTTGATTAAACTGGACCTAGGTTATGGTAATACGACGCGCACTAATGTACTTTGACTTAGGAGGGAGCAGTGAAACATAGAAATAGTTGTAGGATTTCAAGTTTTGCCGACAGACGAAACTGATTATGGAAATCGGACCCGTAGGTCTCTGTGACCATGTGAAATGATCCCAACACCTTCATAGATCGTCAATCTATGGGTTTAGATGATGATTTGGCATTTTTCACACTTAAAGAAATCGAAAAGCGTGAATATACGCGTAATGGGACCCAAAACGACTCAAACGGACTCGAAAACTCAAACGGTGCAAATCGGGGGATCCAAAGCTGACCCCGCACACATACGGCACCCCGGGAGGGAGGTGGCCACCGCCCAATCACGGCGGCACAGTGCCGGGTCCAGCGGACGGCAGCGGCGCCCCGTCCACCGAGGTGACACCGCGCCAGGGTCCACCAGACCGCGGTGCGCCGTGCCTAGCTTCGGCCGGACCTATCAGGCCCCGTCGGGCCGACCTTGTACACGTGTGTGGGGCCACAAAATTTATGTGGGGACCCTCTATATCCCCTTCTTGCTTCATTTCACCCCCCCACCTAGTTCTAAACCCTTTCAAGCTCTTCAAATCTCTTCTTTTCCCTCTCAAATCCCCCTTCATTCCACCATCTTCTTCATTTTCTCCACCACCTACTCTCTTTCCCTCATCCTCCTCAAAACTCTATCTTCCACTATTTCTATTTTCCCCATTTCTTGTTCATTTGCGTACAAGGTCTATAGCTTTGTGTCTCACCTTTCCAAAAGCCCCCAAACCCACCTCCATTATAAGGCTATTTGGTTCTCATGGCTCTTTTTAGGCTTATGGCTGCCATTTTCTCTCTATCTACATGGAAAAGAAGAGAGCTCCTATGAATGAAGTTGAGCCTAGCCGCCCTACCCGTCCAAGGAAGAAAGCGGGTGCCAAAGCTAGCACAAACGCTACCCAAGGTGAAGGTTGAAGCGGGATCTCGATCCCCAACTCCCGCTCGAGAGAGTTCTACCGGCGGGCTTCGAACACGGTCGGTTTAGTGGCTGTAGGGTTGTGCTTGAAGCTCATGTAGACGAGAGACTATCTGGGTTGTATCCAATGATGGACTACCTGGTGGACGCCGAGTGGGGTCCCATATTAGAGGGCAAGTCTCACGCATGTAGGAATATTGTTCGAGCCTTCTACACCCATATACGGGACCCAACGCTGGAGCCTCTGTTGTTCAAGATTCCCGTGGAAAAGTGAAAAGCAACATTTGATGTAAATTTGGTGGCCCAGATCATGGGAATCCCGCGTGGAGAGGTGCATGCTAGCAATAAGGATCTTAAGAACGTACGAGAAAGAAATCGCGCATGCATTACCTTTGTGGCCAATTAGCTCACTATAAAAGGCAGAAGCCTCCCGTCAATGGAATTGACAGATGATTTCCTCCTGCTCCACTACATATTCACATATAATGTGTATCCTAGGTGGGGCAAGCATACCGAATGCACCTGCTTGATGGTGAATTTTCTGTATAGAGCTGGCCGGGGAGATAAGCTATGTCTGCCTACGTTCGCCCTGCTATAGATAATCCAAACTGCGCGCTCTGTTAGGAATGATGTCTCACTTCCATTTGGCCGACTCATATGCAAGATTGCTCAAGAGTTCACCTACAGACTCAACATGAATGACCTTGCACCGATCCACTTCATTAGTGAGACTACACTCAACAACATGGGGATTGGCCCTCGACAACGTCAAGCCTGACTTGACGAGTATGGGGATGAGACAGAAAGTGAAGAGGAAGAAGATAATGAGATAGAGAAAGAATATGAGTCAAAGGAAGGAGCTGAAGAAGGAGAGAGTGAGGAAGAAGAAGAGGAGGCCCGGGGCTCTGATGAGGGCTCTCCTCCCGTTGCACAGGGGAGCAATAGTGATTGGACTGCTATGGAAGCTCGCTTGACTCAATTTTAGGAGAGCCAAGTCGCCCTAAGATAGAAGATCCAGGAGACCCGGGCCGAAGTGAGGCAAAAGCTTGAAGAGAATCAGGCCTTAGTAAAGCAGAAATTCAGTAAAGTATCTCACACCTTGAGGGCTATCCTGTGTTGTTTACAGGATAAGGGTGCACTTTCATCATCACCAGATTCAGACGACTAGTCATCTTTTGGTTTACTTTGTGGCTTAGTTTCTTGTTTCTGTGTATAGCCTTGATAGGCTTAGTAATGTGGTAGAGTGGGTTGCAGGTTTTAGCATGTGGAACCTTGCTTAGATTAGCTCGCATGCATCTTTTGTCATAATCCATGTAATACTGTATCTTGTGTATTGTGACAATTTTGGTAAATGAAATGTATGAAGCTTCTTTGGATTTGAAATGTGAATGATGTATGGATGCATATATGATCTTATGCTAAATCTTACGGGTTGTGCCCTATGTTGTATATAGGGAATGCCACCTAAGGCCACACGGAGTATGGCACGTCTTACACTTGGCGACTTGATTGACGGGGCACCTCCCCTAAACGATAGCCAGGCGAACCCCAGTTGGACCCGACTCCCAACACTATGCCGGATTCTCAGCCGGCCACTGGCCCCACTAATGGGCCGACACTTGTTGCACAATTGGTACCTGAGCAGAACTGTGCGTCTGCTTCAACGCCACACGTACCTCAGTCGACTCATCCTCCTAATATGTTGGAGCAGATGATGCTCTTAATGCAGCAGTAGCAGCAGCAGCAGTTTTTGGCCACTATCGCAGGGGCCCTCGCCCAGAGCATGGGTATGGTTCCACCTGCACCACTTCTGCAGCCTCCTGGAAATATGAGTGCTAGCGGCCTCTTTGAGCAATTTTAATGCTTTCGACCTCCTATTTTTACGAATACTCACAGACCTGAGGAGGTCGAGTATTGACTTAACCGCATCTCTAAGATGCTGAAGCCGCTGCATTGTACTAAGGCAGAGCAGGTGGAGTTGGTCACCTACATGTTTGAGAAGGAGGCCAGCCTCTGGTGGGATAGCGTTCTTCGAACCATTGTTGTCGGTTACGTATGGACGTGGGAGGCCTTCGAGACGCGCTTCCACAAGAAGTATTTTTCCCTCACATACCGTCATGAGAAGGAGGGAGAGTTCCTTCACCTCCGACAAGGAGGCATAATAGTGGTGGAGTACTAGAACAGATTCACAGAGCTAGCTAGATATGCTCCATTAATCTTAGTTGATGAGCCGATGCGAATGCGACTATTTTCTAAGGGTCTGCGACCTGAGATACGCTCCAAGATGTGTTGTACTAGCATACTCCACTATGCTAAGCTAGTGAGCATGTCTTTACGAGTGAAGCAAGATGGGGATAGATTGTCCTGCACGCATGTGCCTATAGTTACTAGGCCGCGACTAGATTTTTCGAGCTGGCCGTTCCTCAGCAAGAGGCCCTGTTGTAACACCCTGAAAATCGGGGGTCGAGCAGAAACTTAGCTCCCGAGTTCCAAAACATTACTTACGCAACATAGATAATGATGATTGAATGTTGTCTGTAGAAGGTCATTGAACATGATTGGGATTACACCAAAAACAACATATCATACTCCACAGGCGTTTAAATTATGCAAGCGGAAGACTGTGATAAGTATATAGACTAGATAAGAGTGATAGTAAGCCCTCAGAGTATGAATGTCACTAGGTTAACAATTACAAGTTTGATTACAAAATGCACAAAATGAGAAAAATGTAATGTCTTCTATCCCAAATACTGAAGCCCCGTCGGTGCAACTCCAGGTCAAATAGACCCGTCAGAGAGTTACATGTACGATAACTCATCATCAAAAAGTAAAGTCTGGCTCCACTTCACAAGCATCGCCCTTACTTGAAACTACGACAGGGTCTGGTTGGTGTGTACAACACCGTCCCGTAACGTGAGAGTGAGTAGCTAACTCAGTGAAACAATAGAGTAAAGATTAACATGTTATCAAATCAGTCAAGCGATAATGATAAAGCAGTATAATCAAACATTCCTAGATACTCTTGTTAATACAAGGATGAGATACAATAATGATGCATGCCCTTGCCTACATACTCCCTCATGCGACACCATCTCACGTTCGCAACATACTTTCATCCCTCAGTGCTCCACATCTTCCAGGCACATGCAGTGCAATATGAACATGATTACCGAGTTGTTATTAGTCCTTTTCATATAGCAGGGTTGGGAAGCTAAAGTACCTCCCTTGTATTATTTTTCAATAATGATCCATTCTAGGGTCGTCAGTCCTAACATATCTCATACGAAGTGCGGTTCTAGGTCGCTGCAAGGGCTGTCAGGGCTGTTACACGCAATCATTACACCACTCCCCCATCACCAAATCAATACAAGCCTAATTTGTACTCTTGTTGCTACGGAAGGGTCGTCGCCTCCACGTAGACTCAAAGTACACTCGAGGTCACTACAAGGGCTACCAGGGTTGTTACTCGCAATCGTTACACTACTCCCCCATCACCAAATCAGTGTAGGCCGACAGCTCAAATACAGTGTCTCATACCACCGTATTCGGCTCACGAGTCTGGGTTGCTCACTGGTCACTACGGGGAGGCTCGTGGCCCCAGCGTAGGCTGACAGCTTGACCACAGTGTCCCATACTATCATGCCCAGCTCATGAGTCTTAGCGGATCGAGGTACCATGGTTAACGAAATTTTCACTGATAAGTTTGGTACTTTAGATTCAAGCAGTAACGTCCATACATGGTTAACATACATCGGGCTAATCGGGTTACTTGATGAGTTCGACTAGTACGAGCGCCCGTTGAGTTGATCGACATGAAGTGCATAAGCACCCCATGTGGCCCAACCACTGTCGACAAGCAACGCATGGCTCGGGTTCGTCAAACACGTCCTACGTGGTGAATAGGTCTCGACCACGAACTCAAGGCGTATTACAGATTGCCTGGACTATACAATAGCCCCAACCACATTCCATTATATCAAATATTCATATGAAATACTCAAAGCAGTAACGGAGCAATAATTCAAATTATACTATCATTTGAGCATGTTCTGAAAAGCAATGTAAACATGAATTCTCACATATTCAATTCATAAACAAACAGTCATCATCATATGACATACATGGAGGAAATCATACACATTGCTAAGGAGATTGAGAATCATGTCTCAATCCGCATACAGGTACACCTTACTAACTATAACTCATTCAGACATTTTTACCAACACTTAGCCTACACAATTTATCATACAAGTTATATATCAGGTAACATATATATTAGGACAAATCCTTTCATCAAAGGGTTGTTGCCTAAACAATCATCATATATCCATGACAGTTAGTCGTGACGAGCACGAATGCAGTTTCTATATTCATTCGGTCATTATCACAAACACTTAGACTACACATACTAACATACATAGCGTATGTTGACCAAGACATGCATTAGGGTGAACCCTTTCGCCAAGGAGTCGTCACACATATAACTAGCATATACATACGACAGTTAATCATGGCAAACACAATTTCAGATTTTATACGTATACCGTATTTTATACAAATACCAAGAATACGATAAACTCTACATAATACGTACATAACTGAAACACAAAACAGACTTCGCATTCTACATGTGAAATAGCATTCAGATCATGAATCTATCATTATCCGGCATTGAAAGCATTGAAAACCATAACCTAAGCATCTATAGTCCGCACCTTATGCCGTAGAATCGTAACGAACTCGACAGAGACTCTAAGTCTTCGTCAACGATGAAATGTCAACCTATAGCATATGTGGAGTTAGCTATTTTACTACTTGAAACATTTGAAACTCTAGAATAGATTAGAGTTAGGTCTTCTTACCTAAGAACGAAGTCAGAATCGTCGTAGTAGCGACACGGATGTGATGAATAAACACGTAAAATAGCAGAAGCGATTCTCAAGAATAACTCCCACACCTTCACTCGCCTTCTCTCTCTCTTTCCTTCTCTTTCTTTCTTCTCTCTCCCTTAGGTTTAGAAAATTCGTATGGGATATGAGAGAGGGGGTTTAAGCCTCTTATATAGGCTCTAAATTAATGAAAATAGCCCTAGGGCCATGGTATACTTAGGTTATAACCAAATCGGGCCTGTTCCGATCCAACGGAGCACTTCTGTAGGTCTTGTTACTAAATGCGGTCGGACTTAAGCTCTTTAATATCAGATCTAGGTCAAGCTAAGTTTTCAGTCCGGTCGGGTTTCCAGATCGACCGTGGCGGACCAGTTTCAGTTCAGCGGTCACCGAAAGTTGATCAAAGCCACAAGTGTTATGACACGTATGGGACACCTATCCTGATCTGAGGGTGAATTTAGGTCAAAATTTAATGGTCAGAACACTTAGAAATAACGTGTAAGCGAAATGATCTAAATTACTTAAAATTATATTTAGTTTTCTAAAAATCTTTGCTTTCTCACTTTCTTCACTCCGGACTCAAGGAAACAGTCTCGGGACATCGTTTGACCTTAATTTTTGAGGTGATAGTGTAGTCCAACTAGGCGGTTATAATGGTCTAAGTTCATCACTATCAGACTTTCGACGTGCGGTCCAGGTCCGATATGAAGTTTTCAAATGATCTCGAGGGTAACTGTGCTTAGAGATTGATCCTAGATTTTAGGGTAACGTAATGTTAACAATTCTATAGGTTTTGGGTCTTACAGATCGTATTTAAAGTGGTTGGTGCTACTTTCGCAGGTAATCTAGTGTAACGCTAGTTAATTCACGTTAAATTTCTAAAGAATTTAGTTCTAACTGATTTCTTTAGCTTTGGAATTGAGTTATGAGAGTTACCAAGGTGTTATGGTTGACCCATTGCCTAAGGACATCTAACTCCAGGTTGGCAAAAGTCCAGGGTGTTACACCCGTGCAAACTCGCCTCCCAGACTTACAGCTCCACCGGCCCTGATGAGGCGAGCGAACTTGTGGTGCGCCTGCTGCAAGAGGTCTGGCCATGTTGATACGTACTATTTCACCAAGATGAGGGACAACGGCTTCTCGCCGCCTGAGAGGATCAACCGCCAGCTTCCTCAGATGATTGCTGCCTCACCCTAAAGTCAGCGCCAGCACATCCATCTTTTTGGCCGCCTGCACTTCGATTTAGGCCGCCTTAATTGCCTATGGTACCATAGCCAAACTATTCATAGCAGGTTCGTGTGCACTCACTTTCAGCTGAGGCATCCGAGACGGCAGTTACAGCACCGATGACTTTTGAAGTCATGACTTATGTTCAAAGTACACCAGTCTTCTTATTTATGGACACGAGATCCACTATCTCTATGGTATCATGCGCAGCAGTCAAGCGATTGGGGTTGAAAACTAGTCCCATGGTTGGGTTGAGACTCCTTACTGCTACAGGGACTTTCTCAGACTCTACCAAGCTGTGTAAGGGTTGTTCGATAGATCTAGAGAGCAGAATAGTGCTTGTTGACTTGATGGTCGCCCCATTATGTCACTATGACTTCATTCTCGGTATGGATTAGATCATGAGAGCAGAGATCGATTGTGATGCTAGAGTGGTGACATTCTATGGACCTAAGGGCATGACCTTTATATTCCGAGTGCAGGTCAGTTGGTACTACCACATCAGTTGATATGCTAACTTGTTAGAGCATGTTGATGGTCCAACTTTGGGAGACACGCCAGTAGTTCAGGATTTTGCAAATGTGTACAGGACGATACTTGGATTACCTCTCCGGCGGGAGATCGATTTCACTATCGACCTTGTGCCTGATGCGACACCCATTTCATTATCCATGTATCGCATGCCTCCGTGTGAGATGGAGGAGCTAAGGAAACAGATCGATGATCTGTTAGACGTCGACTTTATACGGCTTAACGTGTCTCCTTGTGTTATTTGTGAAGAAAGATGGATCTTTGCGATTGTGTATTGATTACCGTAGATTGAACCAAGTGATGAGGAATAACAAGTACCCTTTACCCAAGATAGATGATCTATTCGATCAGTTGAAAGGGGCGCAGTATTTTATGAAGATCGACTTACAGTCAGGATATCACCAGTTACGCATCAGGGATGAGGACGTGCAGAAGACAGCTTTCAGGACCAGTTTTGGGCACTACGAGTTCCTTGTGATGTCGTTTGGACTCACAAACGCATTGGCCATGTTCATGGACCTGATTGTAATATCTCGTACTTTTCAGTACTCGAGTGTTACCGTATAACCAAGATTTAGGATAAATGCAACCCTAGCCTAGTGGACATTCACGTGCAACCTAGTTTAAATCTGACCGTCGAAGGCGATCCCTATCCACATATCAAACCACCTAGTGGTCAAATTAAATATATTAATTATATTATCTTATCTATTTATTATATTATAAATTTTACATAAACATAAATAGAAAGAAAATATAAATGTATTTTGATAATTTATCTATCATGAAGAATGTATGAAAATACATTGTAATGGAGTGATACGTATGTATATAAATATTATGAAAATAATATTGTATTAAATAAACGTAATGAATAATGGTTTTACAATATATAGTTGAATTATAAGTATTAAGGTAGTATTAAATATCTTACAAAAATCATTAAACACTTTAATGAAATTTTATATTTAACAATATTATTAAATACAAATATAATTTTAATTAAATATGATATTGTATATTATGAATTATGTATGTTAATGAATTTGTGAACAACAGCATGTAATTAGTGGTATGTTAATATTAAAATTATATTTATATATATGTATGAGATTTTAAATATTCTAATTATAAGTAACATACAAAAATGATAAAAATTATATTAATATTAGTATCGGTTAGTGATATATGACGAAAGCCTTCCAAATGGCCCATTAAGACCTTTTAGCCGTTGATGTCCAACTTTGGGATGATCCGGTCCTTAGAACAACAAGAATCCTCAAGTAGGACCCTAAATCTAAGTGTACGACCCACCTGAGCAATTGGATCTACCTCATCTCCGATCTAGATGGCCCAATTAATCCAATAAACATAATGGATGGAGTGGATTTATTTCAAACATCACTGTGGACCCCACTCATATGATGTGTGTGCATAGGGCGTGTGCACACGCGGTGCACGGGGCCATGGAGCTTGATCAGGTGGGTCTAACCCGCGTCTTTCCAAATAAAGAGAGATTTCTCTCTCTCTTCGTTTTCTTCCAGTGAACGGACTGACGTCCGTTTGTTTCAAAGGTGGCCCACTAGTGGGATCCATATTCATGATATACACCGTCCATCGTGTGCACGGCATAGGTCCAACTAAAACCTACCCTTTTCCACGTGTTGACACACGTTTGCACGCGCACCATCTTCGACCCGAACAAGACCTACAAAGACAACATTTCCAAAAATGAAAACCGCCAGCTGTTGCAATCCGCGTGAGTCCGTCCTCCTCCAATCTCGACCATCCACGTGGCATTATCTCCATCATCTGATGGAGTTCAGGCGGATTAGGGCTCCCGTATGAAAACCGGCGTAGCTCTCTCCCCACAATTTTATAAAACCAGATGGCGAGATTACATCCGAGCCTTCCAATTTAATCCGATGGTCTCTGATAGCTTAAGGTAACGTTATAAGGGAGGAAAGGATAGAATGCAATAGGAGCTTCCCTGCTTTTTTGTAGAAAACCTAAAAAAATCACCAAAACCTTCCAGCCGCGAACCCATCACCTAAACCTTCCTCAAGCTTCGAAGAGGCTTGTATGAGAGCTTTCTAGGACCCATACGAATCATCTGAAGGAAGCAGATTAGAGGTGGAAGCATCGTGTCCAAATCCGCCATTAACGGCCATGGTTGTCTTCACCAAGTTGCCGGCTCACTCGGACTTAGTTAAACCGAATCCTGAGCTTGTTATCCATGTCAGAAAGGAAGAATAAGAAAGAAAGAAATGGTGGGAGAGAGAAAGAAGGGAGAAAGAAGAAGAAGAAGAGGTGCGGTCGTTACAACGCACCACCTCGAACCAGCTCGAACTGAGCCCAGTTCAAGTTCGAGATCAGACCGAGTCTGCTGTGTCGGGTCTGTTCAACCTGCTATTAGGTCATTGGTAGAAACATGGAGGAAAGATCTAGGTAGATGGGGGGATGAAGAGTGAAAGGGAGAGAGAGCAAGTGTAACCGTTGCACTTGCTGCCTAGCCGAGCGAACTCGACTCATTGAGGCATGAGCCCAATTCGAGTTGGGTGAAAGTTCTGTCCACTCCAGACCCTATGAAAGGCCAGGGAGAGAAGAAGAGTAGAGAGAAGGAAAATTAGAGAAGGAGAGGGACGTTATCCTCTCCATGGAGCTCCTCTCGAGTCAACCCATTGACTCAGTCGAGTCCACTGAGTTGGGCCGTCCCTGATTCTAGTCCAGCCACCTCTGGACTTAACAGAAAGGAAAAGGAAAGAAAGAGGAAGCAAGAAGAGAAGGAAAAGGAGGAAGAAGTGTGATTGTGTCGAGCCGAGTCAACAAGGTTAGGATTTCTATTTATTTCCAGATTCATCATCAGTCATTTTGATTTTAATTATATCGCTATTATTTTCTATCTATTGTAACAATTAATGTCATTTTAATGGCATCGACTAAAATTTTTTAAATAAATATTACAATGTGCTATTGTTATTATTATCATCAATTATGACTCTATTATTAAATATCATCATCATTAGTATTATTATAATTATTGTAATTATTAAATATGGCTAACCATTAGTAGGTTACTGGGGCTCAAGTTAGTTAGGATAAACAAAATTGTAACTAACAAATTGTAATAGTTTTAAGTTATCTCTCTCAAATAGTACCCTTAATAGAAGATCCTAGTGATTATCGTCATCGTAACTATTATTATTACCATGGTAGCCACTAGTAACGTTAACAATTACTATCTAATTATTAAATTGACTTGTTACCATTCCCATCAGCATTAGGATTTGCAAATATTAAGAATGCATGGCCATTAGTAAATTATCAATTCTATTAATAGTTATTATACACAAGAAATCTAAATAATATCACTACTAAAATGCTAATGTATCATTTGACAATAAATAGTAGACCACAATATTAATTATCACCACGATGATTGTTAACTAATATAACTATAACACTAACGTTAATAAATATTATTAAGTTAACACTAAAATCAATTGTACACCAACTAAAGTTCAAACCCTAAGATCTAAGCCTAGACCTAGACTCTAGGGTGAAACCCTGAGGATAAGTAACCCAAACCCTAGGATGTATGGGTCTTGACCATAGGTACTTGGTAGAACCTTGATCTCATGTACAACTTCATAATCCATGGTAGGACTCAACTCTGAGGGTGCACGCGCTTCCTAGCGACCTTAATTGACATAGGTGACTCGACTAGTAAGGTGATGATTCTTCCTCTTGAGCTTTCCATCTTCTCATTAGCTTAAGTTATAGTTTTTATTAAAAATTATAATTGATATCTCTCTTATAATCACATGTGCTAGCTGGTGAAAATTGAATTGCTATATTGCCTGCTTAATGTTCATCATATATATTTGTTCATGCTTGTGGATTATTTGTGTATTGCTTATGGACTTTAAACTGGTACATTAGTGGGAAACCCCCACCTATAAATATACACCCATGCTTAGGATGTTACCCGACTGGTTGTGATTAAAATGGGCCTTCGGCTTAGTGGTTATTGAGTAATGGTGTAAATGGATCATGGATGTGGGCCTACCATCCAGGGTTGTTGTGTCCAATGGTTTTCAAGAATGGTCTTTTATCACATGGTTTTGATACTCGCCCTATGAGGCCTATTTTGATAATTGTCCTACGTGGCTTGTTTAATATCGCCCTATGTGGCTTTGTTCTGGTATTTTTTCTATGTGGTTTCAATGTTTTATACCATGCAACCATGCGATGGTAAGCTCCATATACTGTAATATGATTGGCCACTAGTCGACGAATTTTTATTAAACATCCTAAGATGGTAGCCTCATGGGCCGAGGATGGTGGTAATGGGACACTATGCCCGAGCTGTCGGCCTACGCTGGGCCATGTGCTCCCCATAGTGACTTTTGATCTTGTCTAAATTGGCTGGTTGTAAATAGACTAATAATGACTTGGCTAATCATGCATACATGGAAAGTATTGTTCCGACTGGGTGATGTTTTCCTAGGTTCGATGATTCCGACTGGATGATGTTTCCCAGGTTCGATGATTGCATGGGTGACGGCCCACTATCGGCACAAATGAGCATCCCCAGGGCGATGATTGCATTCATACATCCATGCACCTAATAAGGCTATATTTACTCTGTTTTGGTTGTTTGAATGTTTTATACTATTTCTTACCTAATGTGGCTGTGTGTAATCTTAAGGAGAATTCACAGTGAGTTGGCCACTCATCCATCAAATATACAACCGTACAGGTAGTATAGGTGGCTTAAGTGATAGCATGTTCAGACTTGATGAGCAGGGTACGATTACCATGGATGCATGATTGTATTTTCCTGGAGGAGCTGCATGATCTTGCGGCTTATAATTACATGCTTTCTACTATTCTTCATGTATTAATTCTTGTAAATCTTGTAATTGTTAGATTCAGAGGCATTGGTTTGTATAAGTCATTATGGGTAGCTTCTTATATACTTGTATGATAATGAAATTTTTCTTTATGTCGATTTGTCCACACTACGCTCATTTGCTTACTCTGATAAAAGAAAAAAAATATACACTCGAATTTGACCATCCTTTAAGGTTAATACTCAGGTTTTTGAGAAACGAGTCCTATACTCGGGTCCTGAAAAGTCGGAGCGTTACACTGATGAATCGGGTGTTTCGGCTATACTTGTACCGATTTGTCATCGTATTTATAGATGACATCCTGATATATTCTAAGAGTCGGGAGGAGCATGAGGAACACCTGCGAGCAGTCTTTGATATCTCAGGAAGAACTAATTATTTGCCCAGTACAAGAAGTGCGACTTTTGAAAAGAAGAAGTCAAGTTCTTGGGACATGTGGTGTCCAAGGAAGGGATAGTTGTGGACCTTGCTAAGGTAGCCTCAGTTTAGGACTGGGAGTAGCCCGGTTAAATTACTGAAGTGAGGAGTTTTCTTGTCCTGACAGGCTACT
This sequence comes from Magnolia kwangsiensis, assembly GCA_037074715.1. NCBI lineage: Eukaryota > Viridiplantae > Streptophyta > Magnoliopsida > Magnoliales > Magnoliaceae > Magnolia > Magnolia kwangsiensis. The sequence continues at coordinate 85,114,944 of CM073582.1, forward strand.
ACCGCCGATTCATTAGAGACTTTTTCAAGATAGCCAGACCATTATTTCAGCTGACTCGGAAGGATCTCAAGTTTGCCTGGAATGAGAACGCAAAAGAAGCTTTCCAGGAACTAAAGGAAAAGTTGACGTCCGCCCCTGTGCTAGCATTGCCAGAGTAAAGGGTCAAGTATACGATATACACTAACGCGTCTCATGTTAGTTTAGGTTGTGTTGTGATGCAGAAGGACAGGGTTATTACCTATGCATTACGACAATTGAGGAAACATGAGGAAAACTACCCTACGCATGACCTGGAGTTAGCAGTCGTCATATATGCATTAAAGCTCTGGAGACATTACCTCTATGGAGAGGAGTTCGAGCTCTTTTGTAACCATAAGAGCCTCAGGTACATATTTACGCAGAAGGACCTGAATATGAGGTAGCGGCGATGGATGGAAACCTAAAAGGACTTCAAGTTCGAGGTCTCTACCATCCTGACAAGGCTAACCTTATAGCAGACGTGTTGAGCTGCAAGAAGGCTATAACATTTGTCGCTCCGCTGATGATAGACGAGTGGAACATGGTGGAATTTGTGTGAGACTTCGAGCAGAATCTTACTATAGATGAGTCGTTCGAGAGCGTCTCTCATGTTCGTGTAGAGCCACTTATTGATGACTGAATCATAGTGGCTCAGGGGGAGGATAAATGGTTAATGAAGATGAGGAAGCGAGCTGGTGACGAGGAAGACTCCGAACGGAGAGTTAGTTTGGATGGGGGTTTGCGTTATCGAGGCCGCCTATGCGTTCCAAGTCTTCATGATTTAAGGAGGGATGTTCTCGAAGCCACTCACAATTCGAGGATGGTAATGCATCCTGGGAGTACAAAGATGTACTAAGACATAAAACGTTCGTACTGGTGTGACAACATGAAGGCCCATATAGCGGAGTATGTATCACGTTGTCTCACGTGCCAGTAGGTCAAGTCCGAGCATCGCCGACCTCCTGGACTACTTCAGCCCATGCTTGTAGCTGAATGGAAATGGGATTTCATCTCTATGGATTTCATTCCAGGGCCGCCAAAGATGAGGAAGGGACATGACTCCATTTGAGTGATCGTGGACCGATTGAAAAAATTAGCTCATTTTCTCCCTATCAGAGTTTCGAACTCAGTAGACGATTTGACCAGGTTGTACATCAAGGAGATTGTGCGTCTGCATGGAGTTCCTATGGAGATTATGTCGGACCGAGACACGCGATTCACATTTATCTTCTAAACTCTTATCCAGGAAGCAATGGGTGTGAAACTGAAGTTCAGTACTGCGTTCCACCCACAGACTGATGGGTAGACGGAACGGGTGAATCAGGTGTTAAAGGGCATGCTGTGGGCTTGTGTGCTTGATTTCAAGAACAGTTGGGATGACTGTCTTCCATATGCAGAGTTCGCTTATAAAAACAGCTTTCATGCGAGTTTGGCATGACTCCCTATGAGGCCTTGTATGAGCGTCATTGTCGAGCACCGCACTGCTGGGCGGAGGTTGGTGAGAAGAGCTTGATTGGCCCAGAGTTAGTTAAGGTGACTTCAGAGAAGATCGACATTATCAGGTGTCGACTTTTGGCAGCACAGAGTAGACAGAAGAGTTACGCCGATATGAGGTGGCGACAGCTAGAGTTCGAGGTTGGGGACCATGTATTCCTAAGGGTTTTCCCAATGAAGGGAGTCCTCCGATTTGGAAAGAAAGGGAAGCTCATGTAGAGATTTATTAGCCCATATTAGATACTAGACCGAGTGGATGTGGTAACCTACCACCTTACTTTGCCCACACCACTCGTAGGCGTGCACAACGTATTTCATGTGTCGATGTTGAAGAAATGCGTTCTTGATCCTTCCCACATTATCAGATGGGAGCAGGTACAGTTGAGTGAGGATGTTACTTATGTACTGCAGCCGACACGTATTTTAGACCGGAAGGAGCAGGTGTTGCGCAGTAAGGTTATTCTACTTGTGAAAGTACTATGGACGCATCACACTGAGGAAGAGGCTACTTGGGAAATGAAAGTCGAGGAAAGAACTACCCTTAGATCCTCAAGGAGTATGAAAAGGTACTAATTTCGAGGATGAAATTTTTTCTTAAGGGGGGTAGATTGTAACGTCTCGAAAAAATTCGTACAAAGACTCGAGTACCACCTTAGGTAGAAATCACTAAAGACCGAATCCTTTAGAAATTAGACGAAGAGTAATTAGGTGCTAAACTAAATCACCTATTGAATTAGCTTGGACAACTTTCAATACGAACTGCAAGACCAAAAATTAGTAAGATCGCTGACACTACATCACCTAAAAACCTATGATCAATCTCAAAATCCAGTTGCTCTTGGGAACATCACGAAACTCTATATCGGACCTGAACCACGCATTGAAAGTTCGATTACTATGAAACTATACAATTATGACTGCCTTACTGGACTTGAAAACCATCTTAGAAATCAAGTCCAAACGATATTTCGAAACGCACAACTTAAGCCCGGAGCGAAGTGTGTGCGAAACGCGAATATCTTTAGGAAATGAACTGAAACTTAAGTATTGAGTCATTCGCTTGCAGACTAAATAAAAGGATTCAGACTATCATCATCTAGCCTAATTACACCCTTAGACTAGGAAAAATTTTCAATACATGTCATTATACTTGTGGCCCTGATCAAGTAACGGTGACCGTTGAATTGAAACAAGTCTTCTGCGATCGATCCCTAAACCCGATTGGACTAAAAACTTAGCTTGACCTAGATCCAGTATCAGGAGACTTACTCCCGACCGTATGCAGAAAAGGGGCCTCTAGATGAGCTCCGTTGGATCGAAATAGCCAACTTTTGGCTATAACTTAAGTATATCATGGCCCTGGGGTCAATCTCATTAGTTCTAGGCCTATATAGGCACTTAAACCCACTCCTCTCTCATTCCATACGAATTTGAAAACTCTAGGAGAGAGAAGAGAGAAAAGAGAGAAGGAAAGAGAGAAAGTGAGAGAGAAAACAGGAGAGAGTTCCTAGGATTTGATCCCATCGCTCCACGTGCTGAATCGGCCTGTCTATATCGCTATTCCGGTTATTCTGACTTTGTTCTTAGGTAAGAAATCCTAACCCTAATCTGTTCTAGGGATTGAAATAGAGTAGACAATGAAATAACTAACCTATTTCATGATATAAGTTCTCATTGTGCCGTAGATAAAGATATTGAGTTCAAACTGAGCTCGTTATAAGTCTACCGGCGAAAGGTGCGGACTATAAATGTTTAGGTTATGGTTTTCAAGGCTTTTAATGTCAGTAATGATTTATGACTGACTTGATTGCTATCACACGTGCTTAGATACGAGATTTTCCGTATATTATGCATATATATAAACTATGTCGATTCATAATGCATTCTATGTGTTTGTTGAAATGTTTGAATGAATATGGAATTTGGATTTGTGCTTACTAGGACTATTGATTGTAAATATACGATTGTTGTATGTGTGTCAACTCCTTTGTGAAAGGATTTGTTATATCATATATTATAACTAACACATTATATGTATGTAATATGTGTAGTCTAAGTGTTTGATAATATGCCTAAATGAGAAAATGTTTATTGAAATGTATTTAATGAGGCCGTAAGATAGGATTCTCAACTACCTTGCCTATAGTTACAGTTTCCTTCAGGAAAGCTATTCTACTACCATGTGACTTGTAGATGAAATGCCTATATATGGTAACATGTGTACTACGTGTTTGTTGAAATGCTTAAATGAGTTCGACATTGAAATTGGTTGTCACATGCTGTCTTTGACTATCGCATGTGAATGCTATTGTTTGGAGTTTGATCGGGGCTACGATGTAGTCCAGGCAATTGGTAATGGTTTACTATCGGTGGCCGAGCTGTTTTAGCCACGACAAATAAGTTCGAGGAATCCGAGTCGCACGGAGATTATCGACAGTGGTTAGGCCACGTGGAGTGCGTATGCGCTCCATGTCGGTTAATTCAACGTACGATCGTACCAATCGAGCTTGTCAAGTAACCCGACTGGCCTAATGTATGTTCACCATGTATGGACGTCATTGTTTGAATCTAAGGTATCAACTTACCAGTGAAAATTCTGTTTAACCTTAGTACCTCGATCCGCTAAGACTCATGAGCCAGACATAGTGGTGTATGAGACACCGTGGTCGAGTTTTCGGCCTATGTTGGGGCGACGAGCCTCCTCGTAGTGACCAGTGAGCAACCTAAACTCATGAGCTGAATATGGTGGTGTATGGGACACTGTATGTAACACCCTGAAAATCGGGGGTCGAGTAGCAACTCAACACCCGAGTTTCAGAACATCACTTATGCAACATAAATGCTTATGATTGAATGTTGTTTATGTTAGTGCATCAGTCATGAGTGGAATTTTATCCAAGCAGTAATTCATACTCCAGATTGAGTTATAAAACGTAAGCGGAAGACTAAAAGATGTATAGAAATGTATATAAGTCAAAAATCATGATCGGTCTCCAGAGTATGAATACATCACTGAGCTATCATATACATGTCATAATATAAAAATTAAAATGTCAAAAGAATAGTTCCACTAGCATGGTAAGCCCTGTAGCCCCGTCACTCCGAATGGCCTAAGCAAAACCATCAGAGAACTGCATGTAGGAGAACTCATCCTGATCATCATAGTAGTCAGGCTCAACCTCCTGTGCCTCGCCAATACCTGCATCTAAGACAGGGTCTGGTGGGTGTCCAAAATACCATCCCGTAACGTGGGAGTGAGTAGCTAACTCAGTGGAACAATAAAGCATAGGTTAACATGTTATCAATTCAGTCAAGCAGTAATGATAAAGCATTACAATCAAACACTCCTAAATACTGTAATTAATGCAAGGACGAGGTGCAGGTAACGGGATTGAATTACAGGTAGAGCAGGAATAAACATGTAATTCAATTCTTATAATCAAGAAGCATGTTATGAAAATATATCACCAATAAGATTTCACACACATTCACTTCATGAAATAAACAAACATTACAATGTAGCGTACATGTAGCAAATCATCTACATAGTTGAAGTAACCGAGATTTGTATCTCGATCCTTCTACAGAGTATTCTAAGTGATCACTAGCACATTCAGACATTTTCACAAACACATCGACTACATACATCACCTTACATGATGTATGAGGATTACACATGTATTAAGCCAAATCCTTTCACTAGGGAGTCACCCCGTAATACGACGTGCATATACCCATGACGGATAACCATGGTGTGTATGGATCCGAGCTCCATGTTCATTCAAACATTTCTACAAACACTTGGGCTACACACTTAGCCACATATAACGTATCTTTGTCGTGACGTGATCTTAGGCAAGTCCTTTCGTTAAGGAGTTGTCGCACATGTATTAGGCATATATTCACGACAAATACACATGTCAAGCACAATTCCAATTTCCAAACATATTCAAACATTCCAACATATGCATAGAATACACTATATTCTACATGGTTCATGTAAATACGTATAACGAAACAGACGACACATTTTGCATGTGAAATAGCATCCATGTCAAGAATAAACCATTAATCGATATTGAAAGCCTTGAAAACCATAACTTATAAGTCTATAGTCCACGCCTTACGCCAATAAACGCGTAACGAATTCAGTTTGTTCACTCACGCTTTGTCTACGGCCCAACGGCAACCTATTACATGAAATAGGTTAGCTATCACTTCACTTTAACTAGCTGAAACCCTAGAACTGATTAGGATTAGGGTTTTCTTACCTAGGAATAATGTCAGAATCGCTGTAGTAGCGATACGGTAGTGGTATTGAAGCACGTGGAGTGGCAGGATAGAATCCTTGGTTGAATCTCCTACTCTCTCTCTCTTTCCTTCTTTTTCTTTCTTCTCTCTCCCTTAGGTTTAGGAAATTCGTATGAGATATGAGAGAGGGGTTTTAAGGCCCTTATATAGGCCCAAAACTCACCTAATTAGACTCAGGGCCATGGTATACTTAGGTTATGTCCAAATACAGACTGTTTCGTCTCGACGGAGCACTTCTGGAGGTCATGTTACTGTGTGCGGTCGGACTTAAGCTCATAGATGCTGGATCTTGATCAAGTTAAGTTTTCAGCTCGATCAGATTTCTAGATCGACCATGGCGGACCGATTTCAGTTCAACGGTCACCAGAACTCGATCAGGACTACAAGTATACTGACATGAGTGGGCCATCATCCCTGATCCAAGGGTGTATTTGGGTCATATTCTAACGGTCTGAATGATTAGAAATATCGCGCAAGCGACACGTTCCAGATTACTTAAATTAGATTTAATTTATAAAGAAAGCTACATTTTCTCACGTTCTTCTCTCCGGACTCAAGGAAATCGTCCCAGAGCATCGTTTAGACGTGATTTTCTTGCTGCTTGTCAAGTCCAACAACGCGGTCAATATCTTCTAAGTTTATCGCTATCGGACTTTTGACGTGCGGTTCAGGTCCGATACGGAGTTTCCGAATACTCCCATGAGCAACCGGGTTTAGAGTTGGATCCTAGCTTTTGGGGTAATGTAATGTCAACTATTCTACACGTTTTGGCTCTAGCAGATCGTATTTAAAGCGAACAGTGCTAAATTCATAGTTAGTCTAACTTAGCGCTAGTTAACTTATGTTTAATTTCTAAGGGAATTAGTCCTAAGTGATTTCTGATTGAGGTGATACTCGGGTCTTGGTACGGAATTTTCTGAGTCATTACACTGTATTCGAGCTATCGGCCTACGATCAGGTGACGAGCCTCTCGTAGTGCCCTCGAGCATACTTTAGGTCTGCGTTGAGGTGACGAGCCTTTCCGTAGTAAATTAGAGTATAAACTAGGCTTGCACTGAGGTGATGAGCCTCTCTGTAGTGACTTGAAACTATCTATCATATGTGACTAACTAGGATTGACGACCCTAGATGGATCATTGTTTAGGTACATGATATAAAGGGAGGTGTCTTAGCTTCTCAATCCTGCTATATGAATATGTCTAATTAAGAACTTGGCTAATCACGCACATGCATCACATTACATGTTCCTTTGGCGTTAGAGTTGAGCATACAGGAAGGGGTGCATTAATAGAAAACGTGGCCTATTTCTCATCCTTTATTTGGAATTTACTCCCAAAGTGGCCTATTTGGGTTGAACTCCTTTGTGTGTCTATAATTGGACTTTTAATAGAAAACGTCGTCAGGTTATTCTGTAATAATCAATTTGGAAGAGCCACCAGTTGATAGACTTTATCATGAATGTATTGCTCATAAATTGCTTGTAAACCAAATTAATAATGGTTGGGCTAACTATACATACATGACACGCAAACTTTACCGGGTGGCCAACATAAGCCAACGGGTTTCTCGGGTGTAACGTCCTAAAAATTGGGGGTCGAGCAAGAGCCCAACTCCTGAGTTCTAACACATCACTTATGCAACATAGTTAATGATGATTAAATGTTATCGTATTAGTACCTTAAATATGAGTGGAATTATACCAAATCAGCATATCATACTTCAGAGACAGTTAAATTATGTAAGCAGAAGACTGTGATAGATATATAAAATACATAAACTGTTGTAAGTCTCCAGAGTGTGAACATGTTACTAGGTTAAATATATACATGTATACTCCCAAAATAGACAGAATGAATATTCATGGGTGTTTCAAAATGTAAAATAATAAGTGTAATGGTATTTAGTCAACATCCTTGTAACCCCATCGATCAGAACATGGTCTACATAGACCTGCCTGATAGCTGTATATAAGAGAACTCCTCATCGTCGTCATAGAAGTCAGGCTCCGTCATGAAAGCCTCGTCATCATCTACAACTACAACAGGGTCTGCTTGGTGTTTTAAAACACCGTCTCAGAGTGGGAGTGAGTGATCAACTTAGTGGAGCTATAAGGAAAGTGTTAACATGTAATGATAAAGCAATACAACAAGCATTCCCAGGTACTCTGGTTAATGTAAGGATGATATGTTATAATGATCCATGCCCTCGCCTACACTCCCTCTATGACATCATCTCATGATCGAGGCATGTACCCCTTCCTCTGTGCTCAACTCCAACGTCAAAAGTACATGCAATGTGGTGCATGTGGGTGATTAGCCAAGTTCTTAATTAGACATATTCATACAGCAGGATTGGAAAGCTAAGGCGCCTCCCTTTATATCATGTACCCAAACAATGATCCATCTAGGGTCGTCAATCCTAGTTAGTCACATACGATAGATAGTTCCAGGTCACTGCGGAGAGGCTCGTCACCTCAGTGCAGTCATGGTTTATACTCTAGTTTACTACAGAAAGGCTCGTCACCTCAACGCAGACCTAGAGTATGCTCGAGGTCACTACGAGAGGCTCATCACCTGATCGTAGGCCGACAACACGAATACAATGTCCCATACCACCGTATTCGGATCATGGGTTTGGTTTGCTCAATGGACACTACGGGGAGGCTCGTCGCCCCAACATAGGCTGACAACTTGACCACAGTGTCCCGTACTATCATGTCCGGCTCATGAGTCTCAGTGGATCGTGGTTCCAAGGTTAAATGGGCTTTGCACTGATAAGTTGGTACCTTAGATTCAAACAGTAGTGTCTATACATGGTGAACATATATTAGGCCAATCGGGTTGCTTGACAAGCTCGACTGGTACAAGCGTACGTCGAATTGATCGACATGGAGCGCGTAAGCACTCCTCGTGGCCAAACCACTGTCGACAAGCAACGTACGACTCGGATTCCTCTAACCTATCTGGTGTGGCGAAATGACCTCGGCCACTAGCTCGAAAATCGTTACCGATTACCTGGACTATGTCATAGCCCCAAACACACTCCAAACAATAACATTCACATGTGATAGTCAAAAATAACATGTGACAACTAAAACTAAAAATAAATATTACTTGAGCATTTCAACAAAACACACACTACACATGTTACCACACATAGGCATTTCATCCCTAACTCACATAGTAGTAAGATAGATTATATAGAGGAATCTGTGACCATAGCTAAGAGAATTGAGAATCCTATCTCAACACCCTCATTACATACCTTTATATAAGCATTTTCTCATTTAGACATTTTATCAAACACTTAGACTACACATATTACACATATTATAGTAAATCCTTTCACATAGGAGTTGCCACATGTACAACAATCATGTATTCCCAATTAACAATCATGGCAAGCATAAATCATGATTCCATACTCATTCAAATATTTCAAGAAACACATGGAGTGCATTAAAATCAACATAGTTTACTTATATATGTAATATACTGAAAATGTCAAAACTAGGAATGTGTGACAACAATCAAGTCAGTCATAAATCATTATTGACATTGAAAGTCTTGAAAACCATAACCTAAACATTTATAGTCCACACCTTTCGCCGGTTGACTCGTAACGAGCTCAGTTTGAACTCTATGTCTTTGTTTACGGCACAACGACAACCTATAGCATGAAATACGTTAATTATTTCATCATCTACTCTATTTCAATCCTTAGAATATATTAGGGTTATGATTTTTTACCCAAAAATGGAGTCAGAATCATCGGAATAGCGATATAGACAGGCCGACTCAACAAGTGAAGCGATGGGATCGAATCACAGGAACTCTCTCCCACTCTCTCTCACTCTCTCTTTCCTCCTCTCTTCACTCTCTTCTCTCTCCTAGGGTTTATAAATTCATATGAAATGAGAGAGGGGTAGGTTTAAGTACTTATATAGGCCCAGAACTGGCCTCAATGGCACCAAGGCCACGGTATACTTAGGTTATAGCCAAAGAGTGGTTGTTTCGGTCCAACGGAGCACATATGGAGGCCCTTTTTCTGCATACGGTCGGGAGTAAGCCCCCTGAAGATGGATCTACGCTAGGTTAAGATCTCGGTCTGATCGGATCAGTGGATTGACCACGGGGAACTTATTTTAGTACAACGGTCACCGGTGCTCGATCAGGGCCACAAGTGCACTAACCTGTGTTGAAATTTTTTCTGATCTGAGGGTGTAATTGGGTCAAAATCTGACGGTCTGAAACCTTACAATTGGCCCACAAGTGAATGACTCAATTCACTTTAAGTTTTAGTTCATTTCATAAAGATATTCACGTTTCTCACACACTTCGCTCTAGGCTCAAGTTGTGCGTTTTAGGATACTATCTAGACTTAATTTCTAAGATGGTAATCAAGCCCAGTAAGGTGGTCATAACTGTATAGTTTCACGGTAATTGAACTTTCGACGCGCGGTCCAAGTTCGATACGGAGTTTCATGATGCTCCCAAGAGTAACTGGGTTTTGAGATGGATCCTAAGTTCTTAGGCAATGTAGCATCAGCGATCCTACTGATTTTTAGGTCTTACAGTTCGTATTGAAAGCTGTTCAAGCTAATTCGATAGGTAATTTAGTTTAGCACTTGATTATTTTTTTTCTAATTTTTAAAGGATTTGGTCTTTAGTGATTTCTGCCTGAGGTGGTACTCAAGTCTTTGTACGAATTTTTTCAAAATGTTATAAATTTCCTACATAGCATAAGCTACAACGCATATAACCAACATGAATCTTAGATTAGAATTCATAAGAAGCACGAATCATAATTTCAAGTCTATTTAAACATTTCAACAAACATTTAGACTAACTTTACTACATATATAGACTAAATTAGTTACGACATATATTATGACAAATCCTTTCACAAGGGAATTGTCATACATACAACAACCTCGTAATTTAGGTTAATAGTCATGGCAAGCATAAATCATGATTTCACTTTCATTAGAACATTTCAACAAACACATGGAATGCATTATATTCACAACATAGTTCACACACATGTATAAATTATCGAATACATGGTTACTAAGATCATATGACAGTAATAAAGTCAGACATGAATCATTAACTAATATTGAAAGCCTTGAAAACCATAATCTAAATGTTTATAGTTTACACATTTTATCGGATAACTCATTTCGAACTCAGTTTGAATCCTACATTTCCGTCTACAGAACAATAACTACCTAAATCACGAAACAGGTTAGCTATTATGTCGATTACTCTATTTGGACTCCTAAAATGAAATTAGGGTAATGATTTCTTACCCAAATCAGAATCGCAATAGGTTGAGTAGCGTAGTAGAGAGGCGAATCGACGTGTGGAGTTGTGGGAAAAGATCCCAACAACGATCTCCAAGAATCCCTCCTTCCTTTGTCTTTTCTCTCCCTTTCTCTATCTCTCTCTCTCTCCTAGGGTTTTTAGGGAATTCATATGAGGGAGAGAAGGGATGATTTAAGGGCTTTATATAGGCCTAGAATTGGTGTAAATGGCCCCAGGGCCATAGTATACTTGGGTTATAGCTAAAAGGCGTCTATTTCGGGCCAACGAGACTTATTTGGAGGTCCATTACTTGTCTATGTCACAGAGTAAGTTTTTTGACAATGGATTTAGGCCAGGATACGATTTCGGTCCGATCGGATTAGCAGATCGACTGTGGAGGACTTGTATCAGTTTAATGGTCATACATACTCGATCAGGCCCACAAGCATACTGTTATATGTAGGAAAATTTCTCTGATCTAAGGGAATAGTTGGGTCAAAATCTGATGGTCTGAAACTTTAAATTTAGCCCACAAGTGAATGGCCCAAATCACTCAAATCTGAGTTCATTTTCTAAAGATATTCGCATTTCCCACACATTTCACTCCGAGCTCAAGTTGTGCATTTCTAGATACTATTTGGACTCAATTCCCGTGATGGTTGTCAAGCCAGTAAGGTGGTCATAAGCTTATAGTTTCGAGGTCATCGGACTTTCGACATGTGGTCCAGGTCCAATATAGAGTTCCAATGTGCTCCCGTGAGCAGCTGAATTTTGAAATTGCTCCTAGATTTTTAAGTAATATTGAGTCAGTGATTTTAATGGTTTTGAGTCTTATAGATTGTATAGAAAGTGGTTTAAGCCAAATCTATTGATTGTTTAGTTTAGTACTTAACTACGTGTCACCTAATTACGACAGACCGGGTTGCTTTATCCAAATCACGTATTTATTTTGTCAGATTTCATAAGACTAATGACTTATTTTTATTTATATATTTGCTATTATAGTAAATTTAAGTATTGTTCTCCATCATTTAAATGTTAGGATTAGCGTTTACTATAAAAGTACTTAGAAAAATGTGAAGAATAAGGTGGTGAAAGGTGAGATTTGTGAAGAAAATAGGTTGAAAAGGGATTTTAAACTTTAGGATTGAGTTCTAATAAGTTAGTAAGGTGTTATGATCGACCCATTGCCTAAGGACGTCTATCTCCAAGTCAGAAAAAATTCGGGACGTTACGTTGAGTGAATGTAGAATCGCGATTTGTGCTTGCAATGATTATTGATTGAGAATACATGATCGTTGTATGTGTGGTAACTCCTTGTAAAAGGATTTGCTATAATATATGTTATAACAAATTTATTACATGTATGTTGATATGTGTAGTCTAAGTGTTTAATAAAATGCCTGAATGAGAAAATGCTTATTGAAATGTATTTAATAAGGGTGTTGAGATAGGATTCTCAATTACCTTATCTATAGTTACAATTTTCTTCATGTAACCTATCTTACTACTACGTGAATTATGGATGAAATGCCTATGCATAACAACATGTATACTATGTATTTATTAAAATGCTCAAATGAGATTTATATTTGAATTAGTTCTCACATGCTATTTGACTATCACATATGAATGCATATTGTGTTTGAGTATGATTGAGACTAATACGTAGCCAGGTAATCGATAACGGTTTACGATCAGTTGTCGAACTAGTTCGCCACAACAGATACGTTCAATGAATCCGAGTCATACGGTGATTATCGATAGTGGTTAGGCTACACGGAGTGTTTACGTATTCCATGTCGATTAATTCAATGTGCGCTCGTACCAATTGAGCTTATCAAGTAACCCGATTGACCTAATGTATGTTCATCATGTATGGACACTGCTGTTTGAATCTAACGTACCACTTACCAATGTAAAGCCTATTTCAACCTTGGTACCACAGTTCGCTAAAACTTATGAGTCGGGCATGATGGTATGGGACACCGTGGTCAAGCTGTCGCCCTACGCTGGGGTGACAAGCCTCCCCGTAGTAACCAGTGAGCAACTCAAACTCGCGAACCGAATACGGTGGTATGAAATACTATATTCAAGTTGTTCGGCTACGCTAAGGTGACAAGTCTTTCCCATAGTGACCTCGAGTATAAACTAGGCTTACACCGATGTGACGAGCCTCTCGTAGCGTAATATCTCGAATTTTTTACAACTTGGAGTTAGACGTCCTTGGGCAATGGATCGATCATAACACCTTAATTACTTCTCAAAAACTCAATCTCAAAGTCTAAAATTCCCTTTCGACCCATTTCCTTTAAAATCTCACCTTTCACCATCTTATTCTTTAAAATTTTTCAAGTACTTTCATATTAGACACTAATCCTAAAGTTTAAATGATGAAGAACAATAATGAAATTTAAATTTATTATAAATAGTGAATATATAAATAAATTAAAATTTTGACCATTAACCTTTTGGAATATCATGAAATAAATAGATTATTTAGATAGAGCAGCTTCTCCTACCCTAAAATCATATATTGCATGTTGAATAACTCATTCCGATTTGTAAGATATGCTCATTTGAAAAATCACATGCAGAATCACTACCAGACAGGACAGCGACCGGCGATACCATCGCCGCAACGGCGAGGCCTCGCGGTCTAGTGGACCGAGTGGGCCGTAGCAGGCTGGGTGGCCCGTTTTTTGCCCTATTTTTTATAATTTTTATCTAATTTCAAAAAGTCATATCTCCTTCGATATAACTAGGATTTAGGTGATTTAAAAGTCAGATTGAAGCTTGATAAGTCTAGTTGTATATAAAAATAAGTAAAAATATAATAAAAAATTTAATGTAGTTAAAAAATAGGTCGTTGTAACAACTATCTGAAAATCATTAGTTTGGACAGCTGCTACTTCTAGAAGTTTTAAAATTTTTTTACAATACGAAATCTAATGAAATTTGGTGGAGACGAAGTGAACTTGATGATGAACTACTAGAAAAATAATTAAAATAATATACTAAGTAAAAGTACCAAAAGGGGCATAAACTACCCTATGACCTTATTCTATTGTAATTAGGATAAAATTTGGTTAAGTACTGAACTAAACAATCAATGGATTTGGATTAAACCACTTTTTATACAAACTAGAAGACCCAAAATCATTAAAATCGCTAACTCAACATTAATTAAAAACCTAAGAGCAATATCAAAACCCAATTGCTCTCGGGAGCATATTGAAACTCCGTATTGGACCTGAATCGCGCGTCGAAAGTCTAATTACCGCAAAACTATACGGTTATGACCGCCTTATTAGGCTTAACAATAATCTCAAAAATTAAGTCCAAATAGTAACTCAAATTACACACCTTGATCCCGGAGCGAATTGTGTGAGAAACATGAATATCTTTAGGAAATGAACTTAAACTTAAGTGATTTGAACCGATTGCTTGCAGGCCAAATTTAAGGTTTCAGACCATCAGATTCTAACCCAACTACACCCTCGGATTAGAAAAAATTTTCAACATATGTCAGTGTACTTGTAGCCCTGAACGAGTGTCAATAGCCGTTGAACCAAACAGGTCCTCCACGGTCAATCCACTGATCTGATCAGACCGAAACTTTAACCTGGTATAGATCCAATGTCAGAAAACTTTTTTCAGACCGTATGTAGGTAATAGACTTCCAGATGAGCTTCATTGGACCGAAACAGCCACTCTTTAGCTATAACCTAAGTATACTATGACCTTGGGGCCAATTACACCAGTTTTGGGCCTATATAAGGGCCTTTACCCACCCCTCTCTCATTCCATACAAAATTCTTAAACCCTAGGAGAGAGGAGAGAGAAAGGAGGAGAAAAGGTGAGGAGAAGTGAGAGAGATTGAGAGATAGTCCCTGGGATTCAATCCCGCCGCTCCACGTTCCAAATCATCCTACCTGTATCACTATTCCGGTGATTTCGACTCCATTCTTGGGTAAGAAATCCTAATCCTAATCTATTTTAGAGATATAAATAGAGTAAATGATGAAATAGCTAACCTATTTCATGCTATAGGTAGCTGTTGTGCCGTAGACAAAGGCGTATTGTTCAAACTGAGCTTGATACGAGTCTACTAGTGAAAGGTGTGAACTATAAATGTTTAGGTTATGGTTTTTAAGGCTTTCAATGTCAGTTAATGATTTATGACTGATTTGATTGCTATTACATATGCTTAGATATGACTTTTCTGTGTATTACACATATATATGACCTATGTTAAATATAATACATTGCATGTGTTTGTTGAAATATTTGAATGAATATGGAATTATGATTTATACTTACTATGATTATTTGATTAAATTACATGATTGATGTACGTATAGCAACTCCTTGTGAAAGGATTTGTTATAATATATGTTATAACTAATTTATTACAGGTATGTTAATATGTGTAGTCTAAGTGTTTGATAAAATGCATGAATAAGAAAATGCATGTTGAAATGGATGTAATGATGGCATTGAGATAGAATTCTCAATAACCTTATCTATAGTTACAGTTTCCTTCATGTAACCTATCTTACTAGTACGTGCTTTACAGATGAATGCCTATGTATGTTAACATGTACTCTATGTGTTCGTTAAAATGCTTATATGAGACTTGTATTTGAATTGGTTGCTACATGCTATTTTGACTATCAAACATGAATGCCTATTGTGTTTGAGTATGATTAGGACTACTGCATAGTCCAGAAAATTGGTAATGATTTTCTAGTTAGTGGCCGAGGTCGTTTCGCCACACAAGATATGTTTGAGGAATCCGAGTCATATGCTGCTTGTCGATAGTGGTTAGGCCACGTGGAGTGCTTACGTGCTTCATGTTGACTAAGTCAATGTATGCTCCTACCAGTTGAGCTTGTCAAGTAACCCAATTGGCCATTGTATGTTCACCATGTATGGACGCTACTTCTTGAATCTAAGGTACTAACTTATCAGTGAAAAGCCCATTTAACCTTGGTACCACGATTTGTTAAGACTCATGAGCCGGGTATGGTGGTGTATGGGACACCGTGGTCGAGCTGTCGGCCTAAGCTGGGGTGACTGGCCTCCTCGTAGTGACCAGTGAGCAACCCAAACTCATGAGCCGAATATGATAGTGTATGAGACACTGTATTCGAACTGTCGGCCTACGCTAAGGTGACGAGTCTTTCCCATAGTGACCTCGAGTATACACTAGGACTACGTTAAGGTGACGAGCCTTACCGTAGTGACCTTGAGTATAAAATAGGCTTACAATTAGGTGACAAGCCTCTCGTAGTGACCTCGAGTGTGAATTAAGCCTCGCTAAGATGACGAGCTTCTTGTAGCAACCTATGATATAAACTCACAAACTTACCTATCGTATGTGATTAACTAGGATTGACGACCCTAGATGGATCATTGTTTGGATAAATGATATAAAGGGAGGTTCCTTAGCTTCTCAAACCTGTTGTATGAATAAGTCTAATTAAGAACTTGGCTAATCGCGCACATGCACAGCATTGCATGTGCCTTTGGCGTAGGAGTTGAGCATAGAGGAAGGGGTGCACGCGTGATCGTGAGATGATATCGCAGAGGGAGTGCAGGGGAGGGCATGCATTATTAACACATATCATCCTTGCATTAACCAGAGTACCTAGGAATGATTGTTGTACTACTTTATCATTACTGCTTGACAAAATTGATAACATGTTAACCTTTGCTTTATAGTTCCACTGAATTAGCTACTTATTCCCACCTGGGATGGTGTTTTAAAACACTAACCAGACTCTGATTTATATGCAAGTTTTGATGAGGTCTACGCGATGGAGCCAGTCTTCATAGACGAGGAGGAGTTCTCTTGCGTGCAGCTCTCAGGTCGTGCTGCTTCGATGGGATTACAGGGATACTGAATTAATTAAACATTTACATTTTTGACATTTTGTAAGTTTGAGACAACACGTGTATATATATTCAACTCAGGTACATGATCATACTCTGAAGGTTATGAAACACGTACATATACTTTTTATATTAAATTCAGTCTTTCGCTTGCTTAGTTATATTAACTCTGGAGTATGATATGATGTTTTGGTGTAATCTTCACTCATGTTTAATGCACTAATATAGATAACATTTAATCATCATTATCCATGTTGCATAAGTGATGCATTGAAACTTGGGATCTGAGCTTCTACTCGACCCCCGATTTTCAGGGCGTTACACGTAGTAATCTGAACTTGCATGTCTACTGCTTTTAAATTAGGGGTGACGTTGCGCTATAACTTGCATATCGTATGTGATTAACTAGGATTGACGACCCTATATGTATCATCATTTGAGTAAATGATATAAAGGGAGGTACATTAGCTTCCTGAACCTACTGTATAAATAAACCTAATTAAGTATTGGCTAACACGATTATGCACCATATTACATGTGCTTTGGCGATGAAGCGCACATATCCGGAGTGGTGCATGTCATGATCATGAGATGATGTCACTAAGGGAGTGCAGACGAGGGTATGCATCATTATCGCATACCATCCTTGCATTAACAAGAGTACTTAGGATATGTTTGTTGTATTGCCTTATTATTACTGCTTGACTGAATTGATAACATGTTAACCTTTGTCTTATAGCTCCACTAAGTTGATCACTCACTCCCACTCTGGGAAGGTATTTTAAAACACTAACTAGACTTTATTTTACCTGCAGATGATGACAATGCTTACGAAGCGAAGTCAGACTTTTATGATGACGAGGAGGATTTCTCATACATGCAACTCTGTGTCGGGTCTATGTAGACCTGGAGTTGCGTTGTCAAGATTATGAGGATATAAACCAGTGGGACATTACATTTAGTCATTTTGTATATTTTAAAACAAACATGTATATATTCAGCCTGGTGACATGGTCATACTCTGGGGGTTTACAACTACTTATATGTTTTATATATTTATCAAAGTCTTCTACTTGTGTAATCTAATTGTTTCTAGAGTATGATATGCTGTTTTAGTATAATCTCACTCATGTTTAATGCACTAATATGAACAACATTTAAACATCATTAACTATATTGCATAAGTGATGCGCTGAAACTCAGGAGTTGAGCTTCTGCTTGACCCTCGATTTTCGGGAGTTGAGCTTCTGTTTTAATATAATCTCACTCATGTTTAGTGCACTAATATGAACAACATTTAAACATCATTATCTATATTGCATAAGTGATGCGGTGAAACTCGGGAGTTGAGCTTCTACTTGACCCTCGATTTTAGGGGCATTACAGACTGACGGACCACAACTTCTTCTCATAATTGGAATTTTTCACTATCTTGAGGTTCTATAATTTTTGCCTAGGTATTATATGTGTTGATCCTTTGCCTAGAATGCTCAATTTGAAGTGATTTTGCATGGATTCTCTCATATCAATCTTAACGTTAAATGAATTGGGAATTCTGGTCCCGCAAGTGTTATCATATTGTTTGATTTATCCCATCACGAACTGCAATTGAGTCACATGCTCCCGGGTTACGTTTCGGCCTGTAGCCTCTAAGCCTACGAGTTTACATGCACAAGAGCACGCACGATTGTATATTTTAATAAAAAATTGGTGTCACCTAAGGACATCCAATACCTGAGCACTGGAGGGTTAGGGTGTTATAAATCCCTCACTTGGTAACATTAAATAATAAAAATATCCGCCAATGATTAAATATAACTCTTATGCATAAAGAAATACATATTTCGATTTGAATCTTCCATTAGTGTAAGCATTTCAAAGTTTTATCAAAATACATGGTAGCTGCAGCCTTAAACCAGTTATTCTTTATTGACAGAATTGAAAACATTATACACATAATCACATTTGTGTTATATGAGTTTCCTTATATTACTTGCATAACATATTTAATTCCCATGTGCTTATCTTGTTTCATGAATGATCTTAAGAGAAACTCTAATCTTATTTCATGAATGATCCCGATAGAAACTCTAACTCTCTCAAGTAACAACACTACTTTTACGTACACATAAGTAAAATCTTTTCATTGTCTCCATTACTATTAAAACACTTATCATTAGACTAGATTCTATTAAGAGTTTTAATACTCAACACTCTATCTATAATGGCTAGTATTATTCATCCTATATGAGGTTATCTATTGTTTTTAGTGTCGAAACTTTTCACTTATCAATGACTTATTTTTACCCATTGAACCCGGACTTAGAGATTTTCTAATGTTGTGTTGGGTTTCCATCACTGGTGGAACTTTGAGTGAAGATTCTTAACCACATCCATCAAATGGTGTCCCTACTACCTCTAACAAGTGTAACGCCCTGAAAATCGGGGGTCGAGCAGGAGCCCAACTCCCGAGTTCCAACACATCACTTATGCAACATAGATAATGATGATTAAATATTATTTGTATTAGTGCATTAAACATGAGTGAGACTATACCAAAACAACATATCATACTCCAGAGACAGTTAACTTACGCAAGCGGAAGACTGTGATAAGTATATAAAGTATATAAGCAATTGTAAGTCTCCAGAGTATGATCATGTTACCAGGTCAAATAGTTACATGTAAAATTTCAAAATATACAAAATGTTTAATGTCATCTAGTCAGCAACCTAACAATCCCCATCGATCAGAGCAGCCTATGTAAACCCGCCTGATAACTGCATATATGAAAAATCTTCCTCATCATTGTAGAAGTCTGACTTGGCCTCATGCGTCGCGCCATCATCTGCATCTAAGAAAGATTCTGGTTAGTGTTTAAAACACCATCCCAGAACGTAAGAGTGAGTGATCAACTCAGTAGGACTATAATGCAAAGGTTAACATGTTATCAATTCAATCAAGCAGTAACAATAAAGCAGTACAACAATTGAGCCCTAAATACTCTTATTAATGCAAAGATGATATGATATAATGTATGCCCTCACCTGCACTCCCTTAGCGAACTTTATCTCATGGTCGTGGCATGCACCACTTCAAACACATGCTACTTCCTCGCCAAAGCACCATGTAATGCGATGTTATGATCGTGTTAACTAAGTTCTTACTTAGGTTTATTCATACAACAGGGTTAGGAAGCTAAGGTACCTCCCTTATATCAATTCTCAAACAATGATCCATTCTAGGGTCGTCAGTCCTAGTAAATCTCATACGATTTTACGGTTCTAGGTCACTATAAAGGGCTTGTCACCTGATCAGTGTATACCTAGTTTATATTCTAGTTGCTATGGAAAGACTCATCGCCTCAACGCAGTCTCAGAGTATGCTGGAGGGCACTACGAAGGGCTCATCACCTGATCAGTGTAGGCCGATAGCTTGAATACAGTGTCTCATACCACCGTATTCGGCTCACGAGCTTAGATTGCTCACTGGTCACTACGGGTGGGCTTGTACCCCGGCGTAGGCTAACAACTCGACCACAATATCCCATACCACCATGTCCGGCTCATGAGTCTTAGTGGATCGAGGTATCAAGGTCAACGGGGTTTCTCACTAGTGAGTTTGGTACCTTAGATTCAAGCAGTAGCGTCCATACATGGTGAACATACATCGGGCTAATCGAGTTACTTGACAAGCTCAACTAGTACGAGCATATGTTGGGTTGATCGACATGAAGTGCGTAAGCACTCCGCATGGCCTAACCACTATTGATAAACAAAGTATGGCTTGGGTTCGTCGAATGCACCTTGTGTGGCGATACAACCTCAGCCACCTAATTGGGTTTGCAGATCGACCGCGGGGAACCAGTTTCAGTTCAACAGTCACCGGTACTCAATCAAGGTCACAAGTAAACTGACCTGTGTTAAAAAAATTTTCTGATCTGAGGGTGTAATTGGGTCAAAATCTGATAGTCTGAATTCTTAAATTTGGCCTGCAAGTGAATCGACTCAATTCATTTAAGTTTCAGTTCATTTCCTAAAGATATTCACATTTCTCACACACTTCGCTCCGGGCTCAAGTTGTGCATTTCTAGGTACTATTAGGACTTGATTTTCGAGGTGGTTGTCAAGTCCAGTAAGGCGGTCATAATCGTATAGTCTTGGGATAATCGAACTTTGAACGTGCAGTCCAGGTTCGATATAGAATTTCATGATGCTCCCGAGAGCAATTGGATTTTGAGATGGTTCCTAAATTTTTAGGTAATGTAGCTGTTGGTGCATAAAAAAATGTGTAAAGTTTCCATCATGTGTTGATTTGAAGAAATGAGAAGATATAAGAGACAAGGAAGAAAGAAGAAAGGAACAGAAGGAAAAATGGGGAAGATGTGTTTTCGCCTACCCGCGCAAAGGGTAATGATTAAGTGGGTTTGTGCAACATTCTAAAGGTACAGAAGGAAGAAGAGGAGAAGAGATGAAAGGATAGCTTAGTATTACGCTAGACTACACAACAACAATATTGATTACGCAAGAGCAAGCAAGAGATATTGATTGTGCAGGACCATGCAACCAAAATACCAATTACGCAAGGTTTTGTTCTTTGAAAAAGATCTGAAGTAGTAGAAGGCAATTCGCGCAGGTCCGCGCAACTGATATTCGTTGCGCAGGACCGCGCAACTGAAATATCAGTTGCGCGGGTTCGCACAACAAAATCCAAAACTGGCTCTTTGAAAAAGATTTAAAGCATTGAAGGGTGGGTCCCATGGCACCAAAATTGAGGTTCTACATGTGTGAGAGCCTATAAATACCCCCTCCCCTCCTTCATTTGGATGGATTAAAGATTTTTGAGAGGAAGCGGAGTAAGGAGGAAGATCAAAGGTGAGAGGGAGCGCAACAGTGGCTTGCGCGGGTCCGCGCAACTAACATCAGTTGCGCGGCACCGCACAACCAGATTGCTCTGTAATTTATGAAGAAAAGGGGCTGTTATGCTGCTGAAATGGTTGAAGTCTTCACGTTCCTTCTGTTCAAGTTTAAAGGAGAGTAATTAGCAGAAGAGCATATTCCTCCTAAGTCCTAGGAGGTGACTAAAGCAGGCGCCGGAATGCTGTCGAAATTTCTATTTGACTGTCTTCTCTTTCTTTCATTACATTGCATTAATAACACTTTGTTTTCAGAATCAAGGGAATCCGATGATGTAAATGAACTCAGAATAAATGTGATCAATGTTCTCTTAACAAATTCTTTATTATCATTGAATAAATCTCCCAAATCGAATGCTTTTGTTTCTTATTCGAAACAAAATGGTGACTCTGCTGGGGACTTATTATTCAATGGTAACTTAGAAAATATTTCGAGAACATTTATCACTTTTTAGCATATTTAAAGACACCAAAATGACGACTCTCAATGGGAACGTCCACCCCTTCATCTTTGAAAATAAAATATAATTTTATTTAATAAATTAACTAATACTCTTTCATGCTTTCTCTGAGATAGAATGTCTTATCAATTAGATGTCTAATTGTGATTTTGTATATTGTCTTAAGGTAAGAAGAAAGCGTTAGAGAAAATAAAGTCTGTTGTGATCAATAGTAGTGAATTTCGTGTAATGGATGGAACAATCTTTGTTTCGCCAATAGCTGAAGAAGATGAGAAAGGACGGAAGATAGTAACATCCAAAAGTCAGAAAGTTTGATCAACTTCCGCAAGAAGCAGCATCTCGCCAAGTATTGGGTCGATTAGGTGAAGTGTCGTGAGAAACAGTCCCACTTCAGTTATACAATTATCTCATTCGAGCAAAACAAAAAGGCCTGTTACTCCAAAAGGTCTTTCGATGTCATCAACTATAACCATAAAGACATCTTCCACAGAATCATTGTGAGTTCGGAAAAATAAAGGAAAGGCGACCGTAACCAGCAAATGTTCACTCATAGCACCTCCTGCAAAAGATTTCAAGCAAACTCATGCATTAAGAATGCCATAATTTGATTTAACTAGTCCTTCGAAGTAACAGTACGCTGGTTTCAAATCAAATGATAGTTCATCTTCTTCAACAACATCTATAGCGACGTTCGCTTCCTCCTTCAATATCAAGACAATCGAAGTATAAAGAAAGAAAAAGCTCATCTACAGATATTAATCAGCTTGATCAATTTTCGCTAGATAAGCATGTGGCTGAAGAAGTCCCTAATATTCCGATAGTAACCGCTGTGAACAACACTGAACCGTAAGAAGAAAGGCCACAATCGCAATCGGTTAGATTTCAAGGGCTAAGGCCTAATATTACTCAAAATATTACGTAGGAAAAAATCCGGCAGATGATTATCGAATCTATTCATCTAGAGAATGAATGAAGTCAAAATAAAAGATTTTGATATCAAACACCGTATCCCCCTGAGATAGAAGAAATGTCATTTCTCGTTGACTTTGAACACCCTTACTTTCAGAAATTCAACGAGAACGGATCACGAAAAGAGCATATGATGTATTTCATAGTAAAGATGGAAAATTTCTCTAGAGTTCCTCAATATTGTCTGCGATTATTCGAATCTTTTCTAATAGGCAGAGCTTTCAGATAGTATTCAGGTTTAATCCTAAGATCTATTCATACCTGGGAATGAATGGAGGATGCTTTTATGTTAAAAAATTTCTCTTCGGACCGAGAAGTTAGTTTGACCGAATTGGCCCCTATTCGCCAAGAAGAAAATGAGTCAGTTGAAAAATTCATCAGTCGATGGAAGGACTTGGCAGTATCATGTCAACATCCTCTGTGAGAATCAGAACAAGTAGAAATATGTTTAGAAGGCATGAGACCAGAGTTGGCATGCCACCTGATGAATAAAGATTGGAGAACCTTTCGTGATTTTGCTATGAAGGCTTATGCTCTTGAAAAGATGATGAAAAGAGTGTCTTCTTTTCAGTCAAAATTAGCCCACATAATTCGGAAAGAAGAAACTAAAGAAGATTATTAGGATGAGGAAAATGACAGCGATGAAGAAGATAGAAATGGTTGTGCGGTTATAATAACATATAAAAGGTCCAGGCAAAATAAAGATCATACGAAGTATTCGTTTGAAAGAAAAGATATACTTCCTATATTGAATCAATTATTGGCTATGAAGAGTATTGAATTACCTTGGTAAAGACACCTCGAAGAAATTAAAAATACAAGAGGAATGAATTATTGTCATTATCACCGTAAATTTGGGCATCATACGAAAGATTGTAATTCTCTCAGAAAAAAGCTACAAAAGATGATCGATAAGGGAGAAATTGCGATGAAAGAGTATGACAGAAAGAGAAAAATAGAGAAAAATGACAGAAACTCGATAAAGAAAATTCTGGGGGCATCCGCGTTAAAAGACGATAACATGCTTCAAATGGTGAACCGTCAGTAATTGACAAGATCGAGCTGTCATAGCCTGAATACTCAAATAAAAAGAAGCAAGTGAGGCAAAAGATGTAAAACTGTGATAAAAAGTATATTCGTTGCAGATATGCATTGCAATACCTACCAGTTCAGGAGATGACCGCTATTTTGATTTCGAAAGATATCGGTATGATACTTTCAAAATCAAAAGGGGGCATGACAGGTGAGTAAAAACTGTGAAATGTATTTCACACCATAAAATGTATTTCTTTTGTATTTGAATAAAATGCAGGCTTTCAAGCATATCAAGTCATTGCCAAATGCAAAATGCAAAGCACCAATGACAATAGCCAAATGAAAAGCCAATCGCCAAAATTAGCAACTATCGCTATCGCCATCAATCGCTTATAAAAAATGTTATCATCGTAAAAATTACATTCTTAGAATATATCAGCAGCGGTGAAATATCGGTTATGAATTTGCCATTTATGGCAGTGAAATAAGCAGTGGAATAAGCCTATATAGCCAATCACATAAATCTTACGACAGTGATGGCAAATGATCATTTAAGGCAGCCTAGCCAAGCTTATATGGCCAACTACGCATACGACCTACAAAGCTTCAACAATTTAAAAAGCCCAAAATTGGCCAGCCCGAAATCGGCAGTAAACGATTTTACTCTTTGAGCCTTACCTGAAATCGGCGGTAAACTATTTTACTCTTTTAGCCTTGCCCGAAATAGGCGGTAAACTATTTTGATCTTTGAGCCTTGCCCAAAATCGGCGGTAAACTATTTTTCTCTTTGAGCCCTGCCCAAAATTGGCGGTAAACTATCTTGCTGCTTGAGCCCAGTTTCAAGTCCAGTTCAGTCATCTGGTCGAGTCAAGTTCAATAAAGTCCAGTCAAATCAGGTCTTGTCCAGTCAACTATGGTCAGTTAAAAGTACATTAGCACCACTGCTTAAAAAGCGTAAACTGTGCAATATTCAAATGCAGCAGATATATTTCACTTTAGACATGTTCAAATGTACAATTGCCTAATGAAAATTTTAAATATTAAGTAAGCAAGATGCAAAAATGTGTTTATCTTGAATCAGGTTCAAATCAGTAAAGATTATCCACCCTTCAACGGTATCAGCAGGCTTCACTTCGAAAATATTATCTTCTGAAGAAATCTTTATATGACATTGACCGGGAAAGGGGACAAGATTTATGTCTTCAAAGTAATATATGCCTTGGTTTTTTTGTAATCTTTTATGCACGGTAGAGAAATTCATATGCTGAGAATTATGAATAATGATATCGCAAGACTCCAACTACTAGATCTGATGAAGCCAAAGAACAAACAGAATCATCATCAGTAACTTCTATATCATTTAAAAAGTTATTAAATGAAAATTAAAATAAGTATTGTTTATTTTTCAGAATAAGCGAAAATCAAAGGAAAAGTCTATGAAGAAATGCTAAGGAGCACAAACTAGATATAACATATCCAGGAGTGCGATGTAACGAGTAACGAATACAATGCGAAGCACGATGACAGAGCAAATATTACAATTAACCTAGAAAAGAGAAGTTTTCAATATATATTTCAAAATTATAAATACTGCATAAAGCTAAATTGAAAAAGAAAATTATAATGTATGAGATATTAATTCCGATAAATTTGGCAGGAAAAACTATTATTCGAAAGCTTTGATTATGTATATAATGAATCAAGGAAGCAATCGAAAAAGTTGTTGCGGCAGAAGCAACATTAAGGAACAACTCTTTAAACACAAAATTGAAAAAAAGAGTCACTGGAATTAATCAAAGAGACCGTTGCTAAACACAGAATTCAAAGAAAGAGTCGCTGGAGTTGATCAAAGAGACCGTTGTAGCAGTAACGGTGTTGAAAGATAATTTTCTGATTAAATTGCCCAAAGACGAAGTCATCACAGCTGTTGTAGAGATGTGTTTCGATGAAAAGAGAATTTTATTATCTCTAGTGAAACATCCGCTCGACACTACTGGCTAAGGGCATTTAAGTTTTCCATTCGAGTGTGATCATCAAGTCTTCTGTTTGAGCGCAATCATTCCAGTTTTCTGTTCGAGCGCGATCATTCAAGTCTTTCTTTTGAGTGCGATCATCAAGTCTTCTGTTTGAATGTGATCACTCAAGTCCATCATTCGAATGCAATCATTCGATCTTCTGGTCAATTATGACCATCCAGTCTTCCATACGAGTATGATCATTCAGGCATCCTTCAGTTGCAGTTTATTCAAGTTCTTTGGGCGGAGGAAGATCGATCCTCCATTTGATTTCAGAAATCAATCAAAGAAGGATCGGGGGGCATCTGTTGGTGCATAAAAAATGTGCAAAGTTTCCATCATATGTTGATTTGAAGAAATGAGAAGATATAAGAGACAAGGAAGAAAGAAGAAAGGAACCGAAGGAAAAATGGGAAAGATGTGTTTTCGCCTACCCATGCAAAGGGTAATGATTGAGCAGGTCTGCGCAACATTCTGAAGTTACTGAAGGAAGAAGAGGAGAAGAGACGAAAGGATAGCTTAGTATTGCGTCGGACTGCACAATAACAATATTGATTGCGTAGGACCGCGCAAGAGATATTGATTGCGCGGGACTGCGCAACCAAAATACTAGTTGCGCAGGGTTTTGTTCTCCAAAAAAGATCTGAAGTAGTAGAAGGCGGTTTGCGCGGGTCCATGCAACCAATATCTATTGCGCAGGACCGCGCAACCGAAATATCAGTTACGCGGGTTCGCACAACGAAATTCAAAACTGGCTCTTTGAAAAAGATTTAAAGCATTGAAGGGTGGGTCCCATGGCACCAAAATTGAGGTTCCACACGTGAGAGGGCCTATAAATACCCCCTCCCCTCCTTCATTTGGACGGATTGAAGATTTTCGAGAGGAAGTGGAGCAAGGATGAAGATCAAAGGTGAGAGGGAGCGCAACGGTGGCTTGCACGGGTCCGCATAACCAACATCAGTTGCGTGGTACCGCGCAAGATTGCTCTGTAATTTGTGAAGAAAAGGGGCTGTTATGTTGCTGAAATGGCTGAAGTCTTCAAGTTCTTTTTGTTCAAGTTTAAAGGAGAGTAATCAGCAGAAGAGCATATTCCTCCTAGGTCCTAGAAGGTGACTGAAGCAGGTGCCGGAATGCTGCCGAAATTTCTATCTGACTGTCTTCTCTTTCTTTCATTACATTGCATTAATAGTACTTTGTTTTCAGAATCAATGGAATCCGATGATGTAAATGAACTCAGAATAAATGTGGTCAATGTTCTCTTAACAAATTCTTTGTTATCATTGAATAAATTTTCCAAATCGAATGCTTTTGTTTCTTGTTCGAAACAGTAGCATTAACAATCCTACAGATTTTGGGTTTTACAGATCGTGTTTAAAGTGATTAGGGCTAATTTCACAAGTAATCTAGTTTAGCAGTAGTTAATTCTCATTTAATTTCTAAAAGATTTGGTCCTTAGTGATTTCTGCCTGAGGTGGTATTTAGGTCTTTGTACGAATTTTTCTGAGACGTTACAACAGGTTTAGTGAAATGATCAACTATGTTATTACTTTACATATGAGATTATAATGAATCCATCTTGAATCAACTGCCTTACATAATCATATCTCATACTTATGTGACTAGACTTTCCATTATACATGCTATTGTAGGCTTTTGCTATAGTAGCTCCACTATCACAATGAAGTGAAACAGCTAGAATATGCTTCGCACAAATTGAGATTTCTAGTAGAAGATCTCTTAGCCACTTTGTCTATTTACTTGTTGCAGCTAGAGGCATAAATCTAGATTCCATCATCAAGTGCGTTATGCATATTTGTTTCTTAGAACCTCAATAGATAGTTGTACCTATCAAAGAGAATACCCACATTATTGTGGACTCATTATCCCTTGGACTCGATATGTAACTTGCATTGGTATATCTTTCCAATACTACTAGAAATTATGAGTATAATAACTCTAGTTTTTTGGTTTATTTGAAGTAACTAAAAATCCCATAAATAACCTTTCATTGTTCTACATTGAGATTATTAGTAAACCTGCTTAGTTTACTCAAAGTATGCCATATCTAGTATTGTGCACTGTATAACATACATAATATTGCCTATATCACTAGCATACTCAAGTTGTGTAATTGTTCTTCCATCATTTTTTTTTTCAATTTGATATTTGGATTAAATTGGATGCTTTTCACTCTTTCGATCAAGTTGTGTAACTGCTCTTCCGATCCCTGAGGAATGCTCAAATTTGTACGATCAGCTCAACTGGTCGAGAACTCGGCTTAGCTCGGCCTCGACAAATGACTAGAAGACCAATCAATTCGATGAGATCAATGGGATGGTCATTCATAACGACAAATCTCGTCGATGAGATGAACCTGCTCTCTACACCCCAAGCGCGGACAAACCAAGGAATTAGTCAGTCGACCAGCGGCGGTCAGTGCAGGAGTCCACCTTGAGTCGACAATGGAGGTTAGCTCGACTGATCAGGGCTTGGTCCAGCTCGGCCTCGACCATCCGTCATATGATTTTAGGATCGACCACTTAGACACTTGTCACCTCCGCAAAACCCGCATAACAGTTGAAAAACATGCACAGAGATTGCGCCAAGATTGCGCCTGTGACAGATAACCGTTTCTAACCCTAACAATGATCCCTCTACACTATAAATAGGGGACTGTCAACACTGAATTATACAAAAAATCTAACTCAAAAACCCATTTACACTATTAGACCCAAATACCTAGGCTAACTTTGGCATTAGAGGGTCCTTGCTCTAGCCAAGGTCTCCTTTTATCTTCTTCACACGTGCAAGTGTATGAAAGTTCAATGATTTGATAAAAGAGCGAAACAAGTTTATGCAACAAAAGACTACATTGCAGGAAACAACTGTGATTAAATGCCAGACGTAAGGGTACCCATAATGTTTATTTCCCATCAAACCGGACAAAGAGAAAACACCGATGATATCTTGATCCAAAACTTTCATCCTCATGGTGTGGTTTTACTGGTCTTTCACCGCTGTTCCATGTTGTTGTAGACGAGTTATGGATCTACTTTATTTTTTAGCCCATGCTCTAAAATAAGTTCACAAAAAGGATGAATAGATTGGATATGCAACACATGCATCAAAGGGGGGGGGAGGTGGGGGGGGGGGGGGGGTTGGGGTGTCTACGTTAATGACCTCACGTCAGGGTTGGGGTGTCTACGTTAATGACCTCACCTGACGTGGATGGGATCGTGCTTGTCCTATGAATGTAGTTGGGGTGTCTACGTTAATGACCTCACGTCAGGGGGGAGGGGGGTTGGGGTGTCTACGTTAATGACCTCACCTGACGTGGATGGGATCGTGCTTGTCCTATGAATGTAATGGGGGCTCTAATGGCGTGTGTACACATGGTCCATCCATGTCTCTGTCATTTCACCGTAATAAGCAACTGTATTGCATGGCTTTCATCGTATGGTCCATCTATCTCTCTGTCATTTCACTGCATAAGACCGAAAATGACGCGTATACAAAGTGCTCAAGTGGACCCCACCACAGGAATCAGCGGTTAAAATCCCACCGTGATAGTTAATTGCCATCAAACCTGCTAAATAAGGTAAAATAGACCCGGATGAAGGTAAAACACAAATATGAGGTTGATTCAAAACTCCAGTGGCCCCCAAAAAGTTATCAACGGTAGATATTTAATCCCCACTGCGTGGTCCACTTGATCCTATTCTCTGGCTCTTGTTTTGGCTTATACCCTAAATCGATATGGTAAAATAAATGAACGGTGTGGATAAAATCAATACATCACGGTGGCCCCTCAGAGGCCCTATCCATGAGTAGCTAGGGACGGCAGTGTGTCACCCATTCCGCGTGCGATCGCACTACAGACTTTTCTAAAGCAGTGGGCCCACTCATACTCGTCAGCGGGTGTACAGGTACAACAGCCACGGGCTGCATACTTCCCCCAAGCAGTGGGGCCCACGCATTCGGTAACGG
This sequence comes from Magnolia kwangsiensis, assembly GCA_037074715.1. Taxonomy (NCBI): domain Eukaryota; kingdom Viridiplantae; phylum Streptophyta; class Magnoliopsida; order Magnoliales; family Magnoliaceae; genus Magnolia; species Magnolia kwangsiensis. The sequence continues at coordinate 85,145,353 of CM073582.1, forward strand.
TGTGCGAAAGCCATGGACTGGCAGCAGACTTCCCGGAGCAGTGGGTAGGGCCCACTTACTCGATTGCACGTGTTCGACAGCCATGTGCTGGGATGCGGATTTACTTCAAAAGCCTTAAGCAGGAAGTTCCTGAGTACGGATGCTGGGTGGGGCCCACTGAAATGTACGTGAGAAATCCATTCCGTCTATCCGGTTTTTGAACTCGTCTTAGTATATTTTGCAAAAAATTAGGTCGATACAACACTCAAGTAGGTCACACGAGAGGGAAAATCGTGGAAAGAAATTCCTACCGTTGAAACCTTCCTGGGCTCCACCTTGATGTTTATATGCTATCCAAACTGTTTACAAGGTAATTACCAATGAGATGAAGTGAAAACGCCAAAATTATAGCCTGATACAAAACCTTTATGGCCATAAAAATGCTTCAACGGTGCTCACTGAATGACCACTGTTTCTCTTGTATGACCGACGCGAGCGTTGGATACACCTCAATTTTCGTTTCACCTTCTAAAATGATCTCATAAAACGTATGGACGGTGTTGATTTCTCAAAAACATTTCTATTGGCCCCACCCAGCATCCTTGCGCAGGAAAAAAAAAATCCTCGTCCCATATGCTGGGGAGCTTTTTCGGTGCCGCCCCGGCCACACCCATCACGGTGCAGCGCTGAATGTGGACCTAACTTGATGTAATTATTGCATATCAACACCGTCAATCGGTTTTTTCATATCATTTTAGACCGTAAAACAAGAAATGAAGTAGATCCAAATATCAGGTGGGCTATAACATGGAAAAATATTATAGATTAAAATTCCACCATTAAAACTCCATAAATCTCATATTAATGTTTTAGTAATAGTTATTTACCATCTGATCTGTTGATAAGGTCACATAATCATGGATAAAGGGAAAATTCAAATATCTACTTGATCTAAAACCTTTGTGGGTTATAAGATGTTTTTAATGATCAGTCACCACTATTTTCTATTACATGGTCCACCTGAGAGTTAATCTACTTTATATTTGGGACCATGCTATAAAATAATCTGATAAATATAAATAATATGAATGACGTGGATATAGAATACATACATCTAGGTGGGCCCCACGGTCAGGGATGCACCATGTTCGTCACCTAATCCGCTCACATGGGTTGGCCCTGGATTTCATGTCCGAGGATTCCGCGGGTCTGTTTCGATGTACGCGGATTGAACGCTGACACTTTCAGTAACTGACGTACGAAGATGCGCACTGACGCTCCTCGAGTTCCGAGTTGGTCGAACAGTTCAAAAGGAGATCAAAGTTACATGGGCCCACAATGATGTATTTATCATATCTACACCGTTCATCTATTTTTAGAGATCATTTTAGAGTACGGTAAAAAAAATGAATTATATCCAAAGATCGTATGGATCACACCACAAATAGCAGAGGAGATAATAATCTTCACCGCTAAAAATTTTTGTAAGGTCCATCGTATCGTTTATTTTTCATCCAATTTATCCATTGGGTCAAAAATACTTTAATGAAATGGAAAAACAAATTTCATATTTATTTAAAACTAGTGTGACCCAAAAAAGAATTTAATAATTCTCAGTGTGCCCTGTTAGGTAGAAACGGAAGCGGATTGGCTAGTCTACTACACAGCTGCTGTATCGAGGCCTGCAAGATCTGTCGGTGTGATCACAAGGCATGTGTTATTTTCAAACTGTAAATTTATTTAGTCAAGTTCTCTTAAATCTTAAGACTAAAAATATAATCCACTTATCTATTAAGTGGACTACATTATAAAAAGTAATGAAAGATTAAACATGTACCATTGAAACTCTTTTTGAGATCACCTAAGTTATGGATCAATATGAAATTTGAT